>JAUBNQ010000028.1:10254321-10267547 GCA_032353495.1 Ctenopoma kingsleyae | reverse complement strand
TGGAATTCTACTATTAGAACAGCTTTGATCTACTAAGACCCTGCAAGATATTGTTTCAGTAAAGTTTTACCCTTATATATTTTATCCTTGGTTATATTGTTGAATGATTATTTTGGGATTCACCTGGCTCCAAATGTAGCAGCTAGTATTTGGAACAACTATGGAACTTTAGTTCTGCTAAAATGTCATGTTGATAGGTTTTGATACTGGCATGTATGGGGTGCAGATGGTAGGGCAGTTACTCTACAAACCCCAGTGTTGGTGGTTTGCTTCCTGGTTCCCCCTGATTACTGACCCTGTGACAAAGTGTCCCTGTACAAGACACTAAACCCCAAACCCTTGGCACCTCAAGGGGGCAGTCTGTCCACAAAGAATTTCCCCTAAGGGCTGTATACTATTATTATTTTTAGAGAATAAAATCTGTAGTTGTCACTTCGTATGTGGCTAAAAAACACAAGGATAAGCCAACGTGCCATGAAATGAAATAATTGTGCTTTTCAGCAGATATTTAGCTTTTCTCAACACAAAAACAAAGACATAATATTTACTATTTACATCTGGTGGCAAGGGCCATACCTAGGCCCCATTAAGGCTTGGTGTATAAAATAACTTTCCAAAGCAAAATACAAATAAGTATATGTCTCATATGTATATATAACTGCAATATAGCATCTCACATACCATATTTATTCATTTTAACAAGACCTGCACTGAACATACTGTACCTGTTAAAATCTCCATTACATCCCCTAAGCCACATTGTTCATGCCAGAGCATGAGTCTCATCCAAACATTTGCACCTGGCTAGAGTTCAGCACTGTGGAACACACTCTGACAGGAAAAACAAGCTGATGGATAAGTGGGATAAAGGAAAAGAAAGAAAGAAAGAAAATGATGGCAAGTACAAACAACTTTAATGCTACGTTTTACAGAGCAATAAAATGTATCTCACAGTTGTTTATGGAGTGCCTGAGATGCTAATGATCTCTTGGTCAGTATGGAACACCTGAGGGAAGAGTGGGACACAGTAACATGTGAAGTCTGTTTCACACACAGCATTTTTTAATGTGGTGTTTTGAAGCCACGATGAATCATACAAAGTGCCATCTACAATACACTCATTATGAGGAACTTAAAGGTTCCTATTAGTTTGGAGAAGTTCGTGGAAACAGGCAGGCAGATAGCCACTGACAGCCAAATTTACATGAGCAAGCTACAACCTGTTGGGAAAAGAATGAACCCTACATGCTCCCAACAACAATACCGCTATAGGAATGTACACACCTGTTTTTCTTTCTATAGTCGTGAGGACATGACACATTCCCCTGCCTCTTATCCTTATCATGCAAAAACATTTGTGTGAAGCAGTGGTCTTTTTAATACATGTATAATTTCCTTTATCCTGTGAACATCAATCAATTATTATGAAGAAGAAAAGTTTAACAAAAACAGGAAACATGTAATCTAGAAGTTAACATGTTTCTTTCTGGAATTTGTAATTATATTGAAGAGTGGCCATTGCACATTATTGAGAAGGAAATAGAGGATGTTCATAAATCTAGGGTCCTTTGAACACATCTGTTTATTGTTGCTTCTGCTTGTTCCTCCTCTTCTTCTAGCTTTCAGCTAAAATGCCGCCAACACCACGCGGTGCGAATAGATTTTACTGTCTCACATTGAAAGATTGAAATTGGTAAAAAAAAAAAAAACCAAACAAACCACAACCCTATTAATCTGAAAGGTCATCTGAAGGTCGCGGCAGCCTTGTGGCTTCTGTTTCAGAAGGATTAACCCTTGTTGTCTCATGTGGTTTAATTGCAATACTGAGACTAGTGATAGAACACGTCTCTCAGTTATGAGCATTTCCTAAAACAAGGAAGACAGCATGCAGGGAATGTTCCATTCAAGAAGATCAACCTCCTTAACATAGTTTCTTTTTTGGTGTCTTATTTTATTTCTTAAACACTGCACAAGTTACATGTGATCTAAGTTTCCAACCAGTGGACAGTAAAGTTATGTTCTATAGGTTTAGAGCATAGATTACTTCAAAAGAGCTGCATGATTGATGATTAAAAGTGCTCAATACCTGGTTGATCCTACATATACAGGTCACTCCCACCTCGTCTGTCCAACCTGCAGAAAGACATACCTCTATGCATATAGTGCAGCCTGTTGGTATTTTGCGATGAAATAAAAACAACCATGTGGTCAAAGTGCTGACGTTCAGCTTTAACGGTGTTCACATGCTCCATATTGGACGAGCACTGAACAGTTCAGTGCAGTGCAGCATGACAATGACAGGGTTACGTTCCTACACTATTCACACCACGTGTTTGTAAACACCCTCAAATTACAGAGCTGAAGTTAGCACTTTACGCTCAAAGGCATTGTTGTATTTGAAATGCAATGTGCTGGAGTATAGAGCCAAAACATAAAATATCTTTCCAAATATGCACTGCATTGTTATACTAGTAGCATTGCTACAACAGTAAAGGACATACTGGATAATAGAGCCAGTGTCACAATGATAAATTTAACACACAGATACAAAAATCAGTCCAACACATATTAAACAAATATTGTTTAATTATTGTTACTACTAACTGTTGCTAAAAAAAAAAAAAAAAGCACAGAAAGAAAATAAAGTGCATTTTCCTGTCAGGAATGTGGATGTGGTTGGGAAGGCTGTGGGATGCCATGTCATTTTCAGGGTTCAGTATGCTTTGTGTCCTTTCATTAGTATGAACACAACCAGCAGGGGAGACAGTCTGGTGTTACTTTCTCTAGAAAAATAAAAAAATCTCCATTAAAATCTCATATATATGCAAAAATAGCAGATATACTTAAAAGATTTACATGTCAAACGCTATGTTTTTTGCTTGGGACAGTGTTTTGTCCAAACACGTCTTGTCTTTATTGTTTATCTTAATTGTAAATGGAAGAGAAATTGACTGAATTCTCCCAGCAACACCCAGGCCTCTCCCAAAAACAATCTTTGTCTTTTTATTACATAAAGACTCCTCCTGCTCCCTGCTGCAACATTCTGTACCACAGGCAGATGATGAGTTCATCAACTTCATCAGCTTGTCATATCCGTGACTGCTGAGTCACAAGAGTTTGATATATGAACTGTAATTAGACTGAGGATAATGTTAAACCATGGAGGCAGGTTAATGGTGCACAATAAGCACTGAAGAACATAAGCTACATCATGTTGTTTAAGAAACAGTACAAGTTGTGTTTATTTCCCATTTTATTTTATTAACTAATTCAGTTGAAAAATTTTAGCAATAAAAACTCACATTTACACTGTTTGTCTAACAGGTAGCAACAAACACATTACACATACACACATGCACATGCAAAAAGTCAATGGTAAAACAGAAAGTGAGTTATTTTGTCAGCAGCTGTTTACACAGTGAAAATGAACAGTCAAACTCAAAACAACATTAAATTGTAAGTTGACTCAACTAACACTTTAATTAACAACCGTTTAGGTAATGTCAGTATAGTATCTTTTTAGTTTAAGTAGGTTATCTTCAGAAACATCTTAAGCTAAATAACACTGAATTATGAACACAACTGTTATCAGTGTTTATTGCAACACAAATGTAAATATATTATCTTAAAATAGCTTATTAACCCTAATATTAGTGACATGAGTCTTAGAAACCAAACTATGTTAACAAAATATCAGTGTTTGTCATCAAACTGGGACAACATGATCAGATCTTTATATAGTTTAGAGTTTGGCAAACAAGGGCTAGTTACCTAATTTATTCAACTAGAGGGCTAAGCTATTGATTGCTTTGTTGAGCCCTTAAACGATGTCTACAAACAATGGCTGAATGCTTAAACAATCTTTTTAGTCCTTTTATCCAACAAGCAATCCCTCAAATGGCCAACACCAGAAGGCTGTACATAGTATCTTTGAAAACGTACAGTCCATACTTCACTTTTTTCTATTCTGCAAGTTTTACAGCTGCTTTTATCTTACTTTTGGCAGGTAAAAAACACAGAAATGGTCTGATACTGATCCATGAACGTTCCATCTTACGTAACAGTCATGAATATGCCACTTTGATGCCAACCTTAACCATTGTTTTTCAAATATTTCTCTTCACAGACTCCTTTCAGACACATTCAAAGACATGCACACCCTTACACGAACTATGCATGCTTGCACAAACATGTCCAAACCTACACAACAGCCTTCAGGCCTCATACAGCGGAGTGACAGTGCCATCCTTCCATTCAATCAGGATTTCCCCTCGTTGTAAAGTGGGAGAGGAGTGAGGGAAGCACATGGCATGCTCTGTCAGTGGGGCTCTTTCACTTGGTGCCGGGGACCCGGGGACTTTCATCTCTGGCCTTGGCTTGTATGACTTCAAAACACACACAACTTTCTTCCTTCTGGAACAGCAAGACAGAGAAAGATGGACAGATAGTGGGTAATGGTATTTGTTCATTTTTCTCTATACCAGAGTTCTTTAAAATGCTTTTCCCAAAATGTCTGCTGATATGCTTCTGTCTTGTCTTCCAACAATTAATTCTTTAAAATAGTCAATAAATCTTTTGTGGATTTTAACAGATTTTTACTGGTGGTTTTCCAATATGAAATCAAAATATCTTAATAAAAGGCAGGGCAGTATGCTGTTGTCCATCTTCTGTTATGTTACACATTCTTATGTTTCAACAAATTCATCACTATGTCACTAATATTGTCCAGCCTCCCTCACACATTACCAAAGATGAAACTGAAGTCTTCATCAAACTATAATATCAAATTAACCTCAAATGAATCTAATTTAAATTGACATTAAAACAAAACAAACAAAAAAAAGCATATCATTGTCTTTAAGAAACTGCTACCCATACATTTTATGGTAAATCATTAATGTATTGCCCGAAGATAGCTGGGATAGGCTCTGGCATGTTAATGTATCACCTATATGGTAATTAATTCATGATGTGTTATAAACAATTAATTACAATTAAATATTTCACTTATATTGGCAATGGTAAATCTAGACAAATAAAAATGTATTTTGTGTGTTATGAGTGTGCTTAGGCTCCCACCTGTTGGCATAAACATTGAGGATAAGAATGACAGTTCCCAGGACCAGAGCCAAAGAGCTTAGTACCAGCATGGTTATCTTCCAGCCCATTCCTATATAATGTACACAAACAGACCTAAGGACACATCATACTTCACAAAAACCCATATTTCAACTATGTTCAACTATTTCTAAGATGCAATTGTTAAGGTTCTGTCAAGACAAGCCTGAAACTTCAGAGCAAACGTTTCACAATTACAATAAACTTTGCTGTTTCTCGTTCACCTGTCGCCACCTAGTGGTGGAACATGAAACTACACTTAGGTGTCAACTGTTTGAACATTTTTAAAGTAGTGGTGCTAATGAATTACTTTGTGTTACAGCAATATATTTAATATTATAAAGACATACTATATTGATCCCCTTGGGAAAACTGTTGTTAGACAGCTGCCAGACAGTACATAACAGCTCTACTGTTTTGGTGTCTTTTCGAAGGACACCTCGACAGGTGAACCCGGGAATCAAACCATAGACAGCTACTCTACCACCTACTGCCACCCCATGACTTTATATAAATAAGGCTAAATTAAATAACAGAAACACCTCTCAAACTAATAATCTAACACCTGAGAGTGTGTCTTCCTACATTATAGAAGAAAATATTTTCACAGGTAGACTTAGATATACGGAGCATTATCATCATCATACCATAGTCCATACTGAAGAAAATCATGGTGGGATCAGCGGGGGATTTCGTGCTCAGGGATGAAAGAGTAACATCTTTTACAGGATAGTTTTCTGTGATCTCAGTGTCCATTATATGTTGAACTAGAAGTGGAGAATAAAAGAAACAGGTCAACAAGAAACATCATTCAGGCCTCAAAATCGCAGATTGTTGGAAAAAGAGAGCACTGTTTATCCATTTTCAGAAGTGAAAAGGACATCAGCTCAAATCTGAACTAAATCATCCAGCCTGTCTACCAGAATGAGGAAAATAAGCGCGCGTAACTGCATTAGATTCTTAGGATAAATGCATCCCCAACCCCATGCTCACAATAGGTATGATGTACTTTTCTTTGAAAGCTTAATCTTCTCCAACTTGGTCTTATCTGTTCAAAGGCCATTTTATGAGAAGCATTGTGCCTTGTCAATATGCACTAGTGAAGTCCAGTCTGGGTTTTGTTTGTTTTCCTTTTAACAATAGAGTCCTCCATGGAGCCCAGTGGTGTGATCAGACATTGATGTACCTTGACATTGAACTTTAGCCTGCACCTCTTCGCCTACCATTCCCACCATCCTTCTGTTCAATCTGGGGTCAATTTTTCTCTTACGCTGAGAGAAGTTGGCTCCAGTCGCATGGACCTTAAACATCTTAGTAATATCTGCAGCTGTTGCCACAGGTAAATCAAACTGAAGAGAGATGTTTTGGGCTTTAAACATGCTTGCCTAAAATATTCTTTTTGGTCTTCACAGGCAACTCCATTTCTTTTTGGTTAATGTTCAGTGAAGTGCACACAATGACAGCAGAGTGACTACATTTCTCTATTTAAAAAGAGGCAGAATATTGCAAAAAAAAAAAAAAATGTTAGAAGACATGTATAGCAAAACTGAAGATATGCGGTTCTAAATACAGCAAACACTTAGTTTGAAATATCACTATAATCCATTTATTATTTAAAAAATAATGATATTTTTAATCTTTTTACTTAAGTGTTTCAACAATTAATCAATGTCTGTATTTAATTCTAATGGCAATTACTGTCCAGTAACGTTCACAATGGTTTTAAAAAAATACCTCAATCCCAAAATAAATGCCAACCTTTTCAGCTCTTCGCCAACATCTTCATGAACATGTCACCTTTTTTGTATCAGTGTTCGATAAACTACTGCTAGTGAAATTTCTTTTTAGGTCCTTACATGGTTCAGGCTGTTTGTGTATATCAGTGATGGCACTTGGAAAAATCCCAGGTTCCAATGATTTTCCAAGAGAATATAGAGGTTGGTCTTGATGTTGGTTATGTTTGCCGTCTCTCCCATTGCACAATGTCTTGTTGTCAAGTGTCCGCCATCTGCTGCCCTGCTTGAAAAGAGAACATCCAGCTTCATATCACTAGTCTACAGTAGGCTGATTCTTATTGGATTGAATACTCCATGAATATGCATTTCATCCCTAGTTTTAGATAGTAAAGAAGAATAATCTGATTTAAGTACTTTAGATGTTACGTCACATGGAGAACCTTCTATTTCTCCTGCATTCTCCTATCATTACCTGATTATTTTCCCTCGAAAGGAGGAGCAAAGTGGACTGCTGTGTGGCACTAAGGTGCAGCCCCTTCCCTATCAAAGTGAGGTGGCCTTTCTTGGAACACGACCACGCCTGGCTGCTTGTCTCTCTGCCCATATCCACCGCTGACGTTCCGTCACCTGGCTTGTCACTTTCAACCCTGAAGATGCAGGGCTGCAGGTAAACACCTTCATGCTGTTCACCTGGTGAACTCAGACACTCACCCGTGTGGTGACTGCTGAGAGCCTGGCTCTCTGGGAGCCAACGCCATTCCTGTAAAGACGAATATGGGTTGCATTCCCCCAGTGAAACTGTACCTCCCAAAGTATCTCCTTGCACCTGCAGACATTTACCCAGTAGCTTGTTCCGAATCTTTAAGCCAGACAACTCTGTGGAGGGAAAATTTGAAAAAGGCACTGAACAAGCATGAATCTGAACTCGTTATTAATCTGTAAGCCATAGTTGGGGATGGAACTACTGTAGGTATGAAATGGTATAACATACATTATGAAAACATATTCAGTAATAAAGCAACAAGTATGTGATTTCTGCAAAACATCTGGGCAAATAAGGTAAGCAATGCTAGTTATTCTGTATAATATGCACAAATTCAATTAAGCTGGTGATAAATTAACATTTCTTCACTTCTTGGTTTGCATGTTTAGTGTCTTGTGATACTTGACTTGACTCTGTGTCAAACCAAAGCAGCAAACATCAGATAACCTATATGTATAAAACTGTAGCTAAGTTAGCTAAGTTATTTATGTTTATTTACATTACCGTTTGTAATTGTTAGTTCAGTACTGATAAAAGCCTTTTGACTAACATGACCTAATATTTACAGCTACTTAAAACGCTACAACAGTTAGTGGTGGTTTCTCTAAGTCTGGAATCGTCACGTTAGCTCTTATGTTTGTAGCTGACAACCTTTACTAACTACTTATCCTAACTTTACCTCCGACAGTGATGAAGACGAGCAGGTAAACGCACAGCAGCCTTCGTCCCATGGCGATGACAGGCACGGATGGTCGGGAGTCGTGTCTTGAGTCAACTTGCAGCAAGTGTAAATGGGTGGGAACAAAACTTAATGCAGCGTGGACAATGAACGCACCACATGTTCCTGCTTAACACTCTGGGTGTAGGCATACATTCAAATGATCTTTAATTGTCTAAGGACTTATATAAAAATGTTAGGATGACTTTGGTAGGTTTTGTCTATTGTTATTTTTACTCTTCACCTGTAACTAATAGTCATTAGGCGTTTTGATATGGAAACATATCCCTGTGTTGTCTTTTGCAGTGTTATTCATCACTCTGAAAAAAAAATATTCCTGATAGTTTACACAAGGCACTGCTTGTTTACCACTAAACCAGGCAAGAAAATGTGTTTACTATGAGTGTGCTGCAGCTCCATGGACTACCAATTAGATTGAAATGTCATAAATCTGTTATAAGGAGAAAACAGTGTTCCAAGCTGAATAGATTGCCCCTCCTTACTGTGAGGAATTGGGGCAGCTTTTGGGGGCTGCGTGGTCACATGATGTTTTTCTATCATGATGTGCCACAAAGAATGTGAAAAGTCCTGTGCGAGAACAAAATCAGTTTTTACAAACACATTTCCAAAATTTGGGACTAAACTAAAAACGTAATAAACAAGTCAAACTGTTGTTTGTCTGTCAATTTAAGGTAGTCAGTGAAAACACTCACTGAAAATCTTTTCTTTGTATTTTTTCAGACAAATAAAGGTGAAGGGGAATTGATAAATCACAGATTTGAGTGTTTATTGTATTTTGGAAAACATTCCAACATTTAGTATTTCATAGCCATACATCCAACTTCCACTTAAAAGTGTACAAAATCTTGTACATAGTGTACAAAATCTTTTCTGGGGTACAGTATAAAATACATTTTACAGCTGCAGTCAAGAGTATTTATTCCGAAACAACAGTATTGTAATATAGAAGTATGAATCCAAGGAAACTGAAGTTCACATACATTTTCTTAAAATACGATTTCTGTTAGCAATTCTGTGGGATTATTTAGATTTAGTCACTACTGAAGAAGAGGTTTTGACAGGTTGTGTAGTGAGATGCTGATCACTGTGATCATAGTTGCAGAGCAAGGTAATGTTAGCGTGTATAAAGCTGGAAGTAAACAGTGGTCCTCTGCTACTAGGCAAGGTACTGTTCTTAAATTAAAATCTCACTCTGATTTTGTGTAAATTAACAGTGTATAAAGTTATGAAAACTCCAGGACACACATAAAGCTAAAACTGCAACTTTCCATCATAAGAATAAAGGTTAGTAATTCAGATAATACAAGATTTTTATGCATGCTTGAAATAATTATAACTGAAGTTCACCTGTCTGTGTCCTTCTCTATGTGAATTAAACTTCCTCACAATGTGCTATAAAGACTTGACCACACTGTCAGTTGCAGAAGAGGAAGAGAAACTCCATCACTTTTAATACACTAGCAACAATATTCTCTGTAGCTCTGCTGCTGCTGGAGCCTGTGAGTCTCACTGAGCCAGAGACACTGACAGGATGATCACACACTGACTGTTTAATTAATCCTTTTCTGTACATGTGTTAAGTGTGAACATTTGACAAAGCCAGCCTCTGTAACTCTGCAGCCAGATCAGCATCTCACCATCACCTGTCAGGTTTCTTATTCTGTGGGCAGCTACTACACAGGTTGCATCAGGCAGCCTCCAAGGAAAAGGCTGTCATGGACTGGGATGAGAGTTTGAAGCACTTCATACTACAAAGACTCACTGAGATCAGTATTGACTTTGACTCCTCCAGCAACACAGTGACTCTAAACATGTGGCCTAAAGTTGCGAATGTGTATTATTGTGCCAGATATCCACATCAACACAAAACAGAAACAACACAAAAAAGTAGACCTGAACAAATACCCCTCAGTGCCCAGGAAGCCACCAGATCAGGAGCCTTCAGAACACTAATAATTTCAGACCAGTTCACAGTATCACCCTAAAGATCAGGGTGAATAAGTGACTATATTTCAGTCACAGCACACTGTCATTTGGATGCTGTCGAAACAATGATTATTCAGTCACTATTTAACATTTTAGTCAAATCTTTAAATGAACAGCTGAACACAGAATTACAGCAACCAGAGCAAATAAATCACATAAATAAAGGCCAAACAAACACGATGACACATAAAATTATAAGAGTCTTTAGTGTAGGTTGGCATTCAGAAATTTTCACTCATTTCTTCACTTTTTCCAGACACTCTTGCATCTAAATCCAGCTCCCCATCTCTCTGTTGATCTGTGTACCTGACCTGTTTCACTACACTCACTGTTGTCGTTGTCACATAATGGTATGATCCTGGTCTGTCCTTGCATGTGACTGGCCGCATAGTGTGCCCGTCAAAATAAGGTCCCCACCCCTGCCTGCATGGAATCTGAGAGCTGAGCAGAGCAGCTGAAGATTCGGCTCTTCACAACGGGAGTCAGTTCCACTCTTTCACTACAAAGAATTGGCTCTTAGAGCCAGCTCATTCATGAACGATACATCACTACTGCATATAGGTTCCTGGAGGTGGCTGGTTCTGGATTACATATGCTGAAGAGTAAATCTTTCAAAGCACTTCATAATTACACGTTGAACAATCTGATCTGCAGTCATAACGACAGACTGTTTTTTGTGTACATAGGTGATTGTGGAAGTTTTAAAGCATGTAGTTGTAGTGCAGCGAATCAGGCACTTTCTGAAGCTCTCAGCTTTTATGATCTGATGTACGGCTCCTGAGAGTGTCAGGGAAAAGGGACATATATGACGGAGGTTCTTCTCCCTGTTGAAATTGAGGTGGAGCAATAGCGGCTGGATGCTGAGCTGGAGATGATGTGAGAGCTGCAGATGAAAAACCACACGGAGCAGCCGGTTGTGGCCACTGATTGTTATAGGCACTTAAATCCATGTGTTGAGAGGGATATGGTGCTGGGAATCCATAAGCACCTGGGCTTGTGTGTACAGGATAAGGTGCGACAGAAAAGGCAGGAGGAGGGAAGTCGCTGTAGCTTGGGCCCCCAACTGCCCCGGCTGGATAAGGCCTCAGTGGCTCATTAGGTTGAAATCTAGTCAAGCTAGAAGGAATGACGGTCAGTGGGAACACCACCTCTGGGTCAATAGCAAAACTGATATCCAAATACACCTGGGAACATACATGTTCAAGAAGCTGAATCAATAAAAATAATTTAATTTGCAAGATTTAAACCAGCTGCCATTTAAGAAACTACTAAAACAATTAGTAAAATGAAGCTTACTAACAGATAAACATGCTAATTGTCTTTTACAATGTTGACCATGTTTACATTTATCTATATTTTCATAAGCCATTGTGCTGTTACACTGTGTTATATTTCTAATGATTCTTGATGATTGTTTATGAAAAAATGTGTCTGCTACAATTACTTAACTCTACTTACCTAAATATGCAGATAAAAACAAAAACAACATGTTTACTTACCTTGAGGTAATACTCAACTGAGATGATTTCACAGTTATAGAGGGTGTGTAGGGCATCGACAGGAACATGCAGTTGGCAGGAGACAGTTTCCTTCGACTTTGGTGCAATAGTGTCTCCAACTGTTTTGCACAGACTTTTGCAACAAGTATTGGTAGAGCCACTGGCACTGTACACTGTTATCTGCTGTAAGTTGAATTTGGGCCTCATTGTTTTGGTGGAGGAGTTGCAGATTTTGGCAACAACAGATAAAGTGTCACCTATTAAAACAAATCAGAACATCTGAAAATGCAATCATTTTCCTGGAATGTCACAAAATATTAAACTTTAATAAAAACTTTAAAAAATAAAAATTTATTTTTCTACACTGTGTTTAGAAAGTGGGTGCATATAGAAATAACTTGTAGATAGATCGTTATTTTCACTGTTACAGGAACAATGAAAAACTGTTTGGCAACTCAAATTTTAGCAGCATATAAAAACAAAGAGTCATACATACAAAGTATAATATAATACTATAAACAGTTAACAGCAAGTGAAGGAGTCATAAAGTCATATTGTGTTTTTTTACAATACACAATTAGAAGGAAGTGAAAGGGTCGTAAATACTCTGTTTTACTATGTACAGTTTAGCAGCATGTGAGAGATGCATGTATACAATGAATTACGCTAAAAACTGTGTAGGCTGTAAACATGTGACATTCAAAAATACGGTGCTCCGTGGAGTCACTAGTGTGATAGAGACCAGCTCTAAACATAACTGGTGGGAGTCAGTTCAACATTCAGGGGAAGACAGATTTGACGGCGTGAACAATTTCCCTCTGACTTTAAATTAAAGGCAAATGTAAGAACAATGCCAGTATCAGCTGACAGTATGCTACATTTAAGTCTCCCATAACACGTGATTTTTACCTGGAGAGCAAATCTTTCTGTTAACAGTTGCAGACATTTGGACTTGTCCTTTAGAGAAAATACCCATGTCTTTATTCACCGAAAGAGACTGTGGACACTAGAAAAAAATTATACAAACAAATCATATTACTGAAATTCAAAGTCCAAGAGAAACCACTTGCTCTTAATTAGCATATCTGTGTAATATTATTCACCAAAAGCTATCCATCTTTCCAGACAGCACAGATAGTCCTCAGTCATCCAGCAGCTGTTTCAGAAGCTATTTATGCAAAATTTGGATTATTCTTGACCCCCTACTCTGATTATCTGGAGGTGTGGCCCCCACATTCTCCACGTGTCAATCAGAATACTAGCTAATGAAGAAGGCAAATTATCTTATGCTTAATCTTTACCTTGGGTAATGGCTGCTGCTAAAGACTGTCTATGGTGATCTGTAAAGTAGAGTGTAATCCTGAAAGGGGGGGGGGGGGGGGGGG
>JAUBNQ010000028.1:10226045-10248016 GCA_032353495.1 Ctenopoma kingsleyae | reverse complement strand
AACAGTTTCTATGTTTGTATGGTCTTTCAACCATCACTGATAACAGACAATTTAATGGCAGACATTTTAACTTCACAAGAACATACAGGTACAGGAACCATTAAAGTTAGGTCAGTTGTGTGATGCTGTGTCCCAGCATAACACAAAAGCAAGCAGGCATTTACTGCAAAGGACAGGACCTAAATTGAATGTATCCATTATTAATGCAATTAATTACACCCGTTTCTCCTGCAATGACATATCCAATTATCTGATGAAAAAGGACTGTACAGCACAAAGGCCACAACTTATTTCCTGTTTTTGCAACATTTTGCAAAATGTTGGCTGTGACAACCATGACTAGACAAACGTGATATTCAGTAATTGTTTTCCTCAACATTCATACAGTGTCTGAAGATGAACTTTACTACCTGGGGCATAAGCTCTCCTGTCAACGGTGACATCCATGTGTGCATGTCCTTTTGAGAAAAGCCCCATCTCTTTGTTTGTCGAACCAATTTGATGTGACTACAATGCAATTAAAATGGGAAATTGTTATTTTTAATCCACTTGCATTATTAAGACAATACATTACATGATTTAGGTGTTGTAGAGCTGGGCAGCAGGATGACAAATGAGCACAACTGCACTATATCTATTAGCGTGCTGTATAGTATGACACAGTGAGCACTTTTTACTGGAACTACTTTCAACAGACGAATCAGTAGCTGTAAAAATTGTCTACACTGAGGTCTGTAAATTATACAAAGTGTATTTGACGTTTTGAAGGTGTACATAAAAACAAAACTAACTGCATGGCAAGACAGAATTATAAAAAACACTGCACCATTTTATCTATATGTACTACTCTGAAATAAAGGGGTAAATATTTTCTGTAAAGTGATGCAATGGGTGAATACATAGATAAGTATTTTACATACCATCAGAAAAGAAAGGTTAGGAAAGCACTTTGAGACAAAATGTATCTCCTTTTCTACTGTACTGTTCATCCTCCAGCTCCTGGACAGCACAGCCTCCAGTTTATAGACAATCTTTCCATGATACCCCTTGAAGGATGAAGGCATGGCTCTGTAATGGAGAACCAGAGGATTCAGGTTGAATTCAAATTGAAAGAAATGTAAGTATGCAAGTATGCTATGTGGCCCCGTTTGTTAAAAGCAACTACACAGTGTTGTAAGCATTATGTTATGGTATACTGTCTTACTTTACTTACCCTGGTGGTATGTCAAACCTAAATTTATACACATGGAGCCCTTGGGGAACAGCAGCATCTGAAAAAAGAAAGGTAAGATAACTGGCACTTTATTAGAATATGGGTACAAATTTACATAGTAGTAGTAGTAGTAGTAAAAGTTTTTAATGTAGGAATCAACTTGTTTTTATATTGTTGTGATTTTATTTTCGTGGCATGCACATTATTGGAGGAAAACAACAGGACACAGTACAAAGTGATAATAAAGGCCTTCAACAGTGAGTATGCACAACTAACAAGACGTCCTACCCTTAGAGTTTTCTGGGATCAAAAACTGCTTCAGTTTGAAATATCTCCTGTGCGCAGAGTATGTGTGAGTGTGATCGCCCGTCTTTCTCGTCCAACGCACATCAGCGTCTCCTTTAATTTTGACAAATAGGGTTTGAACTGTGATGTCTTTTTCTACGGCGAGTGTTACTGTTCCAGTTACAGTGTCACCCTCCGAAAACGTCCCGTACTCATTCAGCGCGTCGTAAGTCATTGTTAAACTTTTGACTGAAGGCATCGTGGTGAAGCACAGATTAAAAAATGACGCTCAAATTAAACAGCGAAGCCGAGCGATACGCCGTCTTCTTCTTCAGCGGCTTCACTGCACGCTATTTGTCAAAGGCGGAAACCATGGCGTATTTATTGTAGGACAGGGTACGCCCTACAAAGGTCTGTTTACAGAGCTCTACTGCCATCCGTTGTATAAAGATAAAACTGCGCAGAGGAGGAAGGAAACGAGGACAGACCACTCTGAAAGTGTATTCAAACATAATGGTACGGAGCCCCCTGGCGGACAGTTACAGGAACAACTGATATACTGATATGCGACTAAACAAACCCATGATGTATATACTGTATATGTATACTGTATATATACACGCCCGCCGACAGGGGGCCACAAACGGGTCACTTGACCCGGGTCCACGGTAGCGGGCCTTCAACCCAACAAATTATCGAGAGGAATCATTTTTCAAAATGGGCCTATTTGTGGAAACAAATATGTTATATTTTAGTGACATAAAGTGTTGTCCTTGAAATAGTGGTCAGTAATACCCACACCCCTACACCTACATGGTTTGGCCACAGACAACAACCTTTGACTCTGAGTTTATTTAGCGCTCTCCAGTAAACTGTCTAAATGTTCGGTCAGCGTAAGTCCTGTGCACAGAAAAGAAAAGAAAAGAGAAAGTGACGAAAGTGAAACATATCGTCCCGTATTTTGCTTTCAAATGAATCATTCAATATTTCATTTTGCCTATTTTTTTTACATAACAAAGTAAAAACTAATTGTATAACAAAGCTTAAGGTATGGCTTATTGACGTTTTACTTAGTGGCTCATAAAGTATAATATGTATATATTTGAGGAAAGTCAATGTTACTGAATCACAAACTTTTAATTGCTCATTTAATTGGCAAATTTCAAAATTATTTGAAAATAATAATAATAATAATCAAATCCTATTTGCATTTCCTGGAAATATTTTGTAGTTATTTATTTAATTAGAGAGATAGGTACACAGTATAGCATTTATATTTATGTTTTGCGGTGAACTTCCGCAGTTGAAAAATGGACGGAGGAAGAAGACACTTGGGCAGGTTGACCATCAGATTCTGGGCGCTGTTTCGCTGATTCCTCCTGCACGTACGTAGGGTCGCTCCACTCCAGACCCGAGCTCGACACCGAAGTCTCCCGTGAGGTTGGGTTTAGGCAAAAAAGTAAAGTGACATATTTATTCACGAACCAGCCCCCAGTCTTTCCCTGACCCTAACCCAGTGCTGCGATGCGTGATATAAACATAAAACACTTTAATAACGCCGCAGTCATGTAGTCATGTAACGTCGGATATTTTAACCCACAGAAAACCGGTTGTAGATCGTATATTTTCCCTGGGACACATGGTTTGTTCAGGGGGAATCAGCGCCCCTGGGGTAACAGAAAACGGTGTAACACCGGAGGTCACGGTCAGGGCGGTGGACCAGTCTGCGTTTCAACCCACTTCTGGATATTTGTAAGGTTTGTAAACCTGCTTTAATTCAAGTAGCTAATAATATAACTTGATATCCCCGTTTTCCCTGTTTGCAGTTACAACTTGTAACTTACAAGTTGCGTCATTATATTTTCTTCCTCGTTTACTTCTGTAACCTAGCTTTGATAAGCACAGGTTATTTTGTCAGTGTGTTTAGTAATTAAATTCTTCCAACGCATGAATTCGTAAGGTTAGTATAAATACATTAACACTCTTAAAATATAAATGCAGAAACGATTCTGAAATTACAGATTTTTTAATTTAGCCTTAATGGTTTTATAAACTTCCTTTCCACATAGCTAGCTAGCTAACGCTACGTCGGTAAACCTTGTCTCTAGCATTTGTGTGGTGATGTTAGCCTACGCAAAACACGTGGGTTTGCTGAAATGACTGCTATAGCTAATACAGTAGTTGCTGCTGCTGACTGCCCACGGAACAAATAAACGCATTTTGGACAGCTCAGTTTCAAACACACCAACTTTATCCAGAAGAAGATGTAATGTTTCCCATCACATTTCTGTTCTTAAATGACTGCTAAAGGGTCAGATAAAGGCAGCCACTCACCATGTTTTGCAGGTTGTTAAACTACTCACATTTGGAAATAATGCTAGTTCTGTTTTACAGTATTAGATTATTCATTTCCCTTAAACTGCGTTGGCTTGAAGAAGACCAATTCATTTGTGTTTGCTCTACACTTAAGACATTTGGGTTTAAGATCAAAAAGGTGAATATGAGATGAAGGTTTACAGTCTTTAATTTGATGATATTTATGCTTTGATACATTAAACAACATGGAACAGATCACGTTTTGTATCACATGACTCACATCTTTAGTGAGCTAAGAAAAGAAATGTTAATATTTGGTTGCAAATATCTTGTTTGCAATCATTAATTCTTTAATTAACTGACATCATCAAATAGCTGGCTTCTCTTTTTGTTTTTCTAGGCTTTTATGACAGTCTCCCTCAGATGTTGTTTGTTATGGGGAATTTCTCTCTTCAATATTCTCTTAAGCAAGTGAAATGTATGTTTAGTTGAGTTTAGATCTAGAGACTCACTTGGCCTCGACTTAGCAGACAAAAGGTTTTTCTTACACCTCTGAATTAATTTTGCTGCAGCCATCGACAGTCAGTCAGTTCATATGTTATCAAACCCTTGACTAGTGCATTATCAGGTGTTGCCATGCTCATATTTATGGTTTACTAGGGCACCTACATTGTTATTAATATGGAGAGGTCTGGTAAATTGGTGACACCTAATGGGCGTAGTAAATAAGACAGGAGCAAAAGTGGTGCTTCTTGTCTCTGCATGTGTAGGGAGGAGGTTGACAGACCACACGACTTTGAAACAAGAGACACCAGTTTGTTTCCCATTTGAAACTGTTTGACCATGTTATTGTAGTCAGTGTTGTTACTTTATTGTAACCTATTCCACAGTTTTTCCCTAAACAACTTTTTTTATTTCATAAACATAAGGAAAAGCATGTTTTATTTGATCTACTACATGAAGCAGTGGATTGGTGAGTCTGTTCCAGAAGCGGCCATGGAAACACAAGCCATGAGCGTATCTCAAACGTACTTCACAAATGAACCTGTATGATCAAGAACAAATGCTTTTTTTGTCCGCACTTTGACCTTTCCATCACTTTGGTAGAGATGAGTTGTTGTATTAGCGGTCCTAAAATGCTGTAGCTCATCTCTGTACTCTTCTGTATTTTGCAGACTGGCTTTGCTATTCTTACTCCTGATAAGGGGTTTGCATATTGTGGTATGGCCTTTGTTTTTCTGCTTTGTGGAGGTTGTTAGTGATGTCACTGAATGCTGTTTTAGGTTTTTTCATCTCTCACAATGCTTCTGTCATCAGATGTTGTTTTCCTTGGCTGACCTGTTCTGTGTATGTTGTTCAGTTCACCAGTGTTTTATTTTAAATCCCAAAAGTGGCAACTTGGCTTAAAATTGAGAACATGAAGCAAGACCAGTTGCCAATGAACAGCACATTTGTGACTTGGATGACTGAGAATCTCCACAGACTTTCTGTGATTTCTTTTTTTTTTTTTTTTTAGACTAATCCAAGTTGTTGTATTGGCTAAGCCCTGTGTATGTACATTGCCTTTGATTGTTTTTCCCTCTATTCTCTGATTCTGAAAGGTTTGGATCTGGTGCTCTATAAACAGAATTGAATTTAGTTGAAAAATAATTGATTTTTTTAATGGAATTGATTTTCTCCCATAGATGACTCTCTGGGTTTCATGTTGATATATCTTTTTTTAAAAACAAATGCAGTCTTCACACGTAAAACCCAGGGCTAAAATCAAGAGCAGTCATTGAGAGCTTCTGTTGTATTGAACAGTCAATCTCACAGATCTGAGTCCTAAATAGTCATTAATTATTTCCTTTTTCCAGCTGTTTGGTGTTTTATACCTATTTTTATTAAAACTGGTAAACTTTGCAAATGGCAGTCAGCAGAGCTGTCCCAGCGCCAATGTATATGTTTTCAAATCCAACAGTGTGTCTGTTAACGCCAGCTGGTGATGCAAAACTAGATTAAAAGCACCAAATGGTGTGGAAAAGGAGATGGATCTTGACACCTTTGGTATTCTATATGCAGGACACACCAGAGTAACAAGAAACACCAGTCAGTCATATGTCACCAATACTTTTGCTCACTTAAAATTTGAATAATCTGTTAAAAATGTTTAAGCATTTATTCTTACCTTTTTGCACTGGAAATTTACTTTTTTTGCTTTCTGCCTTTTTACAGCTGCATCAAAGTGTTGCCAAAAGTATTGTCAAAATTATTTGACCACTTTGGTCGCCTTCATTGATCATATATAATATCAGTATCAGAAGAGCTTACTGGTGATCGTCACATAATGTACACCAATTAGATCCTGATCCATTCATTGTATTGACTAATGAACTTTAAGTGATGTGACACATTTATATTTATCATTCTGTTTAGGTGCTTCCGTATTAGTCAATCACAAGTTAGATATATTGGTGCATTCAGAAAAAAGTGTAATTACAACACTAGACTGCTCAAGTGACCTCTGTGGTCATCAAATTTTATTTTAACATACTTCATCCTGGTATTGTAAATTATAATGTACGTATATGAATTACATATTACACACATTATATATTTTACATATTATTTACTTCAAAATAGAGAGCAGACTTTGTGGATTGTCTGGAAAATGTGCTAAAATTGTGTTAAAAGTAATCACCCATACAAACTTGTTACTATTTCTTATTGTGAAAGTTCACTTACAACCACAGTGGAAAGTAAGTAAATAAGCTACCATTGTAGAATTCCACAAGCTCAGGTTATAAATTAAGTTCAGTAATATTAAAAATGTGTGCATGTGTGTTAGGTCCTTTTTTGAAGTACTTTCAAAGTTTGCCCCAGTTTAGGTGATGACAATGTTATCGGCTGGTGCACAAACTGTCAACAGAAAGTGCTATGGAGACAGTTACCAGGCCCATGGGTGACTGTAGTGATTAGAGGAAAGGAAAATAAAGTCAGGGTCACAAGACACAATGTAAGCAAACAAAGAAGACGGAGAAATGAACAATTAATTTCCTTGAACACAGGTACAGGTTAGTTTGTGCATGTGTGCTACTGTGTGTGTCTGTATTTGATGTGTATGATTTGTGTGCAGTTATGAAACAATACTTGTGTACCAAGGCTTTTATTTTATAATAATGAATAGAGCTACAATTTCAAATCTACCTATTTTTTCATAATCTATGAATAATCTAATATTTAGTGACTTCATGGATTTGCTTTTGGTATTTCATGAGGATCATGCTTGTTATTTTCACTGATTGTGTTTGCTTGGCTTTTAACACGGTATGCTGCTGTGACTTCTGGCCAAAAAAAAAGATACTGTTGAAATTTCATCATTTATATCATTCCAAATGAAAAATATTGTAATATAGGTTTAATTCTGTATTGCTCACCCCTAGATGCTGTTATGTTACATTGTTGATGAAGGACTATTTCGTCCGCTGTTCTTATTGGCCCGCTAGTGGAAGAGTGGGCTGTGAACTGTGCAGAGTTGGAACCGCACCGTCCTTAGGCAACAACCTCTGAAAATCCTGCTGCATACTTGTGAAAACAATCTAACTATGTTGCTGGCCTGTAACAGTACCCATTGTCTTTATGGTTTTATATTTGGGAAAGTAAACAAAGTTAATTTTCCTTCATAGCTGAAAAAAGCACTTTCTGCAAGATGGATCTCAAACTACTGCTAGCCATGAGCGGAGCGGTGGCAGCTCATCTGAGAGGGTGGACGGGGTGGCGTACTTAGTAGGTGTAGGAATCCAAAATGGCTCGACTTCCACAATGCTAGACTTGAAAGGGTTTTGTATTAGAAAAAACTTTCGAAAACAAAGGGATTTGGCCAAACCTAGGCCTTTCACTACAAGCCAGCATCCAAAATCAGGTTAATCTCAAGCTTTGGGCCTCTGACATTGAAACATGAAATCCATAATGTGAATGTTAACTGCTAATCACTGGTGAACAGGAAGCATGAGAGTGAGTGTGGCAGAAGTAATTGAAAATAAAAAAGTGAGCACATCAAATCCAGCGTAGGGCACTTATTAGGCTAAGAAAAGCACTCATCACTGCAGTGCTGCTTTAAGACTCAGCTACATAAGACAGAGATGAAACTGGCTATTAGTGCCTGTTAACATTAGTCCATTATGGACTGGGCCATCTGTAGCATAACAGCAGATGCAGCTTCATATCCCACAAAGACCTCATGACGGCAGTGCTTGTTTGGTTTAAGTTCTTCTTTTAAATTTCTTTACAAGTAACAATTATTAGACAGTCAATGTGCATTTTAAAATGTCTTTAGCTGCACATAAGGTAAAGTAGCTACTATAATAAACTTGTTCGTTTGTAGTTGATCTATTAATGGCAAAGACTTAAGTCACATACCCCAGTGGAAGCTCATTAATCTATGCTGTGTATGTGCTTCTAGTTGGATAGGTTGTATCACTGCATAGGGAGAAAGGGTGCCTTGGTCAAGTCCAGTCTTTATTAAGATTAATGAACAGCTTGACATTTTTAGTCCTCTGTCTGAATCAATAATTTTAATACTCATGAGGGCCAATGGGAATCTAAGCTTGTGGAACACACATTGCGGCCACAGGGCGCATGTTAAATGTCCAAGTGGTAATCAATGCAAAGAAATTAGCTATTGATCGCTTCTAGTTTTGTAATAGGTTATCTATTGGCTTGCTCTTTCGGAAAATTCCAATATCAGTCGGATGGAATTGTGCTGGTAATATTGCTGCAGGGTGTGTGTATGTATGTGTGTGCATGCACATACACTCAGCTTCCAGGTCTGCGCTGGCTGGGGTCACATTCTAATTAGCATAGAGGCAAGATTGTAAATAAACATGTTGAGCAGAATATTGGTGATCTGCATCAGATCCACAGTTCATTACGAATAAGGTTGGGAATTTGAGATTGGCTTCATGCAAGTACTGTATGAATGCTGACACAAAGTACAGGATTTGTAAAGAGCTATTTTAAAGTAAAGCATTTCTACAATTTTTCATTGTAGCGCTGTATGTGTGACTATATCTTAAATATACCACTAACCAATTATAGCTCTCCTATCAGCTGGCAAACTTTGGTTACTATTCATTTGTCTGTGTTCCCAGGTGACTTCGATATGGATCTGCTTTGCTGGGGTAATGGAGAACTTGGCCAGACAGGCTGTGGCAGCACAGAGGACATTGGTCCGGAGCAGGCCCATCTGGGAATGTTCACCGTGGCTAGACTAGGCACAGTGAAACTACTGGCATGTGGATCCAGTCATTCCATTGTGGTTACAGGTACAGTTCTGGTTGCTTTATATTATACACTATTCATTTGTGAGGTTGTCATTTGTATTAGGGGAATTTACCTGTTTTGTCTTTTTTTTTTTTTTTTTATTGCTTACATTGATGATTTTTAATCACATTGTTTAACATGATTAAGCTGTCATGCATCTCCAGCCACAGACTTGTGTTATGCTTTGGTAAATGTATTGTTATAGCTGAACTTAGTCTTTAGAAGTTCCTGGGACAAGCTACAATAATAATACTGATTTGCTGAAAGCTAGTCATCAGTGACGCCTTAGAATGTTTGGAAAATCATTTAAATTATTATAATAATTATGGAGACATTTGTATATATGTATAATCAACTAAGCCAAGTACTACTAGATTGCAGTACCATGAATGTATGGAGTGTGTATGTGTGCGAAAAGATGTATTTCATTGTAAAGTAAAGGGAAATTCTGTATAGATTACAAACAGTCACTTTAATGTCACATACTTAGAGTTTCTACATAACTTGAAGTATCTTGCTCCATATCCAAGTAATACTGCCCTACTTCTTTGCCAGTTTGATAGAAACCCTGATGACAGGAAAAGAGGAGGCTTCTTTAGTACATTAGCTTGCAGTAGTCATAAATCAGTAGCCTAGATAAGTCTTATACATCACTCCAACATAGGGTTCCTATACCTCTACCATCATTACAGGGGAAAAAGGTGACATTTTTGATTGATTAAAATGGTGCCAGCTAGCTTAGGCTAAATCATGTTAAGTGATGTGACATTGCAGTTTCACATATCATATTTCTGTCAAGACAATGATGGTAGAAGGCATTGTCAAGGCATGATATCTGACAACAGCAGACATCTGGAAGGACCGGAGGAGATTTATGGGAAGGTTTTAGTGGTCTGAGGGAGCTGAGAGAGAGTAAAAAGTGGTCCTTTTTTGTGCATTGTCACTTCCCGAGTGATTGTAAATTTTAGTCCAGTGCTGTTGGGAATTGAAGACATTTACACATCCTGACAAATTACCTGTTGTAAAAGTATTTACTGGTTATGTCCTACCTTTATTCTTGGCCCTCTTGCAAACACACACCTCTCACAGACAGAAATATTTACCCACAGCAAATTTATGTGACACATGTTTATGTAGTGTACCTGAGCGCTAGCCCCAAATCTGTCATAATGGTGTCATGTTGAGAGCACTGGTCTGTTGTTAATGTTTCAATATAGGAGGAGATAGAGTTTTTGTGAGTTTTATAGTTGTGACAAGATGCAAATATGCTAATCAATAATTGCAATAATTGACATTTTACATTTATGGTAAAATGGCAGTTAATTTAATTTCTATAAATGTATGTATATATAAATTAAATGTTGACTCAGTGCAGAGTCTATAAGTTGTCATTTATTTTGTAGTACATGGATTTTGTCCTCAAAGTTGGAAATAATTAGCTTTGACTAAACTTCTCCTGTTGACTTTTTGTCCATGTTCAAATAGCTCTCAACATTTCAGAAAAGCAATACAATTTTCTGCCACTGGGTGGCACTGTGAGACTGCCAAACACAAAGTATATCACAGGGGAGGGATGGGGGTAGGTGGGCGAAAGGAGGCCTATATTTACCTCACACTCAGACAGAGCTATAATTTACTAATAGTGCTGGAGCCGCCATTGCTGTTATCTTTTAATAGATTTGTACGGGAGAAAGCAGGTGCCTGTTGTTAATGTGTCCAATTGCCCAAGTTGCCTACAGAATTTAGGGCATCCATCACTGTCGTCGGTGGTGACACCCTGTCGTTCTACTTCACACGGCGGGCTGGCCGGGCTGGGTTGGTAACAGATGAGGCTTCTCTCTCCTCCAGACTCCCACAATCTCACAGAGTCGACCGCCATACGTGGTTACAAACGCATTCATACACAAAAACACACATAGCTAAACCATGTTCTTAGAGTGAAAACTACATTCATACCAGTTACAACAAAATACAAATTTAGAGTATATGCATGAAATAAAGATGATAAAAGTAAATGCATAGGGCTTAATACCTACAAAGATTTATATTCAGATATTTCAAGAAATAAAGAGAAACCACCACACTGAAATGAAAGACTCAAAATGTGAGTGAAGTCCAGACGTTCAGCTTTAAAGTTTTTCAAAGGGTCTGAAAAACTGTGACATAAGCAATTCAGGAGCCATTTTCATACACACACCCATTTCTGGGGGCTCATAAATAATGGAACAACCCAACATAATTACAAACATGAGGATTGTTTTAATACTTGGATGGATCTTTTACAGTAAATTACTGCCTGAAGTCTGAAACCCGTGGACATGACCAAATGCGTAGTTTCTTCCCTCAAGATGCTTTGCCAGACCTTTACTGCAGCTGCTTTTAGCTGCTGCTTGTTTGTGGGTTTTTCTGCCTTCAGTCTTGTCTTCAGTAAGTGAAAAGCTCTGGTTGGGATCATTGCTCTGTCTCATCTTGAGAGAGCATTTCACATTCTGTGTGGTGGTCAAATATAGAGGACCTAAATATAGACTTATATTTGTTCCATTATTTATGGACCTAACTGTAAAATGCCATTAAAAATAACGTCACTAGAATTTGCCCCCAATTGCTTCCAACTCTTGAACTTCCAGCTGCACCCTTGTGCTTAGTCAGGGGCACCATGTTGCTCACAGGTTTGCCCTATGGCCTGGAAAACACTCTTTGCAGCTGTGTTTCTTCAGGCCTGGACTGAGAGTCGGAGGGTATACTGAGGAGCCTGCTAATACCTTGTTAGGATTGTTTCAGTTGCTGGGTCTCAAAGAGGTCAGTGTCAGTACCGCTTTAGTTCAAGGCCCTTGATCTTCTGGATGTTGGAGCTGAGGACTTGTGCTAGCTGTTTGTGGCTTACCCTAATTTTCTACACGACATCTTGCACTTGTGAGGGCCATGGACTGTTACGAGTAGGATGTCTTTGGTTGTGATTGATTGTGCCTTTTAATATAGTAAGCAAAGGTAAAAATAATTATGTATCTAATAATTTCTTCAAGTTTTATTTTTTATTTTTATTTTTTAGAAATAACAGTTTTAACAAAAAGGTCAGAGAAGTTAAGTAAAAAGTGTGCATGTGCTAGTATATAACCCAAAAGGACTGATGGATGGTTGAGCTGGTGGGTTTGTTTATTGGTGTTTCTTTATTACCCCTTTTTTTTTCTTGACCTATTTTTCTTTATAAGCTACAAACCTTAGGCTTAATTTAGGAAATTTAACAGAGTTTTGTTGTCAAGTGTTAAACAGCATATGGGGACGATGACCTAGCTTCCTAACCCCCAATTCCTGTCCGACATCTCTCTTAACATAAAATAGAACCTTCTGTCTCACTGTAATTATAAACATAATGTTACTTTTGCCCCATTTTCCTGGTGATTCCCCCTGTATACTGTTGATAAGCATTGCACCATTTGAGCTGAACATTTCTTAGATGCCCCCTCCCACTCCTCAGCTGTGGATATGTTTATTTCCTTGTCCTGAAACAACTTAAACAATTTAGTCATGTAATGACATCATGCATCTGTTAGCAATAAAGAACAAAGACTGGAATTTTTATAGTGCATAATATTATACCGCTATTATACCACCAAGCAAATGTTGAGGCACATCCTCAATTTGTTGACTCATGATAAAAAATCCCTCTGCAAACATGAAGAGATGCATTGCACTGTCTATTCAGTTTAATGATGCCCATTAAAATAAATTATAGCAGATATAGTTTGCTCTGAAATACTTAGTTCTGAATCTAATACCACTTAGAAAACCCCCCCCAAAATCCTATAAAGTAAAAGGGGTGTGCGGTTGACCTGCCATCTACCTGATCCTTATTGGCATCCAGGGTAGTTACATCTCTTTAGTATCAAAGGGATCGGAAAGTGAGAGAGATAGGTAGTGAGTGAGAGAGATGGAGACATGGAAATACACAGTTATAATGCTAAAAAAAACAACCTAAAGGTGCACACATGATCCTCCTTTTCAAATCACCAGTCATGGTCAGGTTCTGCCTTGAGGACAAGGTTCATGCAGACCTGAGTGGCTACTTTTGTAAATGTATAATCCACTTGGACTGTCAGGAGACTGTGTTGTTAATATGGAGACCTATTATATCATTTTCCTTTTCTTCCAGTCTTCTTTCAAGCCATCTGTGCCTGTAGGCAAATACACTTTTAACTGTATATTTTATTGTCATGTTTAATGTTTGTCAAGAAGAGCAGTACTCGGAATAATTCTAGAAGGGTATTACCTGTCCCCCTGCATGACAACTCCAATATGTCTGCTTTGGACCCGGTACTGAGTGGAGCTTTGGTAATAATTTGACGTTTAGTGGTGTTGGTTTTTTTTTTTTTTTTTTACAATTTCCTAGTTGGGGAAAGGTGAATAGGCTGAAAATGGAGGTAAGGGAAAAAAATAACCCCTATTCTTGCTTCTTGTCCTCTCTCTTGCTCACAATATTTTCTCTTTCTTCCTATCTTGCTTTATCCCTTGATCTCCGCTAATTTGGTTGAGCAGATTGAGCATTTAGTTTTGCACTCAGATGCTTTTTAAGGTTAATCGTAGGACAGAAGTGTTTATGTTGCTATAATATGGGTTTAACTCTCTCTCAGCGAAGGATGGAGCACTTGAAATATGTAGTTCACCATTCCGCTGCCCCCACTTCTCTTCTTCTTCTTCCAAACGTAATGCAGAACAAAAGATGGGGGAAAGTCTTGCCAATTAACAGCTAATGAGACAAGCTTGTGAGGATATCCAAATCCTCAACGTGTTAACGTTTACGACTCCCCACCCCATTTCTTGACTCCTTCAACCTGCACCTCCCCCTTCTGCCCAAGTCTCTTGTAAGCTGGCGAGGGCACCTCCGAGACCCTCTGTGTGATTATTCACACATGGCTGTGGCCCTGGTGCTCTGAGCACTGAATAGGAGAGAAGAAAGAAATGCCTTACGTATGGGTAATGTAAAAGTACTCAACTGACACATGGACAAGGCTCTTTTATTTTTGATTTAATCTTTTTTTATATTTTGACCCCACCCCCCCGTGCGCGTGCACACACACACACGTCTACAAGTCTACCAGTGCTTCTAGACTGAGTCTAGATTGATTCAATGAAGCACTGCATCCCTTGCCATCCGTTCTCAATTTTCTTAATATAGTGGAGCCAGGAATTCGGGTGGGTAGGTTGTGGTTAAGAGGCTGGTAAGGAAAACACATTTGATAAGTGAAAAATAATATGCCAAGAGAAAAGCCAGTCATCCCAGTTGCTTTTGACATGCCTTTTATCAGAGATGTCTGTGTTGGAAGTGAAGACAAAATCTGCTTTTGTAATAAAGATCTTTGGATAGCCTTGAATGATTCGCCACTACTCGTTTCCGGCCTCATTTTCACCAGAGCGTGTATGGAGAGTGTGTTTGGAATCTCAGTGGGGAAAATCAAATGTGAGTTGGCCTGGAAGTGTTGCAGTAAACAGTGAGAAAAAGCAAACACTGGCCAGATCAGGGAATATCATGCAGTGTAATGTTTGGACTAAAAAGAAGAAATGTGTAATGGAACGGCACAAATTCCACTCTCCAAAGGGACTTCTAATTGATTCAGTGCTTCATTACTGGTTTTCTCAGGGAGAATGGACATCTCACTTTATTTTGAAAACAGAGCAATAGACATTTAAATGGGTGCCATGGTGATTATTGAGATACAATTTTCACAGAATTTGGCAGCAGATGATTGCTTCAGCTTTTCCTTAAATTGTATTATTTTCCATGAAGGTAACGGGGAGTACCAGTTTGAATACAACCTTAACCCTGACTGAAACAATTACATGAAAGACAGAAAATTGAAAGAGAGGTTTGGGAGCACAAAATAATCCAGAGCTCCACTTGATATGTTATTTGTCGGGGCAGTACATTTGTGCATGTTAACTAACTGTGCCACTGGACTTGGCCTGCTCGTAATAGGGTTCCAGCACAAACATTTTCTCTCAGGGATTTCTATTATTAATTCTTTCTGAACACATACATAAATGAATAATGAAATAAATAATGAAAACGTTATTACTTTTGGCAGCTGGGTCATTTCTTGTTTCTTGCTTTTTCCTCTGCTTGTTTCCTACTAATTAACTTTCCAAGGAGTTGTCCTCCTTTTCACAAAATTAATTTCATCAGTATGGTAGGCCATTGAAAGTGTGAGCACTCAGTCTTGTTAAAACAACCAGAACAATACACAAGTCATTCACTTGTTTCTTGTCATTTAATTTAAATAAATCATTTTTTTAAAGTAAGTAGCACACACAGCTGCCACACATTTATTCAGTTGTTTTGTCACAACAGGTGGATTCAAATATAGCACTGGTTCCAGCCATTCTTATAACTAACAGATGAAAGTATTGTCTACAAATTTTTAATCTTGAGCATGTAGTAAAATAATGTGTACATTCACATTACTGATCACTGACCCTGAAGATAAGATGCTATATGATCGTAGTTGTGGCAATACGCTGGCGAATCAAGGTTCCTCCCTCCTTACCTGCCACCACTCGTTGCCCTCCTTTCATTTTCTGGCCTTATCCCGCTGAATGTGCTGTTAAAGGCTTGGGTACTGGGACAGAGGGTTGGCGATAAGTAGCCCTCATTTAATATGTATCTTAAATAGGGCAGTAAAGCTAAAGCCTCAGTTAAAGTCCCCCCTCCCTCTGGCATTAGTGTATAGATGACCCTTCTCTCTCTGCTCATTAGAGCCAGTTTAGACTCTTTCAAACTGCTCCTTCCTTCTTTCTGCATTTTACTGTTAATTAGTTTGCTTTGTAAGGTTAGACGTGCGGACGGAGCAACTTCGGGAGTGTTTGGCTGCCATCTGCGTGCATACGGCCCTAACTATTTACAGATGGTGTGTGCTTACAGACAGGTTGCTTCTTGTGGGGAAAAAAGCGTGAGAGTCGGTTTCGGTTATTTTAACAAGATTTATAGCCATTCTCGCAGGTAACTGTTGAGCTGTAATGATGATTGTTAGTCAGCTGTCACAAGTACAATTTAAAGCAAAAGAGAGGAATGTATATTTCTTAATTTCCCCATCCTTTATGATGAACCCTCTAGAAAAAAATGTGAAATCCTGGAAGTGTTGCTTTGTTAAATTTTTAACTGTGAAACATATTGAACCAATTGTACTGCATTGACTTCAGAAAAGTGCTCATAATTTGGCCAAGTTAAAATACCATTACCCACTCAGTGAACCAATGAACCAGGTAAGTACAGAAAAAGGCCGAGATTGCCAAATAATTGCTTGACAAGGTCACAAAATTAGCAAACATAATCAAATAAGAAGCTAACTGAATTATTTATGGGTTTGGATCCTGGCACAGAAATGTCCCTGTTAAATTTCCAAAATTACATTTTACATTCAGTACAAGACAAATAATAAATAACACATTAGATACTTAGTGTTTTAGAATTACACAACCAGAGCCAGCTTGAACTAAAATATGACTTTAATATAGCATACCTATTTAATTTATTTTTTTGCTTCTTGACTGCAAGGTGCTTCTTGCTGGTGAGAAACCTGCCCTTGTCAGTTGCAGTTCAGTGGCTAATTCCTTCTACTGGGTATTGTGAATGACCCTCCCACAATTAAAAAAGGGTTAGCAAAATAATTGTTGGCCTCCTGCCACATACTTTTTGTGACTTAGCTGTGGCCAGAGACAGATTGTGGACATAGGGTTCCCAAAACGTGACTCTTTATCCACTCGGCTCTCTGAAATTGCTGAGTGTAATTAGCATATTGAAGGAGGAAAGACGTTTTGCTGTAGATGAGGAAATGGAGCACAGACTGAAAAACAGGGAACACCCTTATTTATAAAGTCGAATCTTTTTATTTTATTTTTTTTATTTTCACAGATACTGAGTAAGGGCAACATCATATGTCTATCCACTATTTGTTAAAATCTTGGTGACTTGTGGTTGTGTGCAGCTTGTTTCACAATACATTGTCATAGTCATAATTATATCGACTAGTACTTTTTGTTAGCATATCTGTAAGTCAGTATACATGCTTGAGAAAACCATAAAATGCTTTCTTTTATATATATATTCAAATATATAGAAATGAAAGTGAGAAGAGGTAAAATGAGGATTTTCACAGTAATGTGTTAGTTTTCTCAAACACCATCAAATGAAGGTTTATTAATGATAATAATTTGCTGTGCTGACACCTTTTTTCATGATGAAATGGAGTGTTGAGGCTGGGCTGAGAGTATTACAGTGCAGTGTCAGCGTGTATGGAGTCAGAGGAGAATCTGTCATGTTGTTGGATTTGCAACAACATTATTCATTATCATGTATTGACGCATACAGCTTGGTGTGACAGGTCACAAATAACATAGACATATTTATGCTACTCTGTACTTTGTATGCACAATTGTTCAAAATACTGGAAAATTAAACAGATATGATTTAAGATTACAGGATGATGCAGACAGTCTGTACAGATTTTAAATGCTCACCTTCAATGAAGCCGTAAACATTAACTTTTGCATTTGATAATGCTGTTTACTACTGAGTACAAGTGAAAGTTTAAATATGTATATAAAAAATGCTACAGCTATACACCCTTGTTCAGCCCCTTGTTTTGTCTCTCTGTTTTAAAATCTTAACACCACTGCATTAGTGAAGAGGGTCCTCTACAAAAGCATGAGATAACAGCCAAAAATACAAGGGGAAAAAAGATTGCTTTGTTCATTTCTTTTCCCTCTCTTTCTCTCTTTCCCACTCTCCCCAAGGTTCTATTAGGAAATAGATCCCAGGTGTTCGATAAGCCTGTAGTGGACATGACAGCAGTGCAATCAAGTGTATAAATTTAATTGCAGGCTCATTTTGTGCCGTTTATTAGCCGTTTAGGGGCACATCGTTCCACTTGAACCCTGTTATTGCCAGACAGAACAGCTGTTTGGTTCCTTTTTAACTGTTTGTCTCTGAATAGTTTTGGAAAACTACACACTCAAATGCCAAATGCCATTTGGGAAGAATATAATTTCAGAATGCATATAAATAAATAAAATCATGCATCTGCATTAAATGCACTTTATCAATTATAGCATTTGATGAAAAAACATTGAATTTAATTAGGCAACAGAAAAAGCAGTAGGTGGCAATATTACATTTAATTTGATTAATTTTGTTTTCACTGGAAAACAAATGCATATATTAAAATAACAGTGTTTTATGCAGTAATTTGTCTGAATTATCTCAATGGGGCAAAAAGAGAAAAATACAACATGGATTATTTTAGTTGAAACAGTTGGACAACACCATACTGTACATGAACACAGTTGATTAAACACAGAGAAACACGATGAGCCTTTCGCTGAATTTGGTTAGTTGAAGTCTGTCCTCCATCTTTGTTGCTGGACTTTGCCACACACCAAGAGGCCTGCAGATGTACTAGCTTTGGTTGAAACCTTCTTCTGGTGTGACACCCCATTAATAAAAAGCCTAGAGAAAGCTGTGTTAATTGTTACCATGCACTCGGCCCCGCCATTCCTATAAATCACCCGACTAATTGCAACAAATTGTGGGCTGACATTAAGCTATGATTCTGAACCGGCAAATATTCATCAACATTGCAACTAGCCCCATAAAACATAGAGCCGGACATTTCCCAGACCAAACATATATCTAACATCTAACTCCCTCATTATTTATGGATCTTTCTTGTCCACAGCATTTACATGAAGCATGATGAGTGAATGAGATTATATATATATATATATATATATATTTATTTATGCCCAGATAAAGCCCAAGTAGTGTCAGTCATTTGAGTCACACACCTTGTTTTCTATGTTACCCTTGGAATCTTAGGTTAAGTTGTAATCAATGGAAAAATAAGTTGTGCTTATCATTATAAATCTGACCATTCTTAAAAAAATATTTAAGCTGAAATTGGGTGCCCTCAATGAACAAAGTCTGCACTATTTGTTTTTCTAGTGTCATTGTTTTTCAACATTATTTACCAAATGTTCATTACTGCACTGTGTAGTTAGAAGGAGCTTGATTCATCGCCAAGATGTCATATGTTGGAGCATTTAACCTCCCATGCAATGTTTATTTCATGCAGACAAAAAGGTAGTTAAATCTTTCTCTACAGTCTGACAGGCACCATAACTGTCACTGCACATGATCTATTTCCAAGCCCATTGCATTACTACCACTAATGTTTCACTATTCTGCCAATTCACTCTGGTACTGTTCAAAACACCTACGGTATGTGTCAAAACAGGGCTTAATAGGCTGTCCCTCAGGTGTGCATCAGCAGCTAAAGATGTTGAAGCCAAAGGTCAGAATCTGATTTGTTATGTGGGAGTTTGCAGAGAATTTTGATGTGTTGTGATCAATTCCACACCCCAACATGCATATAAATCAATTTTGTCTTTGGAAGGAATGTATATGCTTGCATTTGTCAACATGCAAACATGCACAAATGGACTCATGTGCCCAGTCTAGTGTAGTTAATCTGAAATGTTTTTTAGCATTATGCGAGCATCTCTTCCCATCTGACCTGTTCCCCCTCATCTATCCCCTGCTTTTAATTGCTGAGACCTTAGCTAACTTGATAGACTGCAGTAGCTGGCATTATGATATGGGGGTGGGGTGTGTTGGGGTGGCAGACTAAGGTAGAAAGAGAGCAAAAAATTCTTCCTTTTGACACTGTTAAACATTGACAGGCTTATTACCGTGTTCTCTGATTCAGCTGGATGTGTTCAAGGATCTTCTCGGTGGTGAAAAAGGTCAGCTGCTCTTAGTTGTGCTCAGCTAGAATACTAATACTGTCCTTATTCAAATGATCTGCTCCAACGCTTATTAAATTGATGGCCCAGGCGCTCTAATTTAATAGTGTTGCAGTCCAGGAGAGGGACACAGCTGCAGTCACCGGTGAATTAGGTGCTTCTGAGGCAAAGTTCAAGCAGGAGCTCCCTTTGCTTTTGGGATGCATTTTTCCCAACAAATTAGCAGTCAGTGGCAGTGCACAATTAATTAGTGCAAACCAGGAAAAGCTTGTCATTTAATAAGGTGCTTTTTTCCACTCACACCTCTCCCACACAGAGAAAAATATCTCTCCCTATCTTACCATACCTCACCCTGCTCCCTAATCCCTCCCTTACTTTTTTCTACCTCCCCTTTTCTGGCTCCCTCCCCTCTCTCGCTCCACTCTACATAAACAGGGTGCATTGATCCATTAAGTGGTGTGCTATTAATACCATTTAATGTATGTCTGTTTAGATGAAAGCTGTAGCTTGGATATTTTCTGTGGCGTCAGTGTTTGAAAGCTTCATCTGGGTTGGTTAGAGAGAGAGAGTAAAGATAGCCACTTGCTTATGATTTCATCCAATCAATAACCGTGACTACAGAATAGTTTTAATAGTGGTGGAAAGACACACTGAAACAGAAGATATTTTTAGGTGCTAATGTGTGTGAGAGGTTTTGTGTCCATGTGTGTGTTTGTAAATGCAACTGTGTGCTGTAGGTTCAGTTTCTATGTTTGAGACCTATAAAGCTGCAGTTTTTAGTTCTTAATTAGACTTTATTTTAAGAGGCAATATTTTATATGAGGTGTGTTGGCGAGTCCATTGGTTTCTGACCTCAACTAAACATTTGCATGAATTTCATGTCATATGTACTTTTTTTACCAAAGTTTCTGTTAATTCATTTGTCAAACAACTTTTTTTTTTGTCTTGTGTGTCTATGAACACTCATTACATGTAGCACATTGTAGCTGTACTTTTGCATTTTTCTGTGACACTTTAAGTGAAAGTCTAGACATGCAAAAATATTTATATTCAATCTATTTATATTTATTATTTTCAGTGGATAAATATATATCTGCTGAAATTATGGACATGATATGAAGGAAAGAATATCTGGGAGGATGTGTCTTTTTGGAATTTCTGAAGCTATACAATAATTGTTTGGCTGTAGCTCCACACAGACATGGCTCACATCATTTTATACAATAAATGTGTTCAACTTGTACTTAAAGTTTTTGTGCACAGTGATTATACTTCTTACAGCGTGTGTGTGTGTGTGTTGTCACCAGGAACAGAGGGGAATGTGACTTACATGACTCTTTAGTCTTTACTGACACAGCTGTAAATGCTGGGAGAAAAGTATTGTTGAAGTGTACTATTGTAATATTGTCACTTATATAGTTACTGCAAATATATTGTAAAATATTGTCATATAGTTTTAAATCTATATTGCCGTTCCCTAGTTGGGAAAATTACAAATATAGAATTTGGCTGATTGAAAATTCTCTAATCCTCTAATTTAAATGTTCATTTTTAGCATGAATTTAGTTGCTGCTCCCATGATGACAAACAAAAAAATAATAATATTATTAAATATTCTTGAGTGATTACTCTCTTGTTTGTTTTTTGGAAATAACCATGCTATATGTATTTCATACAGTGCACACTGTCAGACCTCTGTACCGTTGTCCTATTTGCAGGCTGAAGGCTGAATGCTGAACATGTAGTACAGTAGGCCATAAATTTGAGTAGTGGGGCTCTATCAGTGCTGACAGAGGTCCCACTTACTCACACACAAATACAGAGCCTGGCCCAGTGCCCACGTGTTTCCTCGCTCAGCTAATAGACTGTGTTGAAACTAGTCAGCATTGTTGTTCTCAGATTGATGTGACCTTGATGCTGTTTAGTGCAGTGATTTGTTTATTGGCACTTATTTTGATGCATGTGGAAGTGAGCCTTAAAAGCCCCACCACACACACACACACACACACACACACACACACACACACAGAGAAGATGAAGATGGGGAAAAACAGAGCTAGAAAGA
>JAUBNQ010000028.1:10184583-10210956 GCA_032353495.1 Ctenopoma kingsleyae | reverse complement strand
GTGCCACAGACCTGAGTTTGAGACCAAAGTCCTGCATGAGGTTGGGTTTAGGCAAGAAAAGTACTTAGATTAGGGTTAGAGCAATGCAGATGTGGTGTGTGTGTGTGTGTGTGTGTTACATTTTTGTCCATTAACCCAGCCCACAGTCTTTACCTGACCTTAACCCAGTCATATTATGCCCGAACCCAATTACGCTGGGGACAGACATCGGGATGTTGAACTGCAACATTAGATGTTTTTGCATAAGGATGTTGTAGATTTGACAATTTGGTAGACAAAACCACATTGCCAGTGTACATTCATTGACATTTTAAGTATGAATGTATTTGCGACTTGTAATTTGCGTTAATTGGGAACATATGATTATGTTAACAGAAAACGTAATTTGGTTGCAATTACGTTCTCCACAAAAGCATTTTTGCATGATTGCAGTTTAGTTAGATAAGAACATAATTTTTAAAAGGCTGTCCAGTCTCAGGGTGCTGCATGCATTGTAAGGAGCTCTTCCTTTGACCAGCTTATTATTCCAACATGGTAGATATAAATATATATATGTTAGCACAATGAGTCGAGTTCCTCAGTGGGTAAAACAACATGTAGTTTTTTTTGACTACCTGTATGCAGTAGCTTATTAGTAATCTTTCAGTTTTTTTTATATTTCTTTCTCTTCCAAACATGACTCCCTGCTTCCTCCAGCAATCTTAATGCTCCATAATATGTAGCATGAGATACCCTGCTGTACATGTCGTTTTTGACCTTTAAATGTCATTTGCAGATGTGTTGAGGCGGCTTTCTGCTAATGCACAAATTTGATAAGAAGTTTATCTATCCAGAATCCGAGAGGCCTCTGAGAAGGGACATTAGTGTGTGACATCCCTACCAACTGATCCTGCAGGAACATAAAGTTCTTCCTACTATTGAAAGAAAGGTGGAGAGCAGACAAAGGGGAACAGAAAGAAAGGTCCAAGGCAAGCACAACGCTTACTGTGCTGAGCCAGGAACTGGTTTTTTTTCCCTGTGATCCATCTGTAGCTGAACTCTCTGACACCTCATCTGCCGTGCTGACGAGGCGTCGCAGCGCCTTAATTGAAGTGGGTTTGTCTCATCCCTGCTCTCCCATGATCTTCTTCTCTATGGGTCAGTGAGAGGTAGGGGGAACCCCCTTGAGTGCACGGCATTGGTGGGATTGCTATTTGCCTCCTGCCGCCCCACTGAGAGGATGTTAGATTGAAGTTATTTTATGCTTGGCTTACCTCTCTCTTCCACTCTTCTGCATCGTATCTTCTGCTCTCTTCTCTTCCTGTCTTTCTTTTTTTTCTTTGCTCCATCGCTGCCCCAATCCACCGTTCTAAAAACCTCTCAAGCAGTAAGAAGGGAGGAAGGCATCCGTTACACTGTAAAACTACTGTGATTTTATGGAGGTCCTGCAGTTGAATAGGTATACTTCTCCCATAGGAACTGGGTTCTGTTTGAAATGGCTATCATCTTTTTTTTGTGTCGGTATGCACTGAAGGTTTTCTCAGAATAGAGAAGGATCTGAGTGTGTGTCGGAGTGTTTCCTTTGCCTCACTTTGTAAACCAGCCAGTCATTAGTGACATTTGAATAGAGTTTTAGTTACTTTTACACTTAAGAGAAAGTTTGACACTGTACAGTGAGCAATTGTGCGTGGGTGTGGGTGGGTGGGTTTATACTCCTGTGAATGTGCAGAGCTTTATGTTCCTGTGGCCAGAGGTGGTAAGTATTGTACTTCTACTCTACTACATCCATTTTATAATCATTAGTTACAAGTTACTCGCAGGATTAGATTCTTAGAAAAATCCTTATATATTAATAAAATGCTGGTTTATCATTTATGGACTACCTTTACCAACTGATGTTTCTCTTCCACAGTCTGCAACAAACATTTAGCCATGATTTCCACCTTTGAGAATTTGTCAAACTAATCTGGACTAGACAAATAATCAACACTGTTTAAAATACACATTTTGTAGTGTTTGAGTACTTTTACTTTGTACATTAAGTAAAATTTAGAGCATGTACTTTTACTTGAGTAGAAAAAATAAATTGTACTTGAACTTGTGGTGAAGCATTTACTGGGTAAGTACTTGCACTTTTCCTTGAGTTCTATTGAGTTGGTGTACTTACTACACCTCTGCCTGTGCTGGTGTGTGTTCTGGAGTAAAGCCTGTTTGTAGCTCTAAGTGTTGTGCGCATTAGGGGAATGAGGGTAATGATGTGCGAGGCAGTTGAGTTTTGTGCCAGGGCGACCCTGCGGCTCACACCCCATTCCCAGCCCAATGTGTTTCTGATTCTTTTCATCCCTCATCACCAGTCAGCTTCTTCTGACAGCAACCACATTCATATGAAGTTAACCCACAAACGTGCACACACACACGCACGCACACACACACACGCACACACACTGTACTAATACTGTATATGGTATATATACTTTGATTCATACATATGGAGCAAAGACAAAATACACACCACACCTCACACACACATTAATGTGCAGAGCCACATCAAGATATGTGTGCGCACACTGATTTTTTTTTTTTTTTTTTAATATGACTACACAATGGAACGATCGCCTCAACAAGATACGTCTTCTTTTTTTCTTACATGCAAGCATAGAGCAATATTCACTCTCATTTCAAAGGTGAAATGCTAAGGTCATTGCATAAGTAGTAGTCGGCCTTGATTCACCATTTCGAGATGCAAACATGTGGGTAGACTCATGTTGGCTCATATAGATGTACTCTCAAAAAACCTGTCAGAAACATGCCTCTGCATATTGATTCCTCTGTTGTCATTGTGATTAGAAGGATATCAGATATTCTCTTATATTTCCACACCCACCAGTGTAGAGGTCTGGGTGGGACACAAAGGCAAATATATGACAGAACCTTCTTCAGCACTGCTTACCTTTATGGTTCAGTGCAGTAATTGGCCCAGGGTGAACATACCCACTCGACACTGGCAGTAATGTATTTGAGAAGATATTGAAAAAGCTGATGAGGGACACACAAGATGTGTTGTAGAATACAAAAGTTAATAATGGTGGAGATTTTGACGAATGGATCTTTAAATGTATCCCGATATCGGTCTAAATTGCATTCTTTTGCACACAGTTTTGCGTTTTTAATTTATACATTCTCTCATTGACTATGCAAGGTGCTTGTGCCATACAAGAGAAAAGTCCAGAGGAAGTACTGTGGTGCTAATGTATATAGATAAATGTCCATGGAGTTCAGACAACGGAATAAAACCTTCCAATACCGTCATCACACAGACACACAGTGAACGTGTCTAAAAGAATCATGGACTCAACACTCATACAATGTGCTTTTGAGTACATACATATCATTTTATTACTGCATATATCACCCCCACACTGAGACATCTGAAAAGAGAGCATGATCTATACCAAAACATTAATCATCATTCATTGTATGTTAATAAATTCAGAATTTCTCCATTTACCATGCGGACGTCCACGCGTGCTGGAAATGCAACCTTTCCAGAGCTCATAAATCACACACAGTGAGTCATCTGACAAAGTACCCCAAACACAGGCTGAGGCACTACGATCCCTAGGGCACAAACACACGCCATTTAATGTGGCGGATTCAGAGCAGGGACGAGAGCTTTCTGATGCCTCTTGCCGATTCTCCGCTGCCAACGCATACTAACACGGAGTGTTTGCCGCAACCTGGGAAAATACCAGGCAGAATCAGAGGGGCTTGTGGGATGCCTGTGGTCTCTCCTGCAGTGATTTTTGGGTTCATCAGAGTCTCGTCTTCTCTTTCTAATTTCCTCTTTTTCCTCACTGCCTCTTGGGGTTGAGGCCATGTACAAACAACAACACTTAAACCCAGAGGGTTGGTTAGTACTGCATACAGCGCAGCCCGCCTGTCTTTGCCTTACTACACAGATTTTACAATTTGAACTTTAAAAAGAGAATGTGAATGATATTTACAGCACTTGCTGATTTTGTGAAAATATGGAGTCTTGGTACCACTTCTTAAAGTTGTCAAAAAAACAAAAAACAGAATGAATCAAAACAAAAAGCATTCAACTAGGTAGCAGCTCTCACTCTCAGTTACTTTTTGAAACTTTATTTATAGTAGTACTTGTTTCATGTAGCAGAACTGTAATTTTGTCAACCATAACCCTAAAAGTAAACTATGACAATACACAAATTCTCCTAACATTGCATCTAATTCAATGTTTCAGTTGTCGTCTGAACATAGATTTCAATAAAAAAGTATGTTAGGTGATTTTATTCAGTCTGTACTCTTTCTTTAGTTTGTTCTAATTTCAAATTTGCTCTAATCCGGGGGTTCAGAGAGATTACCAAAGCAAAAAGGAAATCGGAGCGGATACAATGGCTTCTTCTCTCTATATCTCAGTGCAGATGAAGAGAGACGGATTCATCGATTCATACCAACTTCCGAAGCTCAGTAATAATCAGTGCTATTCAGGTGTAAGGATGTTATTTGTGCACCTACATGATAGATTAAATTATTTTTAGCCTGCAGGGATGGGATCTTCATTGTTTCCCTTTACACAGAATAATCATGTCTCTTTACCTTTTAGCAAAGTGGTGCTTCAGATTAAAAGATTAAAGGCTTTGTGGTAAGGAAAAAAGACACAAACAGCTGCCCAATGAAAAACCATGATACTGTCAAAAGAGGTTTGAGTCAGTCCACAGTTGTGTTGTATACATTATAGAGGAGACCCTCTGTAGTGCGATTAGGAAAATAATGTCATCACATGTTAATGACCGAAGTGTTTGTGCTTTGCAAAATGAGTGCCCTCTCATATGCAAAGCACTTCCGCTGAGAGTAAAGACTTGTCTGTATATATGGAAATCCAGTGAAAATAGAGATGCTAGTCTGTGCAGTATAGAATAGACAGCATTATTTATCCCCTTCTCTCTCATTTTCATCCTTTTTACCCCCCTTTGGGTCTCTGGATCCTTTCCCATCTCTCCTCTGTTGCCCGGGCCTATCCCTGACTCCCTGGAGACGGGAGGACGAGTGGTTATTTCTGACTCTGGAAGATGGTTGTGACTAATTGATTCGACATCTGATGGAACGTGTGTAACGTCTTCTTTTCCCCTGCTGCTCTGGCCTTGCCATTTGCTCAGATGAACAGGAACCATTAATGTGTTGTGCATATATTTTTGTGCTATATGGCTGTTTGATATGAGAAATGTGTTTATGCCAGCACTGCCTGTGTTCCTCTGTAAACCCCATGTAGTGTTGTCCCTGGTAATCTAAATTATTACTGGACTGTTTGATGTTATCCTTATAGAGAAGAAATTCTGTATACCAATGCATTCCCATTGGACTCATAACAATGGATTATATGGCTAACACTCAAAATACTCCCACTTATGTATCTGTTAGGTCGCTTTGTATTGTTTTTACATGTTTTTGAGATGTTGCAACACAAAAACACAATTGATCCCAGAGGTGTTTCACAAAAGGAATGCATCTAATTCACCTATTGAAGTTTAGTCTTCTCTCTTTGTCTCTCCCCACTATCTTCCTCTCCTCTGGCCCTCTGTCTTTGTCTTTGTGGTCTGGTTTTGGGTAGAGTCCAGAGAATTAATGAGGCAGTTCTGATGGGCCAAGTCCCACAGGTCTTGAAGCTGGAACAGTCCACTGTTGATGCCCACTCCAAAGTACCTAATCGATCTAATCATTTAGCTGATTGGTCAGAGTAGTCAGTCTCTGGTGGGCACACATGGGATAAACAATGACAAGTGTTTAGTGGCTGCAGGTCTGTTTCCTGTCTCCATCTACAGTACAATAGACCAGAGGTAGGTAGTTCTGTGTATATGTGTGTGCAAGAGTGTCTTTGTGTTTGCATAAATTCCTGTTTACGTGCTGCTTGTGACCGGAGTGTTGTTCTGCTAAAGTAAGAATACTAATAGTAATTGACACTTTATTAATCCCCTGGGGAAATTCATGTGGACAGGCACCTGCATTTTAGGCGCCCAAGGTTCGGTGTTAAGCGTCTTGTCCACAGACCCTTCGACATGTGGCCAGAATTCGAGGGATCCACCAATCCTCAGGTTTGTAGATGACTGCCGACATACCACAGGCGCCCGAAAATACCTCTGAATAAAAAGTTTATGGTTGCTTCAGTTTTCTTCTCTCATCCAAAGTTCCTGTTTATAAAATACAATTTTCATAAACTCTTGATGCCTGTAATATAAAGTTCTCCCTCAAACTCACATGGAGTGGATAATGTAATTTTAATGAACAGTGTAAAGTATATTTCAAAGAAGTACCCTTCATTTACATATTTTAAGGTCTGCAAAGGAGGAAGCAATTGAACTTCCTTTATGAGGAAGATATATTCAGTATATTGTCGGGATGTGGAGAAGGCCACTAGGGAATGATCAAGTGTGCATCCCATCGACCCGCATCCTCTTCCCCATTACCCTGACATTTCATCCCTACATTTAATTCCAGGCCTTTCTAAAGAGCAGGTAATAGTGCAGAGGGGTACAGGGACCCAGAATTAAGCAGTTTTACACCGAAGGGTAATTTGGTGTGATAAATGTGCCGTCGCTGGTAACTAATAATACATATTTTAAGTAGCAGCGGCGCGGCTCTGTGGCCCAGTAAAGGTAGCATCATTATTAATGTGGGAGTCGCTGCGTGTTTTAGTCAGGGTTACGGCACCAAGGTCAGAGCTACGTTTCACTGAATTAAAAGCCATTTTGAGCTATGGCACTCCTAATCAACTCGGACCTAAAGGTGCATAGCTCACTTATAATGAGGCACCAATGAATTTAAATAAACAGCAAGATCTAGTGATTTATAAAGGCAATGTGCTATCCTTATAGCTCGTTAGCCATGACGGATACTCTTTATTCTCTGGGCTTCTTTACCCACAGGACCCTGAGCTTTTAACCAAGTAATGTCTGCCTCCATTGTCAGCGGATATGCATTTGGAGCAGGACACTTATTCCTGTCATTATGAAAAGTGGAGACACAATACAAGAGTAATGGTAATGTATGCCATCCAAATAGGTGATTTTTCTCCTCCCCTCCCTTCGTTTTTCGCCGATGTAAAAACTACCCCAGAGTTTTAGGCCCATGAATTCATCATCATATTTTCACAAAGGCTTTTTCATACATTCTGAAAGGAAGCATAATCCTTGATAGTGGAAATGTTTTGCATTTAAAGGGGTACTTTAGGTCGGGGAATTGATGGTGATGTTTGGGGGGTTCTAGTCATCACTTATACAAATTCTAATATTTTTATGAGTGAAAAGAGTCAGTGGCTTATTTCAAATACTTTGCTTTGAAATAATAGAAACTTCTGCAGCGAGTGTGCCAACATTAATACACTGATTAGGAACTTTCTAGAATAACAATGTTTGGTATCTAGAGTCTCCATCCCCCACTTTTTAGGAATTAATTCTTTAGCTGTCCCCTGTCTTAGTTTTTGGATTTTTTTTCCCTCTCAATATTGGTGTAACCTGTTGCAATTAAAGGTACTGTATTGCTCCTGGTTTCTTCATCTAATGACCCTGGGAGGGTAGTTAGTGCTTCAGTTGGAGCCAGACAGAGCAGTGAGGCGTGCACATGTAACCGCCTCTGGCTACCCTCCTGCTGCTCCTGTAGGGGCATGCCAGGGCATTAGCCACTTCATCAGGTTCTTTGTTGCCTGACTCTCTTTTGTGTTGCCCTTGAAGGGCATTACAAGCAAAGCCATGGCTACAGCCTCCTCTTTATATCTCGATACAGCTTATTCAGGAGACTTTTTGAGAATTCAATGGCTTGGGTAGGCAATTTTTTTTTTAAGTCAAAATGTGTGTCCCTCTTATTGATTCCAGTGCAAGCAGCTCACCTCATGTTAAGAATGACTGGTTTAAGCACTGCACATTTTATGACTATTTAATTAAAGATACACTTCCTTAAGGATTAAATAGAGAACTACAACATGATAAAGACTGGTATTCTACTACTGAAAGAGTAATTGGTTTACTTGTGCATGAGCAGCTACTGTACCCTGATGCACTACACTTTTCTTTGCATGTCAATACCTTAGGTTATTCTGAATTTAAATTGACATCAAATATTTTCATTTTCCAAAGGACAAAAGTGTTGACTCACCTCCAAAACACACTTGTTTGATTTCCCATGTGAACATAGTACACAGTGACACCCATAGCTTTCACCATTCAGAGACTCACTCACTCAGCCTCTCACTGTGCTCCGCATTTCAGAGTAATTTTCACTCCTGACACCACGGCTCTGCCTACCTGCCAATTTCTGTCTCGGTTCCTGAATGGGTGATTTGTAAAGCCATGATCACCTCAACACTCAGAAGATTTACTCAGGAGTAAGCTTGCCAGGTGTTTGAGCTGTCACTTTGCTATGTGTTCACAAACTTGCTGAAAGGAAAGAAATGGCCATATTCAGCCAGTTAACTAAGCCAGCTGCTGGAGTTGAAGTATAGTACATATGGTTGTTACGATTGGTTAGTGAGCTCAAGCAACGGATGCTGGTATTTTAGCACAATAAAAATATACATTTTTGGAAGCTACTTGTTGTTTGGAAAACATTACTTGTATATGGTGAAAACTTGGATTTAATAACTAGATTACTGTTATCTTTAAATATCACTGTCTGAAAAGGGGTTTGTGTGATCTAAACATAGAAATATGTTTTAATTATCTATATACTGTTCTCTCATCAAGTTATGTTTTCAGTTTGGCTTTTATTTTATGGTTTATGTTTCCGCCTTCCTCACGCCATGGTTTATAAACAAGCTGCAGTTGTTTCTGGGGCTGGAGGTCGTTGATTTGTCTGCTGCTCCACGTAGGTCATTGAGGTCACCATGGCCCCGGAAGCATCAAGCTTCGAAAATGAGAAGCCCTACTCGGCTCTCCCGCTGGCGACCGGGAGCACCCCTTGCCCGCGCCCGCGCTGATGATTAATGCCACCCCCATCCAGCCACAAACCTTTCTGCCTCAGATAATGCCAGGCAGCAAGCGCGGCTGACACTTTTAATGTATAATTAAGTAGAAAAAGTCAGCACTGGCTATGCAAATTTTTTAAAATGATAAATGACGCTGTACAGCAGCAGGGATTGATTTGGTGTAAATGAAACTAATTAAGGAAATGTCAAACATAATTAATAAAACAGGTTTAAGCTGCAAAACATTGTCAATTGAATGAATGAGGAGGCATTGGCTCCCATTGTTCAGGCTTTATTTAGGTCTTGTGTTTAGCTTGTTCCTTGCTCCAGAATGCTCTCTCCCCTCCTCACTGCCTCCACCACCAATTCCCTGAGAGGGGGAAAATAAATTTGCTTGTCTCTCTGCTGACTGTAGAAATTAATTGCTGAAATCTTGTCCCATCCAAGTGTTACATTCACACGCAGGACATTAACATAACTAATTTGAAAGAGCTCAAATGACTGCATAATGGAGCTCCGTCACCATGCATGACAGTCGCTGGTCATACCAAATTAGCTTGGTTTTATAATTGAAAATTTTCCCCCCCTTTCTAATTTTTTCACCATTTTTCTCCTCTCCCTTCATCTACTTTTTCTCTTCTTCCTGGCTCATCTTTCCTTCCATGGTATCTTTCTTTTTCGTTTCGTTTTCTTGATAAGAACAAAGGTTTTATAATTTACAAAAAGAGTGCTTGACCTATAATTAGAGAAGAGGAGTGAGGCGAGAGGAGGAGGAGTGCCAAGTGGTGGTGGCAGAGTAAGATCCTTAGTCCTGGTAATGATGCTGGAGACCTTGTGGCCCCCCGGGGATGCAGAAGAATAATGGGATGGGCTATTTTTATGGGGGAGCAAAGCAATGGGCCACCAGCCGCTGGGATGCTGGTGCCTGGGTATGGTGCAGAGCAGCAGGGGCTAGCAGGGGGCTGGCGGGATGGGGCAAAGGAGGGTGACCACTCAGCCTGCCAGACTGCCAGCTCTCAGCCCTGCCCATCAGTTCTGTACGTCAGCCTGATGCACCGCTGTTGGCCTCCATGCCCCCACGCCAGCCGCTGCCCTTGCCGCAGAGAGAGAGAGAGAGAGAGAGAGAATGAACGAGGTGGGTGGATGAGTAGGTTGGAGGGGGTAGAAACATCTGCCACTGTGAGGATAACACAAGACGTGAATATACAGAATGAAGGGGATATCACAGTGAAGTCTGGATTGAATAATTACAAATATATAACCATAACATATATAAATTACAAAGTTCTAGATCAAATAATAATAAAGTTGTTTTTAGCCTGTTTGAACCTGAATGGATGAAACAGTTTGCGTATGTTAGGATGCTGTAAGGTGGTAACAATTTGAAGTTTGTAGCAGTCAACTTGAGTTTTATATTCCACCCATTTCATACTTTTATAATCAAAAACAAAAAAAAACATTAAATCCTATTATGATTGTGTACTGTTTGACCTGAGCTGCCTGGTTCTGTTACAGATATTGTTAATAATGGGGTTGTGTGCAGAGCATTGCAGAAGACCTATGGCTGCCAATATTTTTGTGTTTTGGTTATACGCACTCTAAGCACTGCTATTTATCATACTCCCACGTAACAATTCCCAAGAGTTAAAGCAAAAGGAAACAAAAACAAGAAAACAAAAAGTGCAAGTGCAAAAGAAAACAAAAAAAAAAACACAAAACAAGAACATAACAAAAACATAAAACAGTCACAGTCTTAATTCCCATTGCATTTTCACTCTCATCTTTATTTTATTATTCCAGCGAGGACTCTTATGCTAGTAAAAGTAAACTTAAATTCTGGTCTCCTGTACTGTTTGAGAATTGTTTATGTATGACAGTAACCGCTCTAGAGCAACCATACACCCACAGAGCTAAGATGAGGGTTTTTTTTCAGCAGTGCTCTGTGTGCCACTGCTGTATTTGAAGATTCTGTGTTTAAGTGCATGGTCTTTTAATGGATAAACTTTATCTAATGTGTTTTTGTTTCCTAATATTCTTGTGGCCAGAGAAACTGTACATAGACTGGCAATTAGCAATGGTTCAAAATGAGTGTGGTTGGTCCAGTGAGCTGTATGTGCTGAACTGAGCTCATGGATATAATTTTGTGAGTTATTACTATATGCATTCCTCCAGGAGCACTTAAAAGCTAATATGTTCACATATTAGAAGTGGTGTTTCTTTCTTTGGCCCAAGCTGGAGCTGAAGTTACAGTCACTTTTTTCTTTTCATTGGGTGGTTCTGTAGTAGCAAAGCTGACATCTATTATATATCTAATGTACGGTAGATCATGCATGTTTGTTACAATAGAAAGACCCAAAATAGTTATGCATGGCATTAAAAACAATTAAGAGGTACAGTGTCACATCTAAACAAATGCATATGCAATTTACATAAACAGTGACATTAGCAGCTACGGCAACAGCTGAATTTACAAAAGGTAATGTACTGTAAACGTGGAAGCAGTGTTAATGATGTGAAGGCAGCATATATGATGTGACACTCTACCTTTAGTTTTTAATGCCATGGCTGTCTATTGTAACAAACATGCACAATCTACATTACATTATAGTTGCTTTCTCTAAACATTTTCAAAATGAATTTTGCAGAAATTTGAATGATTTATCTTATTTCTTTAAATAATCAATTGATTGGGTTGTTGTAAAAAGACCAAGACTTATTGTAAAATTCAAACCACATTTTTTTAACCAATGCCTTTGCTTTAGATATTGAACAAAAAATATTTGTAAATAATAATTTATCATGGACAGAGTCCACACTGAGTGGCTTATCATATTCTATATAATTCTTGTTTGTGACCATTTAATTGACAACAAAATAAATCTACAGACACAACTGCAGCATATAATGGGAGCATTTCATGTACTGTATACAAGCAACTGAAAATGACAGCGTTTGAATGTGAAAGTTATTTGGGTGCATCAGTGTTAGTGACTCTCTGGGATGCATTTTATTAGTACGTAAAGAGAGCAGTGTTCTTGTATTTTATCTGATGCAAAAAGGGAAACAAAATAAGGGTTAGGGCATTATACTGTATATCAGTCACTGGCCTCCCTGCTCTCTAAAGATCAATCATATCAGTTTTTTTATTTGTGCACATTACTTGTGTTCTCATTGACATAATTTTAATCACTGCTTGATTGTGGTAAAAATCAAGTACTTTATCAAAATAATATTATTTCTATTAGTTTTTTTTAAGTTAAGTTATAGGAAGCCTTGTAACCAATATGAATGTGCTTGTACAAAAAAATAAAATAAATTTAATTTTGTAACTTGTAGCTTTAGCTTGTTCATTCCTTAATTTTCTCCACCACCATATAATTTCTTTATCGGACAATTAAATGTATGAGTAAATTAACAAATTACAGATTTTAGCTCTTTTTGCTTTTTGGAAATGGGATTTGTATTTTAATATAGATTTTTACCGATTTTGGCTCGTTGTTGGATCCCTTGAAGATGATGCATAATTCATATCATGAACATTTAGAAAGTGCTAAAAATCAATAAAGTCTACATTACATTACTGTTTTTATGTTTACAAAAGTATTGTATTTTTGTTACAGTAAAGCCACTGAAAACATGCAGTAATTCTCATAAGAATCGATGACCTGTTTCACACATTTTCCCTGAAATTTCCCTGCGTTTCGCATTTTGCTACAACTCTTTCATACAACCCAGTCCTTAAAATGCCAAGGGTCACGAGTCAAACATATGCAGTGCGGACTACAATTTATTACACAACATTTGCCTGATAATTTTTCTCTTTTGACAAGCTTAGGTAAATCATATAGGCTACTCTATAATGTATGAGCACTCTGTTGGCTTGATGAGTAAAGTCTGTTGCTATTGGCTCTTATCCCTGTGGTGTTTGAGTTCCCATAAGACCAATAAGACTTGTCTGTATTCCAACATGACTGGAGAGGTTCTGGTATTTATAGAAACCATATGCAAATAAATTAGTGCCATACTGGATTGTTAGTACAGAGAGGTGACAGTTAAATACGTATACAGTACATAGAATGAGAAATGTAGACTTTTCTCTCTTTGGAGACAAGTCTAATCAGTTAATTTGGCCTCCTCTCCTCACTTCATTTGAATACATTCAGCTTTGACTCTTTAAGACTAAGGAAGTATATCTCCCCTCCCATGTACTGTATATTATTCCTTCCTCTTGAAGGCTCATTATTTTACAGCAGGGTATGTGAGAGGTGGCCTCGGTCTCTGAACTCTCTGTCGTAGCCATATTAATCAAACTTCACACAGTGGGGAAGGGTCCATCCACTGACACAGCACCACTCACTCTATACTTAAGGACAAAAAGGAAAACACACAGGTTAAACTTTTACTGTGGAACAACTTTTGAAAATAACCACTTCTAATTATTTCCTCTACACACCATTTGTCTCAGAGATGGTCCAAAATATTTTGTAGCATTGTTCATCCATTTCAGTTTGTGCACCTCATGTTAACATTGCCATCATCTTTCTTTTCTCTACAGCAGACAACAAGATCTTTGCATGGGGAAATGGCACCAGTGGACAGTAAGTAAAGTAGCAAGATCTAAAGGAACATTTGAGCTGTGTTTATTCCCAAAATGTTTGGAATTATGGCAACATCATGGTCCTCGTTTTGACAGTTTGCGAAGAATAAAAAGGCGTAGGTGGCCACAAAAGTTTGTGTAAAAGCTTGCCTTGGTTACATTAGATCATGGCACTAGTCATTTAAATGCCTTGTTGTCTTCTTCCAATATATTACACAGCTACATATAAAACTGCAAAAAGATACTCTAACAGATGATGTTGTCTGTCATACACAGAAACTTAAGTTGTTTTTCTCTTGATGAGCTTCCTTGTTAAAACTTCTCCAGCCAGGAGCCAGTCTACTGTAATGACATCTAAGGGCATGGGGGCTACAGTGATTCAGTGGCCCTCAAGTAGTCAAACAGCAGCACAGCAGACCTCAGAGAAATACATTAAAGAAACAAAGGCATCACTTCTTGCTCTCTCATCATCTCCACTGTCCCTTATTCTCCCCCTTTCACTCTACATTTCTCTGTCTGTCTCATTCTCTCTCCTCTCATGATGCCTTGACCCCTCTAAGCAGGTCGAGGCTCTCTAGTGGGGAGCTTATAGTTGGAGGAGCCTATAGTTGGAGCTCCACAACACCCACTTGCAGAGCAAAGGGTGAGCATCTCCGTTACACAACTGGCACTCTGATATCTGAAAACTCCTCAGCTCTCCTGTGTCTCACTGGAGGCGAGATAGGAGAAGAGTATGAGGGAGCTGTGTAAATTTAAACTGGCAAACTTTCTGATGGAAATAGCGGTGACCCCAGAGTGGTCTTGTCTTGAGTTGAAGCATTGTTGTAATCAATACAGGCTCTCGTGGGGATGGCGGGCGAGGACCTTTCGTTCCCCGTTTGTGGAAATAATGGAGAAGACTGTTTGTTATTTTTCCCAGACATGCCGCAAACTAGCAGATATGGCCAGGGCATTGCAGGTTATGACGCTGGCTCAGGGAAACAAATACAAAGAGGAGCATTTTATCAAGAAGCAAACAGCAGAGCTCTGTTTGAAGCTGCTGGGAGCTCACAGGTCACAGGGGTGCTAGGGCTGTGTTTGACCAGCTCATCTTGAAACGGGGTCTTGGATGTTCTTTGTTCACTCACACTAGGGACGCAGAGACAGAAACATAACACTCAGCTTAGACCTATGTAAAGTCATTTGTACAGCTATAAATTGAGTTAGGTTCAGTTATTATTTCTTTCTATGGAACGTCAAACCAAGCTCACTAAAATATGCCTGTTAGACATACCGAACATGCAAGTTTTTTGTGTAGAGGAAAGATACCAGAAAGACAACACAACAATATTGTAGCTGTGCTGCAAAGGTGAATGGTGATATCTATACTTAGGTTGCATGATGTGTTCTTAAATGAAAGTGATTTATTCGTATCACAATATTAAATTAACTGACTTAAATTAACCAATTGGCCAATTTCCCTTTAAAATCTTGGGATTTCATCTATACATGGTCGTGAAGAAACTGTCAAAATGTATTTTCATGTCTGCTCTTTCTAGACTGGGTGTTGGGGAAAGGACAGTAAAGGACCATCCAGTCGAGGTGAAGTTGACACAGGAACTGAACGTCAGAGGAAGTGTCGCAGATGTGAACGCCAATGTTGTTGGTGTGGCCTGTGGAAGTAGGCACTCCTTCATATGGACTGAAGCTGGACAGGCCTACAGTTTTGGGAACAACTTTTATGCCCAGCTTGGTTATGACTTCCAGAAGACTGACTTCAAAGAGCACCAGGTATGGGGATAGTAGTGTCTTTACTGTAATGACAAAACTAAAAAATGCATTGATTGATGATTGAAGTGGGATTAACAAGATTCATATTGAGTATATGCATGACCCACAAAACACACAAAAATGTGCACTCACTACCTTAAAACCAATGTGATTTTATAATTAAAGCATCTCTAAAATATCTACACCATAATATCAATTTTTAATTCATTAAGAAAGCGAGTGAGAGGCTGTTGGAGGTAGGCCTGTGCGATGGATACCTCAAGGGCCTGGATGGTTCTTTGCTTGTTGTTTCTCTCCGTCGTTGTCCTTACATGGCTTACCATACAGTAGCATGCTGCTGAACCATACAAATCCTAAATTAAGTGCTGTGGAATTGAAATTGGCTCTCTTGTGAAGTGTTCCACTTGCATTGGAGCTTAATTTTGCCTACTCATATCATTTGATTCAGTCCCTCAGTCCCTCTTTTGCTCACTGCAGCCGATCACTCCCTCTTCCTTCTCATGCAAAATAAGCCCATTTACCACAATGTGACAGTGTCTAGGTGAATGATTGCCACTCAACACTTGATATATGGGTACGTGCCTCTGTGCGCATGTGTACTGGATATATTATAGCTTTGACAGGTTTTCCCAGTCTTTTGCAGTTACATTAGTGCATTGTTATACATTAAGTTTTTCGTTTCATATAACCACATTGTAATGGATGGATAGGAAAAAGAGGAACAATATTTCAGTCAACTCACTCTTACCCATATATCCTATACCCTATCTGTTTTCATACATTTCTTTTTCTTCTGTACTCAAGACAATGTGGAGAAGTTTGCTATCAAAATCATTTTGAAATTGCTTCTTACTGTGCGTGTTGGTATTATCTGATTTGTCTCTGTTGCTTTTCAATTGAAAGTCTTTGTCTTAATTCATGAGTAGTATTACTGGTAGTGCCATTATTTTTTTTTGCCTTACTACAACTGCAAAGTGTTTGTAATTTGCTTTTTTTTGTTATTTTATGTGTTGTTTCTCTGGCCTTGTTCCAGCAGTTACATAAGACAAGTTCATAGGACTCTGGTCCCACACTACCTGGCAACAATATGAGGCCCAGGGGCCAAAGCTCTCATCTCTCCTCACTGATAAAGGCCACTGAGATCTGCATGACTGCACTAAAGTCATACCAATATCCCTTGGTTACCCCATGTGGGGGCCCAAATCTGGCCCTCACGCTTGTAAACCACCATCCTCCTCCTTTTTTGGTAGGGCTAGACAAGCTGCTCCACCTCCAGACTCTGTACTATACGATACTGGCTATTGTTGTAAAGAATCTGTAGGTAGGAACTGCCAGGTTCACCCCTAAGGCTTAGTTTCTCCTTACTGTCTGAAATCGAGTGGTAGCAGACCACGCAGAGATCTGAGAAACACTATATTCTGCTCTTTATTGGACTTGTGATAAGGTGTTGAGATTCCTCTCACACCTGTGAGCCCTTTGTTCAGGTCCACTATGGCATTTCACCTGCAACAGACAAGGTTAGACGACGTTCTTATTTAATGGTTTGATTGACATTATTTTAATGTCCCACCTCCGGAGCTATGTCTGTGAACGGAAGTGAAAGTTAATCTTTTTTTCTCCTTTCATACCTCTACCCTCTCTCTTTTCTCATTAAAACAATGACATTGTTATTTTCTTAGATGTTTTCCATCTGTGTTTCTCCACTTGCTGCTTTCTATGAGCTGTTCATACTGTTTATATAAAACCGTAAACAAACAGTAAAGAATTAGTGGTCACTGGCTATGCTGTAACTTCGGTAGTATCAAAACCGTATCCTATACCACAAGTCTTAAGTCTTTTCTTTTCTCTGTGTGTAGCACATAGAATAGCCTCTAAGTAGGTTAACACTGCCTAGCTGAAAATGTAACACATATTGTCTGGATTTCTACAAAACTATGCAAGGAGAGACCATGGGAGCATGAAAATAAACTCTGTTCCTAAGTGTGACACGTATGCAGCTTGAGCTTGGCACGACATCCGTGTTCAGCCTGGCTGAACACAACTTGTTTGAATGTCATATTTATCCCTGTGTTTTGTCAGAAAATTAACTTCCTGTGAGTTTGCGGCAAAGCCGAGCATATGGCCACAGCTCTCTGGAGATGACAGCCTAGCGGAGCGGGAGCTCGCCGGTGCCGCTGCCCTGCTCTGGCGGCAGATGCTCCGGGCTTCTCCGCGATTAAGTGGAGATCATCACTGTTTTCTTTGAGCACCGCTGTGCCTTGTACTCTGAAGTGTTCCGTTAATCACTGCCTGCCTTCCTGCCTTTTCCACACAAGCTGCCAAAGCACTCATTAAGTTTGAATCTCTCCCTCTCTCACCACGTGCTTGCTCACCAGCTCAATACACTGCGTGACTGAATCTTAGCCCTTTCTGCAGGAACACAATGGTTTGTTGCACCTGTTTGCTAGAGGGATCATAAAAGCGATAATATATTTGTACGTGCTTGTTTGAATGGTAGGAGATTCCATCTTTTGCACTTTTCTGCTGTTCATTCATTTTTAAGCCATTGTGTACATACTGTAAAGTAAGTGTTGCTTTTTGTGTTTCTGAATGTTTTCTCTAGTCTGTGTGTGCTGATGTAGTCTGTATTTGAGTTTTTCCCCAAGCGCTAAGATGCTGCCTTGTTTCCAGTACAGGCCTCTGAGGAGAATGAAGCCTTTTCTACACTTTTCTTTTTTTTTCCAATGGTGCCTCCTCTTTCTCTTTCTGCATGCTATTAGGAGACACTGCTAGTCAAATTTATACTTGTCAAACATTACTGTTATCCACAGTACGTGTGTGCGTGTAAGGATTTCTTAGTCCTGGAGTTTATGGAATTAGATTGCACATATAATGTAAATCACAACTTTAGTCAGAGAAATAAAAAAGATAGAAATTGAGTCGTTGTTAGCCCCCCCAGCCCTCCCCAATCATAGTATCACACATCCAGTTGCGTTGTGTACATGTCCTACACAAGCAGCCATCCTTTGTTATTGTTAAACATTGTGACACGCTTTAACCCTGATTGATCTTGATCTCCGACACAAATAATAATGTGATTACAGGCTTTTTTTTCTGCTTCTCTCTTCACAACAGTGGAAAATAACATTAGATATTTCCTTTCATGTTAATCGCTTTGGTTGGAAGTATACCTTGGTGCACCAATAGGCCTCGGTAATGCCTCCTTTCTTCTAAAAAAAACATCCAAAATAACCTATTTGCAGCACGCCCACACACACATTGCTTAGCTCTGTAACACCATTATTCTGCACCCATCAAAGCTTGGCTTGCTTGTCCTGGTGCAGCGATCATTCCCCCACAATAGCAGGATGGCATTACTGTGCTGTTGAAAGCATCTGCATGGCAAAGCAATAACATGCACCTTGTAAATAAAAGAATTGATCCTGTTCATTGCAGGTTGGATTTCTTGGATAAAGCTGTGGGAAATAGATCCACACACCATCTCACATCGATATACAGGCCCATTTCCTCATCCTCAAGTTTACTTTGCAAGAACTGTCTGCTTCGTAATCTTGTCTGTCAGGCTGTCAGGCAGACGCACAAAAATGTATGTGGTTCTTTCTGCTGCATTGGTTGCTTTTCAGACATGCTGATTAGTGTCAGTTTGCCTCTTGTTCAATATGTAGATGCCCAGATAGAAAGCTGGCCCTATTCATCGAGTCCAAGCACCAAAATAGCAAGTGCTGTTCTCAAGCAACAATGAAGAAATTGGTTTGCATTGTTGGAAGAGGTTGATTAAGTGACTTTCGAGAGGTTCTTGAAATTACTTTCAAATCAGGCCGAGTTGACAGACAGCTGGTTCAATATTCATTCTACAGTGTGAAGTCATCACAAAAGGATGGTGTCATTTTGTATCATAGTTCATACTGTATGAGTGCCGTGCATTTGTTATTGAACATAATGCTTGTTCGTCTCATCTGATCAGAATCAAATCTATTCACAACTGTACAAATTGCTGCTGTGCTCTTGGCAAGGTACAACTAATTTTTAGATGAGGAAATTCCCTGTCAGGAGCAGCCAAGGGAGAAGGTGTCAGTTTGATGCCACAAGTACGGCTGTGCGGGAGCATAAGCGTTTGCTGCGCTTCGGTGACGGTGCGTTTGATTTCAACACTGACCACCAGTGATGCCAAACCTGTAGTTATCATCTGAGCTGCCTCTTGAGACACAAACATAGACAGCCCTCCCCCACATCTCACTTTGTCTGATGCTGCTGAGATAGGGGGAGACAGTAAATGAGAGGCTGGCAGACAATAAAGTCGCTGTATAGTCTATACTTCTATCACTTGTCTATTGTTCCACTGCAGTTACAAGCTATGCAGTACGTGGGAACTCAGTGTGGGTGTACAGCGACCTAGACTACTATACCCATCTCCCCTAGGGGCACCTCAAAGAACGCTTGTTCTGTTCCTCGTCTCAGGCCCTGGGCTCTGCTGAAAAATGAGAGGCAAGGCAAGTGAGAGACAGGGAAGAGAGGGAACAGAGGGTGGTAGTCTCAGCCGTGTAGGAAGGCTAACCTGTGCCTCTGGAGATCCTGTGTCTTTTCAAAAGTACTGAGACAAACCCATGTTTCTGACTCCTCACTGCCTCGCCTGGCTTGTTTATGGCCACAGTGTTGAAATTGTTCAGTATCATTACTTCTGCTGCACTCTGGGACTCACTATAGGCACTCTTCTTACCATTAAATATTGAGCAAAGTTTGCACTTGGAATATGCATTATTTTCTCAGTGTGAATGAGAATACGGTGTTTGTGACCTTGTTTCAGTTTGAATCATATGCCCCACTGTTTGCTAATATGCCCCTAGTGTATGTAATGCTGAAAGCACATTTATTACACATCAATAATTCTGTACATTTCCTTCTGGAAAACTAATTCTCATAATAGGATTTTGTCAATGTGATTTGAATAATGATCTCAAAACATCCCATTTTAGGCTACTTAACTAAATAGAATATTACTGATTGCAACACTTATCCATGGTTGGGGTTTTGGTAACCTTCTTCTCTGTTTCTTGCCAAGAGCCAATTTTCTCTCAATTAAAGCATGATATTAGCACTCAGTAGGGCATAAACAGAAATAACCGTACACTACTGAATATCATGCCTTGATTATGAGCTTAAGAGTGGGTGTACAAATGGATCCAGTTTCTACACTCCTACTAAAGTGCTGATGTTTTTATGTGTGTGCATGTTTGCCTATGAGAGAAAGGGAGAGAGAATCTTTGCCTGCACATGCAGGATTGTGTATCTGTGTAACACTTGTCTGCTTATTCAGTTAAAACCTCTGGAATAGGAGGGCAAGAGAGAAAGATAGACAAAAGTCACAGGTATAGTAGAAAGAAAAAGTGTATCATTACACTGAAAAGCAGTCAGTGGTGATGCCAGTTGGCTAAAGTTAGCAGGAAGCTGTCCTAGTAAATGGCAGCAGCTGCTCGCAGTTCGAGAGAGCATGTCCCAGTCAGAGGAGAAAAGCGATGGCATCTACATTAATACTACCTTAATGGCCCATCTGGCGCTCCGTAGGGTCCCTGGCTGCGCCACCGACTCATAGGCGTTTGACAGGCAGTCTCCAGCGCACCAGACGCGCATGGCATGCCAAATGGCGGGGAGACGCCTCCGTGGCGCACAGATCTGTCAAACTCTCTCTGACGCTGCAGTAACACAGGCAAGGGAAGTTAAGGCAAGTTTTCACACGTGATTGGTTCTTGACATGGAATGGGGGGGAGGGAGGGGGCAGGAGGAGAATGACTGTCTTGTCTGTCTCTCCTCTGTACCCTCCTCAAATGCACGGAAACACTCGCAGGGCACACATACTCGCACACGCTCTCACACATGCACACACTCTCTTTACCAGATGCTAAGTTGCCATGACCAGATTAAACCTCAATGAGAAAGCCAGGTTAAGATTAGCCAGTGGTGGTTTCATTGTGCTCTGATGGCAAATGCAGATAACGAATATTATTTTTGCTGCTAGCTACAGCCTGTCTCTGTAAACAAATATTGGAACAAATTGCTTCATTGGAAGAAATTGTAGTAGGTCTTATCAAAACACCACAGGGCTTTCTGGCTATAATTGGCATAATTGGTTGACAGAGTAGGCTACAGTCCATGATGTAGCACTGTGATGTGCTTTATGGAAAATGGCTGATCATGGCTTTAGGTCCATCAATCATCACTTAATATGCATGCATGGAGCACTGTAGGGTCCATCAATATGTTGTAATTGCCTGGGAAGCCGTTTACTAATCTGTGTCCAAAAATCATAATTGGGCCCTTCTGTATACACCCTTTTAAAATCTTAACACACCAGATACTTTCTTTTAATCAGTTATACAGCATACAGAATAATTCAGAAATAAAATGACACGCTTCTTATAGGGTTAAGGGGAAACTTCAGCCAGTTTTACCACTGGATGATCTCACCCAAATTCCTAGTCTGCCCTAGGAGCTTGGCCTTTCCATCAGCCCCTGTTGAGCTGCACAATACTGGCACAGTGGAGGTTTCTCTCAGAGCAGGTCACACTCTGAAGTACCCACGAGTACAGATCAGAGTCCCAGAAGTCTGCATCACACTGCTGCTGGGAAACTATGGGTTCTTTCTTTATGACTAAACTACACACAACAGTACAGCGAGTACTTTAAAACATTTGCTACTGTTCTTTCTCTCACACTTTTTCTTAAGGACATTTTGAGAGATAGTAGCAGTTCAAAACTGGAACGGAAGGTTCTTAAGAAAATGCATTTCAAATGGCTTATCCAGTAGGTAGCCCCAGAGGACACCTCAGGGATAAACCTTGGCAAGAAAGGAAGATAGAGGGGAAAAAAGTGAAATTGGAAAGAAGACACAGCCGTGACTAAAACAGTAGAAATACAGAGAGAAAAGGTATCCTCTTAACCTGCTGACGCCTTTACAGAGGAATCACAGTTCTCCATATCAGTATTCACTTTCTGTTTATAGGAATAACTGAGATCTGCCGATACCTTTCGCTACAGACTGTCTCATATTTAGACAGCCAGTGCAGGTGATTTCTAAATGACTCGCACCACTGTTTAACACTGTCCTATTTCAGTTTGGTTATTTCTTGTAAAGCGGCATCAGTGTGGCATTTAAAGAAAATCAGGAAAATGGAATAAATGAAAATGAAAAATGGAATTACTTAATATAAAGGATTGTGATGTTTTATTGTAGACAAAACAAAACTAGTGAAATTGATGCCAAAGAGAAGTCAGCTGGACAACAGCTGCCGAAGTTTTTGGAGGTAAAGGGAGAAGAAAAATAGAGACACGAAGTCTGAAAGGAAAGGGGGAAATCGGCAGAATGAGTTTGGGGGATTGAGAGAAAAGAGCAAGAAGAACTTTCACACACATTCCCCCATGTGTTGTAGGCGAAACATAGCCTTTGAAGAGCTTGTGGCACAATAGGCAAAATACCAACACCCTGTCCTCTTTCTCGTGTACTTCCTTTACTCTTTTCCTTTTGCCACATCTTTTACAAACGCTCGGCTCTCTTTATCTTTCTTCCTGAGCATCTCCGTTGCAAAGTGGCAAGTCCAGCTGGGGGGGTTTCTGAGGTACTGTGAGTGAACCATTGCTGTCTAAACACACACATATACTGCACATATCCATGCCACTTCCTTCTAACTTACTTAAAATTACTAAAAAAGCTTTTAACATACACTGCTTTTACTTTTCATACACATTTACATATGCCTAAGAGAAAATATATTTGAGCTTTATAAATTAGATTTCACTTATTAGTTGAAGCTGATGTTTACTAACAGAAATAAAGTTTGAATATTTATTTTCAGCAATGTGTCCTTTTTGAATCTTGAATCTTGAAAGGATGAGGATTCTCTAACTCTTTCTTGTGCAGTCTAGTCTAAAGCCACTAGAGGGAGCTTATATTATACTGTGCTCTCTAATGCCAGGAATCTGTTTAACAGTACTGTTGGTCCAGTCAGGAGCCTTTCAAATCTTCTCCAGTTTGTCCATAAAAACCATCAACTGTCCTGTGTTTCCTATTTTTAACAATACAGAGATCATACCCTCTAACCTAGTAAAAGGCAAAGACACACTTTAGCATTAGGAGTGTGCTTTTGTTCAAACAAATACAATAGTTGCTTCTCATGTGTTTGTGTGTGAACATAGCTGCTGGTGTGAGTCTGTGTGCATGTGCAGAGGTGATAATTCTACAGTTGCTCAGAAGCTTGAGTGGGGTCCATGATGACAATAACAGAGAGCATGTTTAGGCATGCTTTCAATCTACTCCCCAAATGTAATGAGTCTGGGCAGCAGTGTGGTCATCCCAACCTGATCAAAAACAGGAGGAAATCTGCAAATGATTTATTATATCCTGTGGAGATTCATCAGTTACACATGTCAAAATGGTGCTGAGCTGAAAATTAAAAGGCATCTTTTGTCACCATTATTTTCTTAATCTAGATGGAAAGTGAAAGCATGAAAATAATTTGGTCAGAATGGTAAAACTGTTTATCTTGTTTAATTTTGAGCATATTGCATTTTATTTATTTGTATCTGTTTTAATCCTCACAATTTGTATGTTTTACACATAAAAAAAAATTACTCAAGTGACATTAAATTTTTTTTTAGATACAACATATTACTCATGAGTTTATTATTATAATTATTATTTACATACTACTAAAGTACATTCAAACATTTGTCCTTCTTACTTCCTTTGCTTACTACTATTAGGTTTTTATGATTTATGCACCCTACCCTGCCTCTCAACCTATAGAAGACTAATGTATAGTGCTAGTGAAACAGATTTTATCTATCTCTGCCTCTTCCTAATAGGAGTAAGGTGACATGACGGGATCTGAACCCGAGTCCCAAGTTGTCCTTGCCATAACGTTACACGATCATCCCTCTCACGTTACTAAAACAGGCACGGCCAATGGGATTCACCGTACTCTGAGCTTCTTCTCTCCTCCTGGCCTTTTCCTCTGACAGGATTGCCGATGATACAGGTCCACTGCGACATTTTACATTGTGTTCCCTAATTGCAGCAGCTGATCGTGGGATAGCTCACTTTACAGTTGCATATTTCCTCTTCTTCCCCCTTTATTAATATTTTCTTTTTCTGAATTTCTTGTGTACAATGTGCGTTATTTGGCTTAACATGTTGTCTGATGATTTTGTCCCTGTTGTGCATCAAATCCTATCTGCATCACATCATTATATATTACATGTAAAATCCATTAGTTTAACTGAAGCTTAAAACAGAGAAGTTTGTTGTTGTTTATTTCAGATCATCATTTCCAGCATTTACATAAGTTAGAAAACAGTGTTTATGGCCCAGAGTGGTGTTGTCCACTCCTCCTTTTGCTGGCCTGCAACTTCTAAACCCACAACCAGGATAAACCTGTGTGACAGATGCAGCTCTAATTATACAGTTGTTTTAAGACTGTCAGGTTGCAGCGAAAAGGGAGCCAGCCATTTGGGAAAGTGAAGGAGGAGGGTATAGAGTAGGAAGAGGGGAAGGAGGGGGGCGGTTTGATGGACGGACATTGTAACACCAGCATCTGGTGATAGCTGCAGCTGCTGTATCGTTTTCCCACTGCCAGCTTGCCAGCTAAATAAATATTGCCACGATCTGTCTTGTACTAGCAAGTGTAAATTACTTTAACACGTCAATAACTAGTTTACAATGATGTTTTTTCCTGCCATTTCAGAACATATATTGATTTCACATTGCTGTTAAATGGCATGAGAATGGTTTCCCTCACCCGGTACTTTGTTTTTCATAGACTCCAAACAAACTTGCCAAGCACAGGAGGAAAAAAAAACGGGAGAAACTGTGTCAATCATGCAGTCATTGTACTTTATTACTAAATTCGAAACTCAATTCATCATAGTAAATGTAGTGCCTGTTATTATAGCAGATATCACAAATTTGTGTTTGATGGTGAGATTTGTGAATGTCTTTGTTATATTTTTGTTTTGTTATTGGTAAGATGCACACATATGCTTTTTGATGCACATTAAGTGTAGTGTTACATTTCGAAACGCATAGTCTCACCATTGGTATTGTACAAAAAGTGTAAAAAGAAAAGCTTTTTCTGAAAAAAAAAAAAAGGTCCATCTGCTTTTGTTTTTCTTGCTCTGTTAAGTAAAGCTGATTGTAATTTGCATACATGACAAGATTCTTCGGTGTCAATGTTACCAGTATAATTTTTTATGCTCTTTCAATATCTTCCTAAATAATGGAGAGGAGTAATTAGCCGAGAAAAGTGAATCAGTAAGAAATAATAATTTTCTCTGTGTGTGGTGTGTGAAAATGGATAAAGAAACCATAGAATGAACATTATGTGTTTATGGTTGTTTTTTTGTGTGGCTATACACGTGTGTGTTATGAAGTGGGGGCATGCACGTGCACCCGTGAAGCACTTCTGCAGGCACAATTACATTTATATATTGTTTCTCTGTTTCTGTTCATATGGGTTCCTCCTCAAAAGGACAGATGTTGGGGAAACCCGCAAAATCAGAGCTGAAGCCGCACTATAATCACAGCGATTTTAATCAAGGTCTTCCTTTGTGACCCACTTATTTTCTCACAGTGCTGATTGCACTGCAGTGCAGTGACGACTAGCATTACAAAACAGCAGCCTATGATTAACCTTCACATCATATACATGTCCCCTAACCAGCATACAGTGAATCCTAATCTCAAAATTACACCCACTTGGACTGCAAAACATCTCCCTTTGTCAAATTTAAACATTTCTCTCCCTCATTCTCCCATCTTGATATGATACAATAATGATGCCTGCTTTCTGCGTGTATGAGCAAAATGAGGTATGTCTGAGTGTGTAATACTCAACTTGTATATTTCAGTCAGGCAGAACATTTTTGTGCAAGCATCCATTCACACTCTGTGACCTACCTATGTTTTCCTACAAATTAAAATTATACACAAGATATGATATTTATAAAACACACACACACACACACACACACACACACACACACCCACACACAAAATTCTGTTACA
>JAUBNQ010000028.1:10117840-10184483 GCA_032353495.1 Ctenopoma kingsleyae | reverse complement strand
TCCCAAAACTCCTTCACAACACCACATATAAAACACACACACACACACACACACACACACACACACACACACACACAAAATTCTGTTACAGGCTTTTGTGAGAATAAGGAAATATTCTAACCTTCTTGTCCATTTTCACCAGTATTATTATTTTCACATCAGTGATAATAAAGCAGATTGATTATTCATTCTCATGCTTCAACACCATTTAATTGTGTAGCCAGAACACTCAACTTGAGGTCAGCGGGGCTCTATCTCATTTACACAAAGACCCGACACAACACGCACACACACAACACACACACATTCGACAAACTCTCTTTCTTTCTCTCCGTCACAGATGCTCTCACTATGCCTTCTCTAAGGACCCCCCACCCCAAAAAAACATGCCCTGACTGGAATTTGCCAAAATATTCTCCTATCAAAAACACACTGTGCCCCATCTCAGTCCCATCCCACTTACTCCTTCAACATCTCAATTAATACCCCTTAGGAGGCATAGCGCCCTGCAGAGACCCACTGTGGTGGTGGATGGTCCCTGTAAACGTTTCCACATATGCTGTAGTGCTTCATTTCCAACCACATAACTAAATATCACAACTACGTCTCAGTCCTAATCAACACCTATAGATTCAACAGAGATTCATGAGCATTTGTCAGTTGTCAACTTTTTTTTAAGCACATATCACTTTTTATAGGTTTTTGTAGGTTCCATAATATGCAAACACTTCAGACAATAGTCTTTTAGGTGATTATACCTGTATGCAGGGTAGAGTATCTGAGCTGTTAAAGGTAGAACTCAAAAACTGTCTTCATTATGTAAGCAGTTTTTAAACATGGATGAAGGATTTTAAATGTCATTTTGATTGGTGCTTATCAAATGTCAATGTTAGTGTGTTGTTTGATAGTTGGTTATTTTAAGAAAGTTGGATTGCTGCAGAGGATTTTCTTTTTACAACTTATACCATACCTGTAGATCTGACCTGTAGATCTGCAACAGTCTCTGTCCCCCTATTTCTCTTCTCTCACCCTGCCCGTTCCTCCTGTTCAGGAGCTAATGGATTGTTGTGGTTTCTAGGGTCTGCTCCAGAAATGTTCTCCTGTGGAGATCTTGTAAGAAGTGCCCTCAGCTGGTCTCTCCGTCTGCCATTAGGCCTCTCCACACTTTTTATCCCTAGACCTCCGAGACCTCAAACTGCCAAATGAGTTGAATTATGGCCAGTTATGTGGAGTGGACCCAGCATCACAGGGGACAGGCCTGAGTCAGTGCAACTAACCACACTCCTGACCATTAAAAGCCAGTCTGACACTGGCTTTTCATCTTCCCCCCTGCTCTGAAAGCCCAGCACTGGAAACCCATGTCCCCCAGAGGAGAGACTCAGTACAGCAAACCAACCAATGAACCAGCCAGACAGCTAGTCTCATGCAAAAAAGCAAAGCACCAGTCACCTCCATACTATAGCTCCCACATCAGTAAATTGTTTCTCTTCTTGTACTCTTTTTGTTTTAAGGTTATTTTTCTTTCTCACCTATATTAGATATCCACCTGTCTCTCATCCATCTCGTCCCTCTCCGTTCTTCAATCACTTTTCTTATCTTTTGTCTCCTCTGCCCTTCAGCTAAATGGGTAGGATTGCAGGGTTATAACCACACCAGTTTAATTGCAGCAGCCAAAACCAACATGGCCGTTAGAGGCGCATGATAATTATGTCACCCAGACCACAGTTTGCATCCTTTACAGACAGACATGGGAAACATATGCGCGCACACACACGGCACTGAATTTGATCTGTCACAATAACAGTGCCATCATGACATGATGGATACAGCCCTGTTTTCCCACTTCTCTACCCTGTTCTGCCTCTCTCTGGTAATCTTGATGCAGTGTGTAATGTTTGCTGTTGCCAGCGGCTGAAATTGAATGAGTGATACAACCAGTGGTGCTGGGATTACCGTGGGCAGAATTGATGCTATCTGTCCAATGATGTGTTATTTTGTGGAAGTAAGGCAACAAAGCGGAGAGAGAAATGGCTGCAGTGCTCTGTATGATTTTACAGTTTAAGTGGTGAAAGACAAATAGAATAACAGTGATGTGCTAGCAGGGGTTGTAAATGGTTGAATAATTTTCCTCGATTTCAACATTCATTCATCTTTTCTACAGTCATTTGCAGGGCTTCGCATGGCAGCTTGAATGCTGTTTATCCCTGTGCTCACGTTTGCAGTATCAGCTAGCTCAGCGCCCATCTTTAGAGGTGAGACAAGTTGTGTCCAGTCTCCACTCTTCTAATAGGGTCGGCTTAGAAAAGGGTCAGAGGTAAACTAATGACACCTACAATAGATGCTTCTTCCTGGAAGCCTAAGCTAAGACAGCGCTTGTGGGAATAAGTGGGCTGCTTTGAGGCTCAGCAGGCTGTGCACGGGTCAGACGCTAACCATCGAAAAGACTAAATTCAGCTCTTTCTGCTGGTTTGGGTCACAAGCTGAGGGTCCTGGGCTATTGTTGTTGGGTCAGGTTAAAGCCATCCAGATTGCCAGAGCAGCTGACAACCATTCATCACAAATTCAGCAATAGTTCTGCACTGCATAGCTGTAAACTTATGCTTAGGTAGACTAAAGGCTTTGGACAAAAACTTTTGTCACTTTTAAAGGTTTTAAAGGTAATATTGGTTATGATTTTAAGTTATGGTGGAATTCCTGAATGTGCATTGTGGTTCATAGGGTTTTTTAACTGCTGTGAAAAACAAAATTCAGTCATAAAAATTTCTAACAGTCCCCTCTTACAAACTTCAACAACTTAAACAGATCAACAAACTTTTTGCAGGGTTTCTTGATTCAAGACGTTCAAAACTATGCAACTGATTCATTTTTATCTCCATTTAATTTCTTTCAGCTATTGCAGGTAGATTTTAACCATTTCTTAAAAACTGCCTTCTTGCTTACTCACTTGCCTTAAAAATACAGTATTTGCAACTACTCTCTGTCTGCATTGAATTGTAGTATGTGTAGTATAGTATGTGTCTGTGTAGTAAATGTATGTTTTCTGGCTGGCAGAGAAATTAAATAAGGACTATTTTTCTCTCCTATGTAAACAGCTGGCAGCATCCCATGCTTGCACAATTAATGGGCATCTAATTGGCAATAATCATTTTTACTTAAGCAAATTTAAAATAGGCAGTTGCCCCTGGAACAAGCAGCTGTTGGTGGAACCTTCTGGCAACGTAGTGTGCATGTTCGAGGATGTGACTGATGAATGCTTACAGTAGGTGGTCCATACATGAACACCTAATGTATGTACTCAACATTTGGCCCACACAATACTTTCCACCCCAGTTCATCAATGTTATTGTGTGTTGCGTTCAGATATATGCGATGGATACATCAACATGTACTGCACATATAAATTATTGTGCTTGAATTGAACTGGGCTGTATTGTATTTTCCATTTCTCCTTGTGGTATGAATACAACCGTTTCATTCAGTTACGTTAAATTAAATTAGATTACATTATTGAATATTGAAGAAAACTTCATGTCAATGTTCTTCCAAGGTGTTTCTTTGACATAAATTCTGTGTGGTCATCAATATTATATACTAGTGTATTAGTGTAGAATTTTTATACACCTTTGTGTGAGGTTCTCATGGCCGAACAGTTTTGAATTGAAAGCAAATGGGGAAGAGTGTAGTACTTGACACACACAGTGAACTAGATTGTTACTCCTTATCTGGGGATTTTGAAAAAATTCAACATCATTGTAATTCAGTAAGAGGTAATCCTTGAGTACTATTAGCATTGCCTACAATTTATGAAATCTAAGATGGCATAAAAACCTAAAAAAGTGGAACTGTTAACAAGAGCCGCATACTGTATTTTGTTTAGTTCAAGAACAGTAGTTAAACTTTAGTTAAAGTGAGACAGAAATATATTTACAAAGATGATGTCTCTGAGGTGTCAAGAACTTTTCAGCCGTATTGTTTTCTATTGACAGCTTTTAAGGTCAGACCGTGGCATGTGAATATACAGAGCCATGATTTAATTCAACTCAAAGTAACCCCACCAAGGTCATGATTCAGTTATAACATTCAATGAACAAGTGCAGTATAGCAGGACAGAGCCCTACGGCTGGCAAGCAGGCAGGCAGTGAGCAATGAATTAAACAGAAAATTGCACTTTGCCATATAGCTTATCTGTCCAGGAGTTACACTGAAAGCCACATAGCAAATGAAGAAGATAAAAGTAAAACTGTAGTTCTTCTGATAAAAGTACGGTGAAAGTGTCTTTGACATTGACTTTGTGGCTTCTAACATAATGCAAAAAATTAATTTACATGACGAAGTCTCTTCTGCTTTAAGCTTTCCCCTTGTTCAAAGGGGGTTTGAGTGAGGGGTAGGAAGCAGAGAATAAGTGTGTGGGATGCTGAAAAGTAATGTCAAACAACCTGATTGCGAGAAGAGAATAGATTAAAGGCATTGTTTGAGCTGGAAGAGGAGGTACCTTCCATGCAGCTGGCTGCCATCTTATCTTGCCCCCCGCCTTCCCCCCAATGGTAGTTTAATCTGTCTGTTGAGCATGCCTGCAAATAATTTCTATCCGTCAGACAGACAATGGAGCTGCCACCTTGTTGTGCATCACGGATTACTGTACTGTGCATCCTGTCCCGCCCCTACATAGACCCCTGACAAAAGACTTAATTGAATATCCATCCATGGCTAATTTGTGTGTGTATTCTATGTGGGAACACGCATAAACACAAGCATAAAGTCTGTACCTATAATATATAGAGACTTATTTTCTGTACTCAGACAAAGACACGCATGCACACACACACAAAACTGTGTACTCATAACCTCTATGGGAATTTATTTTGAGACTACTTTTTGGTTTAATATCATGTTGAAATTTGGGAATTATTGCTTACAATCATATAGCTAAACTGTAAACAAATTGAATGGACCAGATTCAATTAACTTTGTCTAACGTAACATATAATTACATGAAAGCACATAGTGAGTGGGAGATAATGGCTTTTTTTTTTTTACCCTTGAACTTTAACCCTACTTTTTCCATTTGTTTATCAAATTCATTTAAGCCAGTAGATTTATTATGCTCAGGCTTAAATACATATAATCACCCATATTACACTTGTGTTTAAGCTAATTAATCCTCAGTGTTTATCATGCATAAACAGTGATGGCTTTGCATTATACATCTACAGAAGTAAGGGTCTTATTATTATTATTATCAAAATGTTAATTATTTTGTGCCATCCCAATTTACTCATTGTCTAAAGAGCCACCTTGTCCTTGTCCTTGTCCTGTTTTAGACAAACATTGATGAATGACATTGGTGGTACAGTCATTTTTCTGGCAATTGCTAGTATTTGGTTCTTTTTACGTGTTTAAAGTGTGAATGATAAAATATTATGATAATGTAGAATTTGGCCAGTGGAAAACCACACTGTCTGTTTTTCTTAAATGACATCTGTGTTTCATCTCATATGATGATGTGTTAAACAAACACTGCCTACATGTTTGCCTTAAACTAAGTAGCCCTTAACTGCTTGGACAGGCAGCAGACTGTTGCACTTTATGTATTTGTTTTTTTTTTGTTGTTGTTTTTTTTTTTCTTCAAGATAAGGGGACACCTTTATGGATAAGCAGCTGACGCTCCCGCTCTGTCAAGCTGGGATGGGCAGAGGGAAGATAAAATAGTCTGTTAATCTGGTGCTGGTGGGCAGAGAGAGCGACGTTATTGACCTACGCTGGCAGCAATGTGTTTCAATTATACACTGCTATCCATTTGTCAGGCAAACAGAGCGATGGGGGGGACATGGAGTTCAGGCCTGGGTTAGTGTCATCCTCCATCACTTACGATGTGTCTTTGGAAAGCACTTTAATTGAATTACCCAATTTATTCTTCAAGCAACAATGCCCTGGCCCAGACCCATGTCGTGAGACAATTAGATACAAGTTTAAAATCAGGCAGTTTGCATACTTCATCTTTTCATGGTGTACAAAGGGAAGGAGACAGCTAACTTATGTTGACTTTATTCCCCTGTTCATTCAGAATTAATGAATTATATTGATGTGAGTGGTGAAACTTAATCATGATAATTTTATCTTAAATCTTTAAGGCAATTTGACACTCAATTTTGTGAAACCTATAATATGGTAAGTTGTGCTGCAAGCATGTTGCCACCCACCCATGTGCGTGTATTTTACAGGACTGTAACTGGTCATTTGTCAGAAGAAAACTTCCTGACTTTAATGTATTGTACTGCATACATAATTAAAAACTTCGGATCTTGTACAAGCAGTTTAGTCTTGAATAATGCTGAAACTTGCAACTGGGATTTTTTTTTTTTTATTCATACCGTCCATCATAGCCCACATATGAAATAAATAAATAATAAAATAAAAAGAGGGGCTCCTTAGTTCCACATCTAAATGTCCACATCTGTCTTTTTAGCTATGAAAATAATGTGTGTTGGGCACATTGTCAGACTGGGGTGCACTGGTTCAGTTGAGTTTTTCCCCTTTGTTCACCGCTACAATCTTCCAAGCAGATTTCCTTGAATATTTACCCTCATATTTGCAAATTGCATGTGGTTTAGTGTGATTAATTCTAATCAAGTTCAATTTATTCTGGTAGAGCAGCTGGAAGAGGCCTAAGTGTTGTCTGCATTTTATCTTTGAGCTGTCTGACAAGATGGCTGGGCTGTCGATCACCTCAGCCCCAGTTCCAGGTGTAGGGAAGGTGCTTGTGTCAGTTGCACACTGGCCTACTTGCACTCTGGCCCCAACACCTGGCTGTTCACCAAACTCTGATTGTCAGTTCATCCATTTTCAGCAAGACAACAAATCTTGCTGTCTGCTCCAACTATCTGTGTCTAATCAACAGTGTTGCTCTCTCGGTATCTCTGCAGCTCATCTTGTTAAGGCAGAAGAATAGTAGAAAAAATGTACTCTCTATAAGTATGTAATGTACACCAATTATGTTAATTTGCAGTGTTGCAGATGGCCCAGTGTTGATTGCAGCTTTAGGATCAGGAGAGGCTGTCTGAAATTTGAACGTGGGAGTCACGTGACACTCATTACTGCACAACTTCAACCAAATATCCCTTTGTCATTTTTCATCCATCTGTGCTTACTGTCTTTGACAGATAAGACTTTGCAGAACTCCAGACAGCTAAAGAGTTGCACAACAAGCAACAGAGAACCATAGAATCCATAGTTTTAATTGGAGGCAGTTTAGCTGAATTTGGATCTGTTCACAAGGCGATATACATCAATCATCTACAGTGCCAATGACTGGAAGATAGAGGAGGAAAATAGAGGACAGTATCCCAATACATTATCTATTTTACAAAGTATTTCAGCAATAAATACACAATACATTGTAGATGACAGTATATTATATATAATTTTTTCATACTTTTTTCTACCTCATCAGGATATGGATAGCTATCCTCTGTTGTGTTGGCTTCAGGGGCAGACAAATCAACTCAAATGCCAGTCCTCTACGGGAATTGTGACATTCGAAGTGTGCCAAGGTGTGCTGTGCATTAGGAAAGCGTGTGCAGTCAGCTGTAAATTCATCATCGTCATCAGCCATGTTGCTCTTTGTTCTGGCTATTGAGGCGAGTCGGTTTAGTCCGCATCTTCTTTTAGACCATGCTAAAGTGAACCCATGCTGGTGTTCAAATGAATGGAGTCCTTTCATGAAGCCACGGCAATTGAACTCTGGAGACAGAATATAGCCTTAAGTCCTGCGGCCTTTGTGGCAGGGGGTTCCTGCCAGGCATGATTCCTGTTTAGTGAATAAGTGGGGTAATTATGGTGCGGTTGGGGCCATGCAGCAAATGTCACCAGCAGATAAACAGTAGGAACAACCCTTCCGTAAAGGCCTGATTTATCCACCCTGGACCTTCTGTAGCCTGCAGATGAATTAGGAGCACTTGGGTGCAACAAACAAACTAGCTTCTCTTGACGTCACTGAAGTTCAAGGATGCATGTAATTAGAGAAACAGTAGTTAGCAGATAAGGCCCCAGGTTAAACCTTACTTTGTCACACACCAAATCTCTCAGCCTAGTCTACTAAAAAGAAGCTGCTAGTTTGATCTGTGGATGTAATGGCGTAGTATCTGAATAAATGCTCACACTTTCCTCTTGAATGAAAGCATTTTCAATAACGGCAACACACACAAAATGCTTCTCTATTCCTGAATTACAAATGGAAACTACGCGTGTAAAATAATTCCTCACACTTATGGTTTTATGTGTTACTATTAGGCAAGTCCCCTCCTCTTTATCTCTGATTGGTGGATACAACCACATATATTGCAGTCCATTAAAGAGTGCCCACTGACGCGTGACTGCAGGGCGGCCTTTAGAACATCATGAGCCTGGGGAAATGGGAGAGCCGGTGAGCGTCATTTCATTACCTGCTGAAATGGATGCCCCTGTATCTCCTCCTTGATTAGCTTTGTCTTGAATAACAATGATAGCTTTAAGTGTGTCTAATTGAGGCTGGGCTCGCCCTCCCTCCCTGTGTGAAAGTGCTTACTCATTTTGTCTGTCCTTTTAATAATTACATTATCATTTTACGCCCCTGCCGGTTTCTTGGGAAGTGGGCTGGCGTTTGTGCTGAAGTGAAAGCTCATTATTGGAGCTGAATTATGTGCAGTTTATTGATCCCCATGGTGGATTATAGTGCTCTGAGTTAGTCTAGACAGAATAGTTAGCCAGATGACGGAGAGGAAACATAGAGGCCTTTGGGGAAAGATCCCTGGGCTCAGTTAGCAATTAATGCCTGCCAGGTAATGGAATTTAAGTTTACACTAAATCCACCAATGCCTTGACATTTGAAGTGCCTTATAAAAAACATTAGCCTAATGATACGATTGAGAGCAGGAGAGGCACACACTGAGAGAAACACTATTTCTCTCCGACTTTTTGTTTCCAACTTTATAATCTTTTCTTATCCCATACAAGCAAACGAAAAGCCTTTTATCACTGCCCCATGGTATTCTAATTACTTAACACTAAAGAGTTGCACTGGAAAAAAAGTGTATGATGCTACTTTTGGGATGTGTGTTTTCCTCTCTTGATTTCTCTGGGGCACGTTTGATTGATTGGGTTTATTGCTTTAGTTGGGTCAATTTTCCAGGCAGGCTTTGTTGATCTCCATCTTACACTGGGTGACGGTGTTCATTTGATAAAGCGCACAATGAGTAGGGGAAAGGCCAAAGTGCTGAGTAAGAAGCCAAGCAGGACATTCATCTCTATAAAGCGCAGGGTCCGTTTTAAAGCTGTCCATCATTATCTTGATGAAAATGCCATATTATCGTTGCCTCCTTGCCATCCAGGGCCAGCACTAGCTTGTCCTTCAGTGGAGTATCTCAGTGACATGAGTGAAACTTTGGAACATATTTTAGAGATCTTGGTATTATTGAATATCTGAATTTCAGTTAACCTCCAATTTTTGGCCATTTCGAGGAATCAGTGACAAGTTCCACTGGCATATTATCACTTTTTAAGATGATAATGCAAACTTGTCAGCAAACACTTGGTTATTTACACATTTAGCAGTTAGAAAACAACAATCACACATTGTAGAATGTGTATCTGGGAACCAGATGAATTTCAGTTCAGTATTCACTCTTTTAGCCCTATTTTTGATATCTACGAGCTCCTGAGGTGCATATCAGACTCTTCAGCAGCTTAAATGCTGCACTCAACATTGTTCACCAGGTAGTGTACAATAATTCTTTTGAGCTTTTTTTTCCTGAAGATAACTGCCTGCTGCAACCCAAAATGGTGCTATGAGAGCTGAAAGAGTGAAGATTTTAGTAGATATTATTAAAGTCGATACTGTACCTGTGTTGGTGTTTAGTACACACGCTGACAGATAGACATACTTTATTGGGGCAGACTGCCAGTTGCTAAACTTCACTTTAAAGGACGACCCTAATGAAAAATACTGAACAGATAGTGTGCTTCACCTGTTAAAGCAGCCTTCTATATCCTTGGGAGCGAGACAGGGAGCAAACAACTTTACCCCATAATGAGCCCAGTATCTATCTGGAAGCTTTTCTGTGCCTTTTGTGTGGTTTACCCTGTCCTTGGCTCATAAGCCTTGATAATGTTAGTAAATACATACAGAGGCATGGATAAACTGGGCTGTAATCCACACTACTTCTAGATGGAAGAGGAATGAAGTGATATGGGTAGAGAGGAGGTGAGAGAGAGAGAAGCAGCTGATTAGAATGGTTTTACTGCTCCTCTGCCGACCTAGAAAAACACAGCAGCCCTGACCTTGCATAGCAGAACCCTTATATATCTAATGATCTCTGAGAACTTTAATGATACAATGTGTTCTCTCTCCTACTCTTTCTTTCCGTTCTTTGTTCTTATTTCATGCTGTTTTCTGTCTGTTCTTCCTCTTTTACCACAAGCTTTTACATACTCACGCCAGTCTACACACATACAAAATGCACAGCCTTGAAAAACCCAGTCAGCAGTTCGGGCTAGGAGTCTAGCAAATGAGCTGTCCTATTGAAATAGAAAGGAGAGTGCTCTGTTCTGCAGAAAATGCTGCTATGGCAAGCCTTACAGAGGAGGGATGGAGGGAAAATTACTTGTTCGGACAAAGAAACATGAGAATGTCCTTTCACTGCAAATGTACCAATTTACATTTATACGGACCAGATTACGTCAATTTCTTCCATACTCTATTTCTTCACTCCCTCCTTTTTTACCACCCTCATATCACATCTCATTATCACTCATAAAACACCACTTAGTGCTCCCAAGTACCGTAAGAGGGAAAAAAAAAATCTCAATTTAAAATTAAATATTTTTTCTCATTGATTCAGTGTTCCTCCCTCTCCTCCTAAGTACACCATTGGTTTGAACACTCTCACTGTGTAGCTGGACTCCTGCAGTTTAATGGCGATGACACTCTTATACAATTCATCTCCATCGCATCAAAGATGTGTAACCAACCACAGTACCTTTTTACATTCTTAAAGCGGAGTGCTGAATACTGTGTAATAGTCCCCTATCCCACCAAAGAAGTGTATTTTTGGACATGATGATTCCCTTGTGATTGGTTTTCCTCGCTGATTAAGCAGTCCAATACATCACAATCTGCAATTTCATTTGACAAAATGGCAGGGAAACTGAAAAGGGTAATCAAGACTTATGAAATGTGTTTTTATATGTGTAGAAAACAGCTTCTAGTGGCTCAAGTCATTCATTCTTGTGCCTAATTCCCTCTCTTTGACCACTTAAAGCGTAAACCTCCATTTGGCTCTGGTACTCCCCCCTCTCGCTGTCCGCCCACAGTAATTAAGATTCCATTCTGCTCTGAATAGGAATGTTAAGATGGAGGGTTATCACTGGGATTTTGTAGGCTCACCCAATGAAACACCTTTAGTGACCTCTCTGATTTACCCAATAGGGGTCCTACCTCCAACCCCACACTCCCCCCTCCTGATATCCCTCGCCCCATCATGGGCACCTTGTTGTGTGGTCTCCTCTCTTCAGTTCTCTCATTACTCTCAGCATGAACCCTGGGAGGTGGGTGGCAGGGGAGGAGTGGGGTGCTTGCAGAGGAGGGCTTCTGTCCCCGGATGACTGAGTGTGGATAAGAAGTTGTTTGAATTCATAATTGTGCTCTTGTGAAGGGGAAGATTTGTAAAGCAACCCTGGGTTCATTGTGTGGCAGTGCAAGTCCGGTGGAGGGTGCGAGCTGCTCAAAGCTAATGTAATCTATGCTATTAGAGAGGGTTAATTAGCTGCTGAACTGGAGCCTGAAGAGGCAGAGAGGAAGGAGAAGGAAAGACTCAGAGAGATAGAGAGAGAGAGGGTGGGTAGTAGGGATAGAGAGGTCTTTGGGGAGTCATTAGAGACTGCTTGTTGTAATACAGCCACACAGTCAATAAGGCTACTTCTCTGAGGAGTAGAAAAAAAAAGACAAAGAAATACATAGAAGGCAAGAGTTTCACACCATTAAAATCTTGATATCAGCAGCTGTGCCACTAGATGCACATTGGGAAGAGGTTGATTTTTTTAACTTTATTTTTATCCTCTGCCATATCAATCTATAAAAAATAGTTGGATGATTAGTTTAGAATTCCTTGAACATCTGTAATATTAAACATTTTTTGAAAATACAAGAAAGGTAGGAAGGAACACTCAGGACTTACTTTCTGTGGTGCTCTCATTAAAGCATCATAAAGTCTGTCTTCTTTGTAGCATCACCTCTGTGATGAACTGATCTAATTTATGGTTCTCTGATTATCTTGGAAGTACTTTAACATAATTGTTTTGAGCCTTTTAAATGCAAATTGTACACTTAGTGAATTTGAGGAATTTCCAAGAATCAAGAAATATTGAGGCTGAAACACAGGCTGAAACGGTGCTTTAACATAGGTGATTATATTGATTATCAGTTTATAAAACAAATAGCTTAACATTACCACAGCAGCATAACTGCTATGGGGGAGTTTCTCAAAACACAACATTCTGGGGCTCTCAGACCTCAAAATGACAAGACAGCAGCGTCAGTGTTTACAGTATTAAAAATGAGTGTCTGGTTGTTGGTTAGTATGGGTGCCTGAGAGTAGTCGTTATGTTTTTATGTCACATTTCTGAACTCAACAGAGGACTCCCTACGGTGGATGCTAATCGCTAGCTAATTGCTTTCTAGCACATTTGGAAATGGTAATCAGTTTGTTTATCTAGGCGCAAAGAAATAGGCCCAAAAACTAAACAATGTTGTGCGCATTTTTTTCCCTTTGGGTCTTGGGCCTAGTTTGCATTGTAGTACACAAGAAGATCAAATCTATTCAGTCTACTGTATATATCTTGAGACCTGTTTCACTGACCTTCCTGAGTGCTGCTGCGCTGAGGCCTACATAACTTTCTGCTCAGATTTTTTTTCCCTATTTATGCTTACATGCAGGTGGAAATGCTATGCTTAAAGTAGCTCCACTTAAGCTTTTCTAGACCTCCCCCCCCCCCCGCTAGCAATCTATTTGCACTTATCACTGTGTCCTCTAGTAGTTCATCCTTAGCTGCCATGGGTCTCATGTCGCTCTGAGCAAAACTTCACTTAAGATGGGTAGTTAGTGCCTGTTCCCTTGCTATTTTACTGCAGATTAATTACTTTCCCTGGCCCAAGCAATCCATTTTTGTTTGTTCGTGGATGTTTTTAGCTTTTTCTTGACCTTGGGGTGAAGAAAGAGAGAGAGGAAGGGAAAAAGCCGTGCACAGTAGACTTATACCCTCAATTTAATAGCCGAGTGAGGTGTTTCTCCAGCATCATCAGATCAATGGAGAGTAAATAGCCCACACTTCTTGTTTCACAGTGCAGTATTGATCTTTTCCTCAGCCTCGGCTTCCCTTTCCCCTGCATCTTGTGTCTTTCAACCCTTGGGACTGTGCTGATTGCCATAGATTGGACAAGCTAACAAGCGCATGATGAGGAACCAGGCTTTCTTTTCTTCTCATAGGCTGTTTCATTTTTTGCTTTGTGGCACTGGCATGAACACACACAGACAGGCAGACATACACACAGGGACTTAAAAACATCAGATCTACACAGCTCTGCGCCATAAAGGAGTATGCTGTTTCTTTCTTGTTCTGTGTTGTTCACCTTGTTCTTTCTTCGTCTACACTGAGGATCCACTGTAGCTGCCTGTGTTTGGGATGTCAGGCTGATGGAGTATACTAACTTAACTACAGAGCAACTCAGAGATGCTGTGTGTTTCCTCACCTCACTGGGAACTTTATTTTTTTTCCAGCTGGCACCGTGTTTGTTCCAGATTCTTCCATCATCTTTGAAAATATCTCAAGTGGCCTGCGGAGAGCGTCACACTCTGTTTGCACTGGAGGACGGCAGTGTCGCGGCATGTGGGTAAGTTCAGTGTCAGTGCAGCAGACAGTTTGCTGAAGTCCAGACGTGAGAGGGATAGGAGGAGAACAGAGGCACCAAAGCCCTCCCCACACATCCCAACCCAACCCCCTTGATATTACTGCATAGGCAAATTAGCATCGAGGAAAGATTGTGAAGGGTTGTGTGCATGTGTGTGTGTGACTGACAAGAAATCATTGGGTAATTAAGCATTACCTTTCTGTGTGTGTGTGTGTGTGTGTGTATGTGTGTGTGTATGTGTGTGTTTGTGTGTGTGTGTGTGTGTGACTGTTGTGTTTGCATGTTTCCTCATGTCTGCTCAGCACTGGAAAGTTGTAATAAATCTTATTGCATGCAGGTAAGCGAGGTGCGTGTGCTGCTGGGTGGCTCAGGATCAATACGAAGTGTGTTTATTGAATCTAATAGTTGTTTGTGGAGAAGGAGAATAAACCACCTGGAATAAGTGATCAGATGTGTTTTTAAGGCTCATTACCAGTCTGCCAGCATATAGATCTGCTTTTAAATTGTCCTCTTGTTTGGACAAGTTTCTACTAGCACAGCCAACGTGATATAATTGCATATTTCAGGAACACGATTTGATCATCTGCTGTACTTAATACTTTCAAGATTTGCTTCTTCCCAAATACTAATAGTACACGTAAACTGAAAATTGCTTTGAAAATTATATACAGCATAGCATTTCAGTCTGGAATTTTTGAAAGATGGCTGGGGTTGTTCTCAGACTTAAAAGATGAGTCAGGATTAAAACCCTCACAAACAGGTGTGTGTTAAGAACAAGCTAGTAGGCTAATACAAAGAGTGACACAGAATCCCTGCATTATGAGACAGTGCCTACAGTTCAGCCAGAGGTAAAACTAAACAAGACATTTTGTGATGTAGTTCCTTTTTTCTGACAGCCTTAATTTATGTTCCTTCCAAATGAAAAAAGTATTACTTAATTATCAATACTAGAGGTAAATCCCTGTTTACATTTCTTAATTTTTAATGATACATACACACAAGGCTTGTACACATATTGTATAATACTGTATCACTCCCCCATTCTTCCCTTTCTTCCTGGTTCCCTGTGTTTGCATGTGATATTTTAGGCAACTCTGGGAGGGATGACAGTTCTAACTAGGCCTATTAGATAACCCTCAGGGTGCCCTCAGCACTGATTTGAGCACCATTAATTTTCTATTATGGAGTGCTAAAGATGTGCCCCTGCACAGTCATTCACCTGGCTTATTGAGTCTCGCACACACCAATTGTGGACTTTTCCAGGGCAGTGTTGCTGAAGGTTTAGTGCGACCCCTCTGGGGAGCTAATTTATTATTTGCAGATATTGATCTGGCAGGGTAGGCCAGCCAAGCTGTGGCCAATGTTGACTCTGCTCTGGCCTGTGGCGAATTTAACTCTTTCCAGACTGAAGTAGACACAAACAAGATGGATGGTCAGTGGCTATTAGACCGCTGCTACCGATAGTGGTTTCACTTCTGTTTCTTGTTTAATGGTTTGATTATTTAAATGAGGAACGAATGGGAGCAATTTGCAAAAAGGAGAGGGTACATTTTATGTGTCTGAATATAGAGCTTTTTTTTCTTTTTTTTCTTTTAGCAAACAGACATAAGCAGGCACACTGGCACACACACACACACACTTAACTGTCTGGACTGTCCAAGGGAAATAAAATCACAGTTAAGAGGAAGGAAAACAAATTTAGAAGGTCAGACAAAACATTTATCAAGCTGTGTGTGTCTGGTGGGTAAATAACAGAGGGACAGTAAAGGGCATGACTCTGAAACCACCAGATAACCACAGCAGATCATCGCACACAGTCTCAAGATTCACTCCAGAGAATGTATATATTTCTCAGAGGGTTGTCTTCAGAGCATTTGCTAATATTCTTTTGTATTGCTGTTTTATTTTGAACATAAAATTCAGTTATTACAGCATACACCCATGTGATTGAGATGAAAGTTATCACTAAGAAAGAAAGAATAGAAAGAAACCTTACATAGACATATTTGAATATATTTCACACAATATAGCAATGCATATATCTAATACTGAAGTAAATTATTCCGAGTATGGGCATACAATAGTTAAATTACATATGCTAATTATCTGTAGGGTTCTAGTTGCATTCCTTGTTTTTTTTTTTTAACAAGTTAGTGTTAAATGACCATGACCACAATGAGGGGAAGAGGAATAGCAAGACTTAAATATTGAAGTATTAAAATGTTCATGATACAAGAGAAAACAAAAAACTTACTTAATTTGAGACAAATTATACCTCTTGATTTTAAGCCATTTATCTATTGGAGTCTTAGCTGAGCATTAGGCTACATATTTATTAAGACACAGTGTCTAAAAATCTACAGTATATGACTAAGAGAATCATTCAAACTTCTTTGAGGGAATGTAATTTCAAGGAGAAGTGGTCATGCTCAGTCCTACTCAGTAAGTTGTGCCAAAACCAGGCTTCTCAGAGAGGAACAATAATATCACATTAAATAAAATATCCAGATGTGGTTTGTGCAAATGCCTGTATGAAGTAGCAACATATCTATAATAACATTGTGTATGCTGTGATGATATCATTATCCTACACAAACATAATCACGCACGTTTTGTGTGAACCTGCTCTTCAGCACTGTTAGTAGTCTAACATAAATGCACAGCCACACACACATACAACCACAAACACCCTTACGTATGGCTAGGGACCAATAAGTTGCTTCCCACAGGCCTTGCTACACCCTTAGAGTGAGGTTGGCTTGTTTCAGCCCTAAGTGGTATTTTAATCTCACTGAATCTCAGAGGTCAAACAGCAGTATGTGTTTGCTTGTGTGTGTTTATAAAAGGGTGCTGAGCCAAGTATGTCAGGAGGTATTACCAAGAAAGGGCAAAGAGCAGAGCAAGTTACAGATTTCACAACTATGGTCCTGTGATGACTGCTGGGTAGTCTGAATAGAGGGTGAATGATGATAGATGTCCAGAAAGGAATTACTGAGGATAATAGACCACCATTTTCCTTTATACTGGTTGTTATGATAGCATTTACTTGATCTTTATGGCCTAGAACATAAAATAAAGGTCAGGGAATTTTCTCAGGGATTAAAGTGCCTCCAACCAATCCAAATTTGTCCATACTCTGTCTGTAAAGACAATTTCATGGTTGACAAGCTTGTCTCTTGTTGAATTTGGCATATCCTCAGAAGCTGGCCCATATTCATCTTCCATATTCATATGAGTCACTGAAACTGAGGTGGAGGTCAGAGAGAAGACATTGCTGATGAGGAAACATGGTGGAGTGGATTTTCCACTGTTTTGCTGTGTGATCTCTGCTAATACTGTTATAAAAGAGTGGGCAGTTCACCCATGGAGGCCTGATGGGGAGGAAGACTGTGGGAGGAAGCCCCCTCACACTCCCTTTGTCTCATTCCATGTCACTTCTAAAATTCAATTTTGTGCCCTCTGCTAGAGACCACAGTCTGTGGAGAGAATCTGTGCAGTCTGTCTACAGGCACAGGAAAGGAAAAGGAAAGATGACAAAGATGGAAGGGCCTGAAATAAATGAAATTGAGGCAAATAAAATATTAGATATAATCCCTTATTAAATTATGTCTCTGGTAAATTATTGAATGTTTCATCTACTTGATTAGACTATGAATAAGACTGTCTAGGGTAGGGTTGCCCTTTAAATTTTGTTTTTAAATATGTAAGGATCAAACCTGATCTGCTCTAAATTGTTCAAGGTAAGTCCAACTTCTGGACAAGTCCTCACTGATAATATGAAGACACATACCTTGATTGAACATCCTGGAATTTTACATCCAAATGTGTTTATGGAAATTGTTAAATGCTGTTGGTTTTTTCATGAAATTTTTTCATTGCAATTACATCCTTTACAGAGCTTTGGAACCTCTGCCAGTACAAATTGCTATGTATGTAAAAGGAGTAAATGTGGTTCTAAAGCAACACAGTTGTCAATAAGCATCAAGCAGCCGTTGCTGACGTGCCTACTGTCTCATCAGTAATCAGGCCAATCTGTTTTAGCAGAAAATGGCCATACACCGCATAGCATTGATGGAAATGTCTAATTTCAACTTCATGGTGCCTTGAGAAGGCAAAGCAAATCAGCAAATGTTCATGAATTTGACAGTAGAAGCGTGGAAATTCTATGACATTTAGTTGGATTCGGTGAACTGACTGCCAGCACTTTGCATTAAGTTACACTAAGCACTAATTGGATGCTACCTGGCTCTACATCACTAGCAGCTCTGAACAGGATCAGGGTCTGGCTCTGACAAACAAGCAAGCTCTCTGGTGTTGTTGGCTGATTATCCTTAGCGAAGGGAAATCCGAAACGATGATGAGAAGAAAAAAAAAATCCCTTCTCGTCTCTTGCACAAGCCCTTGGCCCTGTTGGCACTCTGCTAGTTTTTTTGATTTTTCCTGATGTCCTTGAAATTGATTTTTAGCCATGATTGCATCGCCTCTCTGAAGATAATCAAAGATTTTGAATAATTGCTGCCGTATGACTGTACAATGGGGAATAACAAGAATAGTGGCTAACCCCCCGCTGTCATCTATAGAATAATTTTAGCTGAGCGCTACAGTATGACTTCACAACATACCTCTCAAATAGTTCCCAGTTGTAAGCATGACACCATTTGTTTCACTGGGCATGCCAACTAAGATCCTGCATAGATTTGATAATGACTAAACATACAATGTCATAGCTATTACTCAAGTAGTTAATTTGTAATCACCAATTAGTTTTCTTTTAACACTGAAGGTGGGGAAAAAACTGACTGCAATAAATATGTATCTGATTCATACACAGTTGAATCAACAATGCAAAGAACGTTGTCCTCTGAATTCCTGCTACACAGGTCTGACAACACATCAGCTCTTAGTAACATTTTCCCTGCTTAATCTTGCTGTCATTGATTTAAAAACATCCGGAGGAAGTCGATTTGCACTGTTACTCCTGGCTGCCTTGTGTAAGAGAGACATCACCATCCTGGAGCCACCCTTTTGTGCCACAGTGAAAGATGGTCTCCCATTTAAAACGGGAATGTAACCAGTGTTTGCAGCGGGAGAAACAGATTGATTAGAGAGAAAGGGGAGATTAATAACCTACACAGGGCAGTTATGACACCCATTGTTTCACATATACCCTGTAGAGGTGTGCCTCCCAAAATGCATCATTGTATAAAATATTGACCTAAAGCACATCATTAGTCTCTTTCTTGTGTGTTCCTGCTTTGCTTTGAGAAGGAGTCTTCTGAAAGTAATAAACTGTTTTCACTCTTTTCGATTTTTTGAGAAACTGCATCACCTTATTGAATAAAAAGTGCATATATATTGCATGGTTTGTCAGAATGGACCCAAAATCCTATCATGTGCCGAGAGAGTAGAATAATGGGGAGGCCACGCGGTCTGGTGCCAACATGTTATAAAAGCATCTGTCTCCTTGATAGCCAGGAGGAATCTGTCCCTAACAAAAGAGCCAGATAAATGAGAGACCTCTGGCCATGTAGTAGGAGGCTAGAGGTTGGGGTGCAATGTAACCTTGAGGAATAAACTGCACAACAACCCCAGCAACTTATTTACTTTTCCATAAGGGCCTGTTGTTACTAACTTTGTAGAGCCCAGTACTGAGAGTTATAGCTGGAATGAAATTCCTGCTGGCATCATGTTGTAAATGGCAGTACTCAGTATTTGGTATTGCTAATTTAATTTACTGAACTATATAAAATCTGAACCCACTTCACAAAGTAACCTTGAGCAGTGACTGAGACGTCTCTGTATGACACAATCACAAGTTAATAAAGTCCCCTTTCTGCTAGTGTGCCCTGTGGAAAGAGAAGCTGAGAAACCCTGCATAGATTTTAAAACAGAAACTAAAAAACTGAACCTCAGGAGTATGGGTGTTATGCACTGATATACTTTATATGACAGGTAAAGGAGAATAACGATAGATTTCGCCAGTCAAGTTTTTGTCTATAAAACACAAATTCCCAAATTCCTTCTTTACAAATGCAGGAGAGAGTAACTCATACACATATTATGAACAATCCACTGGCCCTGTATACACATATCTTAATACCGCCTTGTCTCACAATCCCTCCTTGTGGTGGCACCCCTCCAAGAATCCCCTAATGACCCACCCTGGGGTCTGCCCAAGATTAGCTAACCATAGCTTATAGGGAAAAGTGAGGTTCATGGTGTCCATCCATTCATGGCCTCTGGAGTTTATTCTTTTTTTTCCTGTGGCAACATCTCTAAGTTGGAGGATTTTGCCCTATTAATTCAGACAATTCCAGATGAACTATAAGTTAAGTATTGATAGAATACTGGAAACATGAAGGATTGAGGAAATTATTTTGGACTTACATTAGACAAAGTCACAGCATAAGAAGATAAAAACATGTTTTTTTAGGGTAATGTAATTTTAACAAACAATTGGATTTGGCAACCATATTAACCATCAGCATCATTTGAATGCAGTCATGGATGGGAAAATAATGCTTTGCACAACAAAAATTCTTCATGCAAAATATTTTAAGTGCTAATGGTGTTTCTGTATGGAGAGTGAAGTGTATTCCAATTAGTCAAATGGCAAAGCTTGATGTTATCTAAAATTAGCTTTCATGTGAGATTTTCTACCCTTGTTTTTTGCTTTACTAGCTGCAGGCATGGCTTTGTTCCCCTTTCTATTTAATTTTCTGCCAACCTGTTTTATTTATTTCTATGGTTGCAGAAATTGGCTTTTGACCTGGATGATTACAAAAAGTAAGTGAATTGAAAAGGCATTGATACCAAGAATTCAGTGGGCTGGTGCACAAGGTTATTCATCTTCCTACCTCAGTGTGGTTTCAGTTTTGCAGTGGTCAGATTTTCATTCTTGCTTTGCTGTTTTCATTATCTTAAGAGGGCAGAGGAGAGCTTTTAGTCAGCGACCTTATAAACCTCCATTTCCAATTCAGTACACCAACACATAGATATATCCTCACACACCACATAGAGACGTGCCTACTCCCACCACACATAAGCACACACTCATAGTTAAGGCAACATCCATAGCAAGTGTGAAAATGGACCTTTTTGTACTTTGGTGAAATACACAGCACTTTAGCCTCCAATAACTCAACTGTCAATTTATTATTACTGTCATTTTGGGTGTTAAAGGACATAGTAAAAGGGTGGAATGTCCAAGGTTAGAGATTTTTTGGGGCACTGAAAAAGTCAGAGTTATCAAACTCTGTGCAAAAATGAAAATAATATTATTATGTTTTAATGAACATTATGAAATCCAGTATCAGTAATGTAAATGGTGATAGTATAATAAAATGACATGTGCATGTAATAATTCAAAGAGGGTTTAGTGGTAAATATAGGAAGCTTCTGCAACCATACGTACTGGTGTCTGTGTTTTAATAAATGCATGAACAGTATATGAATTAAAAGACTGCTGATTCCAGTTTTCAGATAACATGTGCTTGGTTTTAGAGCTCATCTCCATCTTTCCTCTCTGACGCACAGTATAGCCATATAATTTTTGACACCTGTGAAATATGGAAGTAATGATGTCTACAGTGACTGAATGGCTCAATGAACCTACAATAGGGCTATATTGTACCATGGTCACCTTGGGGTCACTCGTTGGATTCAGGTCCTCCTAAGTGGTGATCAGAATTTCCATTTTTCCATCTGATGGTGGTATAGAAGAGAAGGAACCTGGCGAAAGGTGTCTCAATGGTCAAAGGTCAGAATAAACTATTAAACCCACAATGCTTCTCTGTACTGTAGTGGTTATGCACATTCCTGGGAGTGAATTTAGTGAGCCAACAATAGACCCCAGTTTATCTTTTGTTTTTTTTATTATGGTGACAGACCATCAGTAATGTGTTTATGGTAGTACCAAACGTCTTTTGTTGTCTTTTAGTGTTGGCCACCATTTCTGCAGTGCACTCACCTAAATCTTAAATGTAAAAACAGCAGTCAAATCCCATTTCCCACACTATATAATGCACAGTTGGTTTATTTCTGCCAGCCGCAAAGGTCTTTATGGCTTGTTTCCTACATGTTTCATCACTGTGTACATTTACTGACAGTGTGATATAATTTGGCCAAAATAAATAAATAAACATTTTTGTATGGAAATATAAATTTATTACTTTCATTATAAAAAGAAAAATCACGTGTATGCAATAAACTGTATCCAGGTAAATGTGGGAGAAGTGTGGCAGATGAAAGCGAGGTAAGGGGGTTGTCGGGTGAGGAATAAAAGGGAAGCTGATTTGGGCTCTCCAGTGTTTTGGTGTTTTCTCTGCTGCCCTTTCAAGCTTAGAGAGGCCCGGTGGGGGCTGGAGCGTGTGAGGCTGTAGTGCAGAGAGCATGGGGCACTGTGTAGGCTGAAGCTCAGCATCTGCCAGCCCAGACTGTCCGTGGTTTGTTCCTTTTCCAGTACATTCTTATATAATTATCTGTGATAAACGCCTCTGCAGTCCAGCCACAAATCCACATGTCAGAGACCTGGCTTACCGAACAACTCTGAGCAAGCCGCATTCACACAAAGCCTTGAAGATGCTTATACACACACACACACACACACACACACACACACACACACACACACACACACAGACATATATGAGGACAAAAATGTGCATTCTTGCACACCTATTCACACTTAGATTCACACAAACAAAACTTTGGGCTGCAGTGACAAGTGGGTTTTGTATTTCGGAGCCAGAGGATGGAGGATATAATCCTGGCTTCCACACTGACACTCAGCAGAGTTCAGCAGACTTCTGTGATTCCTGTTGTGTCCAGCACTTTCCCCTCTCTACACTAAGTTCCTCAAAGTCCCCATGACAAAGAACATGCTTATACTCTGTTGTGCCAGAATAGGCACTACAAGAAGTCATGCCTCTACTTCCTGGCTGTGAATAACTTTCACCAGTCAAAGCTCAACAGACAGAAGTGAGGGTTATTTTGATCAATATATTATGATCTCCTCTTGTGTCTTTCCTTTTGCTTACCTTGGAAATGTTGTTTATATCATTATAATTAGTTATCCATGCATGTGCATTGTTAAGATAATCATATTTTGTACCATATTTTGCTACAAATTGGGGCACAAAAATGAAGAACAATGCCCTGGTTTGAGTTCAAAGAAATAATAACCATATTATTCTCTTGCCATGTTTTTTTACAAGGGTTCTTGGATCTTCATTTTGCTCTGTATTATCTAGTCTGATGCCAGGAGAACAGGGGCAGGAGATGACAATGGAGTGGTGTACTGCGGAAGACTGAAGGCTGTGCCAGCAGGATGAGAGAGTGAAAAACAGAGAAGGGTGGGGGTTTCATTAGCATAACTAGCGGGATGCCCAGAACCTTTCTGGAGTGGCATGTTTACGGCACCACGCTTGGCAAGAGCACACTCATTTTATAGGGTTTATTAAGGAGACACGGGGAGGCACAAGCAGGATTTGGGATATTGTTGATGTGTGTGTTTATGTGTTTGTGCTTGCATGCGTGTGTGAGTCCAAGTGAGTGTCTGCTTTTATGTGTGTGTTTGGCTGCTTTGTTTGCATGTGTGGGGTTGGAGAGAGGAGGTTTCAGCGGCTGTGTGGCGGCATCTAGCCCAACTACTTTTACATGTTTGTATTTTGGCTTAAGTGCCCTTTAAAAGCAATGAAATAGAAAGTGCATTCATAAGCCAATCCTTGAGAATGATCCCATTTCAGAGGAGCAGAGAATGGGGCTCTTTGTTGTGCTCTGGCTCCTTTCATCTCTCTGAGGTCATTTTCACAGAGCAAACAGGGAGACTCATTATCAACCTGCACCTGAGAGGTCAGAACCTGAACTCTCCCCCTCCTCTCCCTGTACACCCCACTCTTCCCGTGCTTCCACTGGTCCACACTCGGGTTTATTAGCGCACAACATCTTTTCCAGTGACTGAGCTTGCCCTTATTGTCTACAGCGGTCAGGGTCAAGTCAAGGGCGCTCAGCCTAGATTGGAATCATTTGTCACATGGTCCCGGACTGGAGCTGATTTCAGCAGAGGCCAGGGTGAGGTACATCACGGTTCCAACACCACCTCTGACACAGGGAGCAGGGGAGAGCAGGCGCTGGACTACGCAGATGGCCTCAACATATTACACAGCCACTGCTTGCCAACAAAGAGCCCCTCCGTTTCTCTTTTTTCCCTAGCAAATTTAAGTTGAATAAATTGGGATTCTGGATTGAGAACATAAATGGAACATGCTCTCTGGGTTGCCAGGCCATACAGTTTGCCTCCCAGTGTTCAATTGTTTCTTGTTTCTTCTCTCTTTGACAGTTTGTAATTTCCTCATGGTTGTCCATGATGATTCTAACAACGTTTACATCAGAAATAAAAAAAAACAAACAAAACAACTAAGTTTTCCAGAAGAAGACTTACTTATTAAGTTATGTAAAGCCATGTAAAGTGTTTAGTTGTGCAATTTGGTCTGGGAGCACAGAGAAGGTGATCCTTTCTACCTGTCCTCATAGTCAGCAGGAGTTTGCATGAACAATGGATGTTGCTGAGGTAGCATGTGGAAAACGACTTTAATACACCATATAGAATGGCTTATTGCTTTGGTCAATAGGGCTGCAGTGAAGATGGTGTATCCTGCCGCTTGGGAAGGTTAGACCTGTCAAAGGGCCACAGTGACTGATACCCAGACCCTGCAAATGAGTTCTGTAATGGGTGTATATGTGTGTGTGTGTGTGTGTGTGTGTGTGTGTGTGTGTGTGTGGCTGGGGTGACTGAATGACAGGCAAAGTTATAAAGGTTACATATGATACACACCTCTCCATTAAACTTGAGATTAGTCCATATTTTTTCATACTTTTACATCTAATACTATTTCATACATGGTGCAATAAGTGTCAAAATGGCACTAAAAGTGCTACACCATGAAAAACTGAGAAATAAAAATTAACAGATCCTTGAATCAAAGAACCAATATGTTTTCAGCAACCTACTGAAGGAAAAAAAGTGGAAATAGTGGAAAAACAAGGGGAAATGAAAGATTAAGCATCAGGCCATTTTAGCTTGTTTTCCCTCAGAGAGGGCAAGTGTGGAGGTGAAGGTCACAGAGAGACTAAGCACACAGCTCATAAACAGCACAGCTGGAGGAATCATTGAAATATAGCCCTTTGTTTTTTCTGGGCCATAATTGGCCCCAAAGCCTTCTTCCCCTTCCCGCTCTCTCTGTTTCTCTCTCTGTCTCACTCTCTCTCTTTCTCTCCTTCCCTCCCTCTGTTTCTCTCTTTCTCTGCACGTGCTATGCACCAGTGTGATGCAGTTTAGAGACCCGCACTGCAAAGGCTAATGACTTTGGGGTTAAAGGGCACACCTGCGGTCACAGAAACAATACACAATACAATAAATACAGAAAAACATAAACAAACATATGGGGAAATAACAGTCATATACTTACAACGCAACTCGCCCTCCCCCACGCACACATGCAGGTTTATGGCTTAACTCAGACTGATTAATACAGTGATAATATTGTTATATCTGATCATTCTTTATTTCATAGGTCAAGCAAGATCATTTCACATTATTATTATTTTTCTGAATTGAAATTGATTGAAGTAGGTTGTGTTTTATCGCTGCATGAGAGGCAAGAAAATACTCATTTCAGTACTGCCAAAGGTCAACTATATTTAAAAAACATGTTCCACCAAATATCACAATATTGTTGTTATAGTTTGCCAAGTTAGAATAAAAGAGTAAATGTTGCTGTTGGTGCCTTTATCATAATTGCGTTAGACAGTGATAGTTAGGGGTCAGCAGGTCCCTTCTGTTTTTAACTTGATCAGTCCAAATCTCCTGATTTAGGTCCAGGGACGCCTATGGGGTGATTTTCAACACATGTAGGAATAACCAAGCACCGTGGTGTTCTATATGGATGTGTTCAAATATCATAATAGGTAAGTCAACAGATCACAGGGAGAAGAAGGAGCATGTGTAACTTCATAGTTAAGTATATAAATGAAAACAAGGCATGCATATTTTTAACTCATATCACTATGCAGCACAACTTTAATTCACTATTTCGTTCAACATGTAATTCACATAATCAGTTACCAGCAATAAACTTCATTATTGATGATAATTTTGACATTTTAGTTCTGGTGCCCACTTCATTTATTGTATTACTCAAACGCACACATTCATTAGGTTGACAGTGGTGGAACACCTCTGGAAGGATTAGCTTTGGAAGACGGGTGTCACTCCTCCTGACTGGAGGCCTGAGATCTCTGAGTAGAGAGGAGAAAAACAGTATCAGATCCAGCCTGAGATAGCAGGGCTTTGCTGTATAATTACCATGTTAACCCAGATGATTCTCTCTGATCTCTGCAAACATCAGGGTATAGGCACCGCCAGACCGGCTTAGGCACAGATCTGTCACAGTGCACTGTGGGACACTGGATGTATGTTAGCTTGCTAGCAATAGGACTTGGTGTGATCTGCATATGCTTTATTTTAACCCCATGTGTATATTAGTGCACACAGTTAGTACAGACACACTTAGATTTTCAAACTCCAGAAATGTAAATTCCAGAACAGTATGCAAATATTCATATGAAATGTGAAACCTTTCCTCACTCTGCATCTTTTAAAATTTATTACGCCTTGCATACTTTCTGAAATAATTTTCTGATCTTCACCATTCTGTGAAATAGCAATAGCAACATATAAAATTGTTTCCTGAAATCTTTTTGTGAGAAATCTTATGTTTTCATGTTTCTTCAGATCTGTTAATTCTGTTATTCTACACCTAAACCTCTTTTTTAAAATCTGAACCACACAAAGTAGGGATATATAAGATCTGAGACCCTTTCCTTCACTGAGTGTTATCCCTATGAATGTGAGTAGAGATTTTGTCTTTGGTTGCTTGCCTCCTAAGCCTTATTGATCTGTGGGCGTTTTTTTTCCCCATTCTCCAAAGTCACTAAGCTTGCATCAATTCATCTTAATCTGTTTGCTCCTTAAACCCGGAACAAGGCATGTCTTGTTCCTGGTTGTAGGAGTCTCTCGGCTGGCTTCCTTCACATCCTTCCTAGTTGGGCTTCTCCTGGGTGGCAACAAGAGGCTTTTCATATCGAATCAAGTGTTATTGAGTTCCCCCACACACCTCTTATATTCCTCCCTCTTCTTCATTCTTTCCATCTTTTTTTCCCCTTTTCGATCCACTTTTAACAAAGCATTTCTTTAATGACTGTGGGATTAAGGGCCAACCTTTTTCAGCCAGTCTGTGACTAGCCTGTAATCTGACCTCATTACATCCCCTGTGACAAGCTCCTGGGTCACTACAGAGTGCCTACACCTTATTCTTCCAGCCCCCCCATCCCAAGATTACACTCAGTCAACCAAGTCAGGCATCCAGACAACCCTTTTCTTTCTGCCATACCTGTCCACCAAAGCGTAGGATCTCTTGATCCTTTTCCTTTCCCCAAACTTTTCCTCCATTACACCACAGCCAAGATGAATGGCCATTTGTAGGAACAGATGAAAACACAATTGTGTGAATCCAGGCTTGGTGGTGTCACTGATAAACGTGTACATGGGTGTTGTTAGCATAGAGCAGCAGGCCTCTTCCGGATTGCATTACCTAGACAGTGTAGTGTTATCAACTTGATGTATAAAAGTAGCTAGTATTTGGCCTATATAAAATCGGAGCCTGAGGAGCCTCTAAAATAATTACACTAGCCAACAATTTTCAAGGAAATTTTAGTTTCCTCTCCAAGTTTTTATGAAACTAAGATATTTTTACATACTGAACAAAAACAGGTATTTGGAATTTTTGTGTCACACAGGGTTTTTAAGGAAATTGCAATTGCGCACAACAAATATGAGAAGCCCATGCTTTGTCCTGGTCACCATTGTACCTGAAGTATATCTTCTCTATGAGTGCTGTCCTGTGCTGTCTGTGTGCTTTCAAAATGAACTTGCCACAGATTTAAAAAAAAAAAACAAACAAACAAACCTTGCTGCGAAAATTTGAAATTAAATTCACAGCCTTCAATTATATTACAAAATTATCAATTTCTCAAAAACATTGCATGGTGGGAAATTTTTAGTTATTTCTGTGATCAGCATCACAAAACGGGCACACAAGAACTTATGAAGGAAACAAAAACCTTGTAAACCAGTGTTAGTTATTTTTTACACTTTCTGTCTCTTTTCACTTCATCTTTATGTGCCTTCAGTTCCTTTAGGCCACCTTTTCCTCTTCTGGCTCCTTCACTCTTCTCTAGTTCAGTCCATCTCTATCCCTTCTCTCCCCCTGCGTGTGTCCCTTAATCCCACCAGTGTTTGAGGGGCAGGTGTTGACAGCAAACTGGCATGTTTTCAGGCCTACTATGCAGGATTGTGCAGTTGCACTGTGCTTGAGAGGACAAGGGAGGCCAAGGCAGGTCCATTACATCACCTTCATCAAGACTGATTGGGCTCAGGATGGGGTTCCATGCATGCTCACGAGCGGTTGGCCTGGCCCGGCCCATATGCCTTTAATACAGGAACAGATGTGGAGCACAGACCCTGAGCTCTCACTCCCCTCATTCCCTCCGTCTGCCGTACAGCATGCCGCAAGCCAGGTTGTCCTGGCCAGGCCATGTTTAGTGGGACACTAGTTAAACAGGTTTAATGGTATTACATTGGTATTATGAGATGGTTGGGTGGAGATCATTTTTATTTCATATGGCCTCCCCCCAGAATTATCTTTGTTTTGGTCTGCTGAGAAACAGGGAGACGAGCAACAGTTGAAGAAGCGATGACAGAAAAATGAGTTGTTGGCAGATGAAACCAACCTCATATATCATCAAGCCTTTTGAGACATGGTTTCTTTTTACAAACACAACAAATGGACTGAAACAGGTTTAGAGGAATGTGTCTGTTGATATCTTATCACTTATCAATTCTTTTTGGTATATTTTTACAGACTTTAATAATAGTTATATTTAAAATAAACTGTTTCTCTAATGGATGCTGCCTATGTAAATATGTCAGAACAATAGTGATGAGGCATTTTTCCTAGAGAATTATCCGAGCTAGTCTCTGCTATGGGCAGATCCCTGCTGGTGTCTGTGGTGGGGAGCAGGTGGGAGAGTCTGCTGTGTCTGTGTAGTAATTTGTTGAACCTGAACTGGTGTTGACTAGGCAGAAGGGCTGTACTATAACCCAGTGAAGTAACTCAATACTCAGATATCATATATGGTTTCAGATAAGTGAGGGCCAAGCCCCTGGTGAGTGCGCTTTGTCACAGCTGTTGTTGTACCTCCAGCTGCTTTGTCAGTGAACCCATGAGCTACTGGACAGCAGAAACTAAGAAATTGTAAGTGGATAGGTAAAGGGCTCAGTGTCTGGATGAATGGATGTAAACACACAGGAACACAGAAGGAGAATGTAAAAGAAAATATAGCTAAAAGAGCAGAGCAATATGATGATAGAGGAGCAACAGACAGGAAGCAGCAGGGGTTGACTCATATGTCCTCAATAGCATCTCTCTCCTGTTAGCTATGCTAGAGCAGCACAGATAGAGCCAATCAGGTCCTGAGGTGTCTGGCAGCTATTTCCTGGAGAGGGATTACCGACCCCTCCTATTGGGCGGGACAAGGCCTCCTGGTCTGAATTCATCAGTGACACAGCCTACGAGATGTAGGAAGCAGGTTAATAGACACTCATCAGACATCTGCCGCTGGGTTACCGTCCATAATCTTCTCCCTGGATCTGCTGCCAGCAATTGATGATCAAATTTTTTCCCTAAAACCCTTCAACTGCCCTCCCTCCCTCTCTCAGTCTCTTCCTCCCCTCCTCTTATCCTCCCAACCTCTCTTCTCAGTAAACACTGAGTTACACAGTTCAGCGACTGGGTAAACGCACACACACCTGCACACATTTTCAACTTCTGTACCTGCACTCACACCTACCACCTATTATATTCCTCTGATGGCAGCAGACTTTTTCAATTTGGAGGGCCACTTCTGATTGAGTCCTGTGACAGATTTGGAAGCCCAGTGGTGGCTCAGTGTGGCTGTGTGATGAAAAGTCTGCTGTCATACAAGAGCCAAGTGTAATCCTCCCTTCTAAAGAACATGGCCTACATCCTTCTGGCTTCAAACCACTTCCTGCTCACACCGCCAATGAGGAATGACAACTTCTGGCAATGTCTGTCTGTCTTTTTCATTCTATATTTTCTTTATGGTCTCTCACATGGTCTTCCTTCTCTTTGTCTTTTAACAGTTTCATTCAGCAAGTGATATTAGTGCTGAAACAGTTAATGCTACTTCCATAGTTTTTTATAGCACAATTGTTTTTGATGGTTGTATTTCTATAGAAATTGTCATGAATTTGCATCAGTTATTCATTGATGTTGATTTGGGCTTCTTGTTACTTATCAGTAACACACTCCCATCACCCCATTCCATGCAGCTCTTATTACCAAAAATACCTAGTTTCTTCAATTGACTATTTTCATGTAATGATATATAACAATTCTCTTAATGACAAGAACACAACTCAGGAGCAGGTCACATGATGTCTCTCTTATGAACTATTTTCTCGACCAGGTTCAGAGGGCAAGTAGAGAGTGAAGCTCCCTTTCTGCCAGGTTATTTATGGGTTTTCTTCCCTAAAGTTATTTTTCTTTCTCTGATTGTGGAGTGGTGTGTTAAATCCGACGTGTCGGGAGATTACTCAGCTGGCCATCAAGTGCACATGGTCAATTTGCCATGATGAGAGGGACTGGATCATACAAGCCCTGGAATCTCTCAGTGGAAGCTCTAGGGGGAACTCCTCACATACACACCAACACACACACACACCTATGGAGGACGCCAATGTGGTAGTCATTTTGGCCGCCAAAATCAAATGGAGGTTGAATTGTTTCCACATTTCTTAAGATAACATTATGAGAAGGAGCAAGATTGGAGCGCTAGGGCAATCAAACATGTTCTGTTTGGTGAGGTTTCTATGGAGGGAGAAATAATGGGGTCATGGGATGAAAGGTGAGATGTGTAAGAGCAGTTCTTGGGTTCAGCTGAAGGACAGTGCCACTTGTTTGACTTCTCCACACATGCTGTCAAAGGCAGCCTGTTACAGATGCCCTGTGGTGACTCCTCACAGCAATTAGTGCAATTGAACCTAATAACATTGGGAATTACTAGAAAACAGGAGAGGATGGGTCAGTAAAAAAAAAAAAAAGTAGCATACTATGAACATGTTGAAATAGTTAGATACACATTATTTGGAAACTTTTATGAAGAAATGATGTGAAAGTTAATACATTAATATTAAGGGAACCCTGTCTAGCTTTAGCCCTATATGTTGGCATGAGCCATTAATTTGCTTTAAGTTTTCTGAACTCTCCCCATGTGTAAGAGGGAGTTGTCACTAGTAAAGGAGTTACTGCTAACTCTTTTGTGCGAGAGGAATCTGTCAGACAGGGGTGGATTGAATGCTGACTGGTACCCATCTTGTGGTCGTCTTGTGGGAATTTGGGACTTGTAGAATGGGGCGTTTCCTCTGTTCACACTTGAGCTCTGCTCAGCCATGCTGAACCCTCCGGCCTTTATCTCTTCTCTACGCCATCATCTCATCTCTCCCAGCAACAGAGTAATGAAGTGGGTACCATTGCAGTCAGTGGATTATACTGGGCTAATGGAGATCAGATTAGAGATGCACATTTTGCGCAATTTCCTTGATTTCATAGTTGGCAACATTAACAATCAATAGTTAATCATTAACAAGTGATGAAATACTGCACTTTCACTGTATTTATTCAGTGTCATGATCTATGCTTCCAGCAGTAATTAGTAAATAGTTACCAATTTAATTTATAGCACACCTTGTCCTGGGCATTAGCACTGGAAATTGAATTTATGCTGCAGACTTCATCAGCACAACTCCACATTGAGCACTTAAAGCCACACTGACACTTTCTAATCTGTTCACCAATGGGTGGTTGGCAGACACATTGTACCTCAATTAATCTCATGTTATTAAACAGTACAATGCACTTCACAGTGGCAACTTCAGTACATTCCAGTACATTTTCTGATACAGTAGTTACCACACGGTTAATATGTATTTTAACTGAGTAAATCAATTGATTAATGATCAGTCTTCAATATCTCTAGTTCTCACAGAGGAGACCAGCCTACCGCTGTTCATTAAAATAGACTAGAGCAGGTAAGAACAATTACGAAGTGAGGAGGCTGAACCTTATGAACTATGCTTCTGGAGTTCTTATTGTATGTGCTATTCATTTTTGTGGGTGGAACCCAATCAGACTTTTGATTCTGTGAGGAAATTTGAGCCTTGTGCCTGCTCGAATACAGACACTATATTATATACACAGTGCAGTACTACAGAGTTTGCAAAGTCCAGAAATTATTTTCTCCAGACTCTTGCACGCTTAGATGAATGTATATAGTTGCTAACAAACAAGTTTCCTGTAATCTTGGTCACAGTCAGCCTGAGCCTTTAATGAGAGACTTTTTGTCAAGATGGATATCCTACTGATCCCCGGTTAGAAGTGAAATTCCTGCAGTCAGCAGTCAGCACTTCTCTGTACACAGTAGCTTGCTGCTGCAGAAATCCATGAGCCAAGAGATTGAGAGTTCCAGTGCCGCCATATTTGAGGCTTCTGTTACATTCCATGTTCAGTCTGGCCTCTGCCACATGATTTGCTACACTCCTAACTCCTGATGCCAAGAACTGTTCTCGTCTGACTTCTGACATCGGCCATCTTTAAACACTCTGCACTTTTACTGCATTCTCTTGAATTACCCATTTTCCTGTTTCTGTCTTGTCTCTAAATTCTTTCTTTGTTCTCTGGCTTTCATTTGCTTTTCTTCTTTGTGTTCCTCCTCAGCGATCTGGCTTACAGCTGAAGCTGATTCAGGCATGGAAGGGATCAGATGATTACAGCTGGAAAAACTGCATTCTTTTTTCATATTGCTTTGAACCATGCTATTATTCAGTTGCCTGCTATACAGTAATACCTTTAAACATAAAGACTAGGATGGAGAGACAGCACAGCCTTTGCACTTAATTTCAAAAATAATCCTGTACAATGACTGAGACAGTAGTTTGGTTATGATACCATACATTCATTGGCCAGTTTATTATGTGCACTTGTACAATCTAATGCAACCAAGTACAGCACCTCTGCCATGAATTCTAGTTTTGCTAGGTCATAATTTCTCAGTTTTTGTTGCAACTGTTAGAAAAGTGATAATTCTAGTATAAGTGTATATTTAAGGTCATAGTGGGTAGTGGAGTTGTAGTGGAGTGTGTTTTTAAATGGTGTTTCAATTTTTTTGGCCACGCTATTTACCTAAATGACCGCCAGTGAGTGTTTGTCGTACACAACGCGGCTGCTTCATATCATGTTTTGTATTATGTTGAACAGGGCTGAGGTGAATATGGGGTGGATCCCGAAGGGGTCCCATGAGGTTCCAGGGTGATCCAGAATGGGCAATGGGCGTTTCTCCCTGTTCACACTTGATCTCTGCCTAGCCATGCTGAACCCCTTGGCCTTCCTCTCTCCTCTGGGCCATCATCACCACTTTTTACCATGCAGCAGAGTAATGGAGTGGGGAACATTAGGGTCACAGTGTTTAATACAGGGCTAATGGGTATCAGACAGGCGCCCAGCCCACCTCTACCTCTTAAATATGAGAGTAAATTGAAGACTTTTAAAGGACAATGGATAGGGAGTATCCAAGCACCAGTGGTTTTCTTTCTGTCTGAGCTGCTCGTGAAATAACAGCATTTTTTAGACCTTGATGCTACTCTTTGTATCACAACAATTTTATTTCATTTTGGATTTAATATTTTGACATTTGTATATAGAATAGTGTATTAATCCATTATTTCATGTACATTTCTGGTAACTCCAGTAGACAAGCTGGTTACTTGTCTTTTCAGCCTTAGTTTAGCTAGTATTACAGAGTTAGTAATGTTTGCTATTATTTGCAATAATTTTGAAGGTTAAATCTCATCCTTTTATATACATTTTGTACCAACCTAGCCTGTCTGTATTTCTTCCTGGTCAGTAACTATAGGAGGAAGGCCATTATTCCAGATAGAGGTGTTAGTTGTGCTGGGCTGACCTATATTGATCGCCTGTGAGAGGATGCTGAGCGGGGGAGAAGGACTATTTGCTTTAAAGTTCAATGGCTCTCCACTGCTGTTAGTGTTGCAGCCACAGGAGCAATCAATATCTGGACAGGGACCTGTGTCACGAGACACGCTCCCCATTTAGAAACATCATAATACTGTGCTGATGCTGTTACCACATGGCTGGAGCTTGTGTTTACATTTTTTTTTTCTCTTTACCCCATTCTTTGTGTCTCAGTTGTCATGTTCCCCTTTTGCACCTTACAAGCTGCTTTCTTATTTTATACTGTAGGCTGGGTTTTATCATGGCGGGCTGGAATCATTATGAATTGTAATTATACTGTAGTTGATACACATGGCTGGAAGGGAGAGATAGAGAGAAAAACAGAGCAGAATAAAAGGCAAACAGTCATTTTCAGCAAAGGTAGGTGTCACAAGGTAACTGATTATGGAAAGAACACAGTGAAGGTGTTCAGTGGTGTGTGTGTGTGCTGCTGTACACCCTTTTTTGCCTAGGAAGTAAAAAAATATATAATAAAATGTGCGCACTGCATTTCTTGGCTGTGGTTCAAGTGCTGAAGGGGAAGAAAGAAAAAGGGCGCAATTGTTTCTAGTTCAAGGTGTGTAATGCACAGAGGCGTACATACATAATGGGGTATTGTCAGGGGGTTAGTGCGAGGATATTAATGCCCTGGTTTGTCCATGCTATTTGGTGCAGTGTTGCTCCCTGAAGGGAACAGTGAGAGTAGGCTGCTCTAACTACTCTACAACCTATACACCCTCTTCCCCCAAGACCCCAACTGGAGGTCATACTGTTTGTGCAGGAGGCAAAGTGCATTTTTGTTACGACGTTCCAAATGTTCTCCTTTCCACTGGTAAACATAAATGCCCTGCTTTGCCACATTGTGTCCTGAGCGTTCACCCTCTTTTTAAACCCTCTCAGTATCTCTGCTCATCCCTCTGTGTAATCCCTCTCAACTCATATGCATATGCTTAGCCACTCTGTGGCTGTGCATATATTTGCATCACCCCCTCACCACCACCCCTCAACGCTGCTACCCCCACCTCCTTTTACCAACACTCCCACCTCGGCCAACACTCCTCCCCATAGCCTCCCAATGAACCTGTTTATGTTTGAACATTTTCACTGGCATTTGAACTCATTGCATCGATTTATCTATGGCAAGAGATTGAAGCAGTTCCTTAAAGGGGTTGAAATCGACCATCTAAATATTTGACTAAGAGGTCACGGAGATTGCGCCAGACCCAAGTGAGGAATTCAGATGTCTATGTGGTGTGAGAGTAAAGAGGAAGTGGCTGGGCATCTCGGAGCAGGAAGAGTTTGGAGGGGAGGACCAGTCGGAGGAGTGCTGAAGCAGGAGAAGCTGCAGTGCTGAACATAGGTTGCATTTTACTAAGGATCCACAAGAGGGTGCTACTGGACAATCCATCCAGGATCATTAATTGGGAGAAGGAAACATTGCAAAACACCATATATATTTGCTTTTAAACTCACATTTCTGCTTCTGCTCCTACAGATAAAGTTATATACTTAAACTTAAGTTGCAGTGCTGAAAGCTAAGTTGATTGTCCTTGCAGTTCTGTAAGTACTGTCATTGTGCGTGTGTGACAGTAATTATATCCCAAGCCATCAGTGACATTAAAAAAAACTGACTTCAGTCTTCCCTTGCTTTGTCAATCCATCGTTTGTCATAAACAAAAATGTGTTTCAGAGATAAATCCGTACCGAGAGGAGTCTTGACCGGCACAATGAAGAAATGTGAAATAATGAATCTAAATGACTGTCTATTAAAATTATAATTTCTGCGTGATTGGGATAGTGAGTGGCAGTGTCCAAACTATCACCTGCCACGGCAGCCACTTACTTCACCTAAAACAAGACTTTCTCTCTCCCTCATTTCTATCTTGCTGTCACAGTGTCATCTTTCTCTCTCTGTCTTCATCTGCACTTCATTTTATACCCCTTGTCATGATTCCCATAGAATTCATCCCAAATTGCAGCATTATGATGTACAGATAGCAACATTTGCACTACAATCTCCTCCCATTATGCCCACCATGACAATAGCCCCAGGGCACACAGAGGGGCTCATGTACCATCTCCTCTAGATCCTTTATGCTTACATGAATAATGCATACAAATATTCACTGTAAAAAGTGTGTGTTACTCAGTTATTAGCTTAGCACAAATTATGTATTTTACTGTACATACAGTATTCCATCACTGGCATATGTTCATTGTCAAGTCAGCGGTTGCTAGATTTTCAAAACACTAGGAAAAAAAAGGATTTGCATCAGAAACATTAGAGCGCTGCTTGCCTTCACAATAGCTAGGCTGTACATAATCCACTTGTATTGGGAGTTGTTTAAATAATGGTAATTACTGATGTCTTTACATTTCATTCTCTTCCATTAACAAGCTGTGTGTCTCCCCCTCTTTTCCTCACTGTCTCTTTTCTTGCACTAGAGTTGTATGCTGCTGTGGTGTCTGTTGTCATGGTGTTCAGAGCCCATGCCAGATGTCACAGCTAACTTTGAGGGGGAGAGAGAGAGAGAGTCATGCTAGAGGCTATTTTGTTGTCAGTGATTTAGATGAAACACAGAGATGTTAAACTGTTACTTGTCCCACAAAGCTTTGTCTTTTTCTTGCCTTTTTTAGAGAGATAGTAAATTTACCTTGAGGGTACACAGCCTTTTGCTCTGTTAATGCTCTGTTTTGCTCTGTTATGAGAGCCTTGCAAAGCATTATTTGAAATAAGCATGAACAAGTAGTTATCAGAGAAGAACTGAAAGTGGATATGATAAAAATCTATGTATGTTCTTTTAATGTCATCCAAATAATAAAACATAAGCTGGAGTCAGGAGCTCAAATGGATTTCTCTATATGATATTAAACTGCATAGGCATTTCTTTTACACTGAGACAAATTGCTTCAGCAATAATGACATATTCCTAATCTTTTAATTCTGAAATATGTTTATTATGATCAGCTCCACTTTTAGAGAAAAATAAAAAACTCTCAGCATGCTGCTCTGTTGTTGCCATTTTAGCAAGATTATGCACTGCTGCACTTTTTTCACTGGGATGTCCATTAAGATACAATAAAAATTACTTAGTTTTTAGTTTCTTAAGCAAATCTGACATACATACTAGTGTAAAACGTGAGTGAGTGATTACTTTATGTTGCTGTTTAATGAGGAAAACTAAACAAAAAAAAAATCAGGATATAAAAATATAAACCTATTCAAACAATTAAATTAATTATAGATAAATGAATGCATGTATGGTATATGTGTATATATTACATAGATCATATTTTATATTCAATAACACGTATTGCAAATTACTTGAAACTGGATAACGTTTTTTAATACTAGGTACCCCCCTTAGTTGGTTTTCAAAAAGCATACTGTATCCTAACAAAAAGCACATCCTTAAAATTTTCTTCTACATGTATTCTACATTAGTATTTCATATTTATAGTTATAATTGAAACTATGCATATTCGAAAAACGAAATAAAACAAAAAAATATTTTCATTATAGTTGTTGGGAAATGAAAGTAATTATGTTTATTATTTTTTGAATATGTAGATTTTGTAACTGCTGTACACAGTGGAGCTGCTGTGAAAGAATTAGACTGTAACATTTTACGTTTAGGCAATAATTCATCAACTAACTTTTATTGGTTTAATTTATGAGAAAGCAATTTTCACTTCCAGCACTGTGGTAAACACCATTAATCAAAATACATTATTATAATGAAGCTGTTTTAAAATGTTTATTAAAGGAAATAAAAAAGGGGTTAACCTTGCTTTGTGCATCTTTCCATTGTCGTCATAATTAATAGCTAAACTGAATGTTTTCTTTGCCAATGCAGAGGAGGATAGAGTGCCAGATCAAGATAATAGTTGGAGCATAAATTTAACAATAGGTGGACTTAACCTTAAGTGATGAACAGTATGTAATATTACAGGAGTAGTCTTTTGCAGCACCCTACAGCTTCACACAATGCAGGAGATGACAGCCAATTAAATCCATCGATGTAAATGGCCAAACTAGTAGGATGATGCTCATTGGACAGTGGGTAGCCTCTGGATATTTGTATTATAGTATTGTGATGGAAAGATGGTGTGTAAGAGTGTGTAATACTGTGTTGCTTTAGGTCCAGAAACTATGATTTTGAATTGTTTTGCTGATCGGTGAGGGGTCCTTTTGGTATCCTTAGCATCTTTGATGTTTGATGGTTGTAACACTGTTTACTCATTATATTTTAACAGTGGAAATAAAATTATTTGAATTTCACAATTTTTTAAAACCACTGAAATATGTTCGGGTGCAGCTTTGTCTTTGTTACAGTCCTTCCAATTGCTACCCTGCTCTCATGACTAGAAATTTAGTTGACCTCACGATACACTTTGCAACAAGATTTACGTCATAGTGAAGTGACATATTAACCCTCACCAAGTTCAGTTTGTGTCGTTTGGAGACAGTCTTGCCTCTCCCTCTTTCTCTCGCACTCACTCTCTCACGGCAAAGATGAGGAATCAACCCACCAGCTCCTTGAGTGCCATTTGTTAATAAAGGCCAAAGTGTTAGATGATAAATGTAGTTGAAGAGAAATGACACATGTAAGTGATCTCATTTAGGGGCATTACATTTGAATTTATTGGAGTACTTAGAGGGGACAGAGGGGCCATGATTCCAGGAAAGAGGAGAAGGGTGTAAATGACTGACTTATAATAGTTGGGTAGGGCAACATGGCGACCAAATCATATATTGCCGCCAGAGGAGAATGCGAGCTATGCGTTTTTGGTAACATTGTATCTCTGCTAATATGCAGCCAAGTGTATGTATTGCATGTGTGCATGTTAGGTCTGTGCACTACCATTTATTTCATGATATATAATGTGATAATTGTGATAATAATAAGAATTTTGTCATATTTTCATCAATATTGCAATATTGTTGACAAGAAAAAAGATAGCAAAATGATCCACAAACATAATTGTAAATGTTATATCTTACTCATATTCGTTTTTTAAATCTTCTTTATGGTATTACTTTGTTAAAAAATTGATCCATAGTTATTATTTTTTATCACTAGCTGATTTTTTTTCTTGGCTTTAAAGACTGTATGCTGATATGATTTTTGGCCAAAAAGATAATGTTGAATTGTACTATTGTCATATCATTATAACAAAAATACTTGTAAAATATTGTGATATATTGCCCACTCCTAGTGGACATGCTGTGTGTGAACAGATACTGTGTATAGTGGAAATCTAAGAGATTTCCATAATACACATGTAACTTCTCACTACTATAATGTAGGCTCAACCTGTAGGGTTGTAGCGTTAGCTTTGTGTTTGAATATCAATATCAAGAAAACATGGAACGTGATCTTGAAATATAAGAAATGTAACACCACCTTAAATTTTATACGCCATGTCGTCAGGTCTATTTGATGAATCAGATTTGTTGAAAACGTCAAAGTAATTACCATCAGAAAACACAGTTTGGGTGCAAAACCACTTAAATGAGACGACATGTGAAACAGGCATTGATTTGCATGTTTGGGGAACAGTTTTCACTTGGTTCAGGACTACTTTTGTGTATAATCCTTGCATCTAACAAAAAGAGCTTTGCAAGAGTGAGTTGCCTGCTTGCATGGTTCACGGTTAATTCATGTTCGTTTTTGTTATAGCAACTACACCCATATTGTGCAGTAAACTATTCAGAAGAGCCCTACAGTATCTATAAACATTGGCAGAGTAAGACACATGGAATAAAAGACCTGCAATACCTCCGACTGGTTGACACAATTTGGTTTGTAGAAGGCGAACAACATATTCAATCCATTTCTTGGCCCTGATGCATTTAGTAAATACAGTGCCTGGTTGGTAAGAAGGATGTTGACAGAAAATCAAAAGCAATGTAGCAGCAGCGTCCTATAATGGAGACTTAGCTCTACTTTACACTCCTCTTACAAAGATCTACGATTTGAAAACAATCAATCCCTTCATGAGAGCTTGTTATTTTCTCCTATAATAAGAGTAACGGCTTTTCATCATTCCTGCACAGCACTGATTGTGTTTACACTGGAAATATCAGCATTCACAGCATGACTGTGAACAAGAAGAGAGACTATAGCATGTTTTCTTTTTGAATACCACTCTTTCTTTTCCCCTTATTTCACTTCTCTACTGAATTTGGTTTTCTGTCATCAGACTTTTGAGACTATTGAAAATTGAAAATATCCTCCTGGCATATCGATAGCTCGTCTTAAAGGTGGCAATGCATGCCAAAGAGCTGCAGGGTGCTGGATGTCTTTTCCTTGTCTTTAGTTTTGAGGAGTTTTTAGATTTAAGAGAGAACATTTCTTTACGTAGACATGTGGACACAATATGCGGTGCTATTTGTGGTTGTGACCAGTTCTGCTTAACTAATTTTCTTCATTTAGTCCTGGAAGTTCCTCTTGCCAGTTATGAGCTCCTGTAACCTTCTGCTCATTTTCAGCTGCATATTTTGGATAGTGTATAGAAACATCTGGGGTTTCTGTTAAACCAGGTGTTGATAAAGCAAATAAGCTTCCTTAGTTAATGGTTCATGTTTTGACTCACTGCAGACCAGCAGACCGGATGGAATGTTTCTTGTTGAGGCGCAATAACACACTTAAGAGGACACTGTTTGTCTCTTTCTGCAAGGCCCTGCCTGTGGCACAGTCTCTATTAGCCTCTGTTCCGTTTCTTCTCACAAATGACCGTTTAACCGTCTTTTCCGCACCCTGACGCCTCGCCTGTTATTACCGCCATTGTCTCGCTTTCTGCTGTATACATGTGTGAGGCTGGGCCCTTTAATATGCAGAGAGCTTTTCCTAGGCTTTCCTACGGGCACACTGGTCTGTGTTTACTCCTCAGTTAGAATGCCTCCTTTCCACAAGTTTGACATGCCTTTTTGTTGCCATGGTAAGCCCTCCCTTAAAATATATATTTCTGCTTTTGGCCTGGATGTTTTTTTATCTCAGTGGTTTAGAGCCTGTTGCCCCCAGGGCCAGATTTAAATGTGTGTGGGTCTTCAAGGATTTCTCTGCAGAAAAGCCGTTTGGATTGCAGCCTCACCGCCATACAAGTGCGACCGAATTGTGTCATTTCAGGTTTTTGAGCCTTCATTGGAACCAAAGGAAAGTCCAAAAGAGAAGCAAAAAACACAAGACAAAAGCTGATGAAAATGGACCAGATTGGATTATGTCAGACTTGGCATGTGCCTCGTTATGAGGGAAGTCTTCGTTCTGTCTTATCACACTCTGCCTTACAGCTAAATGAATTTCTAAAAAAAAGGCAAAGCACAGCTCGGCTCCTTCATAAACAACAGCCATATCTTAACTGTAAACACTGGCTTAAAGTGGTGTGGGCTCCACATGATTTTCAGTCACAAAACAGGAAGTGAGAGGAGGAAAAAAAAACATACTATGTGATTGCGTTAACTTTGGGAACATGTGCTGCTTTTTCAGCAGATACCGTTGGGGCAATCTTTTCATCACTTAAGATAAAATTTGCCCAGAAAACAATTTTCTTAGTGGCACGTATTGTCATGACTTGGAAGGCTGCTTGAGCATCTACGCATGGGTCCTTATGTCTGAAGAGCCTCTGTGCTCAGGTAGGCTGAACACTCAGCATGTACATGTTAAATAGGTATTGTATAGTTTGAATCAGACAAACAGAAATGTTATTTGCTATTCATATTACTGGTCACAACAGATGAGAAATAAATTTTAGAAACATACTAAACAAATCACAGGGTTTGGCTATGGGAACAGATTTTTTATATCTATATATTTATATCTATTTATAAAATTAAATTCAAAATAAAATAAAAACTCTATAATTTAAATAAAATATTATCATCATACTTTACTTAGTTTCTTTCTCATTTCTGAATCGCTTTTAATTAGAGCAGTTCAACCTTCGTGTCTGTCTGAGCCAGGAGGCTGCCTATTTGCAGCGTTCAACAGGTAATCAAGACCGATTAAGCACTGAACACAACCTAATTGCATTAGATCTCAGAAGCACACTATAAATACTGTAAGTGCAAACACACATGCTCTCTCAGTAAAAAAAAAAAAAAAATGCTTAAATCACAGAGGTAGAGAGGAACAGGTTTTTATTTCTTCAGTAGAAGAAATAAATCATAAGAACCTTATGATTGTGAGAATTACATTTGAAATACCAACAACCCAAATGTGAAAAGAACAGAATTGATTGTGAACACTATGTCTCTACTAAGTGAACATACTCTGTTCACTCTGCCATGTCTAAACTCCTGTATCACTGTGAAAGCCTTTAAGTATGCTGTGACACGTCTTGAAGTTCTTGTTTAGCACCTCTCTCTCTGTGTTCAGGGTGTGAACTGATACCTAGTGTCAGTTAGTGTCAGGGACACAAATGGTGAGAGAGAGATAGCTGAAATCTGCATAAACAAAGAAGCTGTGAGGATGAGCTCTGAGAAAGCAGGAGACACTGGTGAGAAAGACATGAAAGTTGGAAGGCAGGAAGAAAGAAAGGAAGAGTAAAAGAGTGAGAGGGAGTTTTAAATGGGGGTTGTCAGTTTTCTCCAATTTAGCTTACAAGGAAGCTATTTTCTTGGAATTAGATGGTTGGATCAATGCAGCTTTCGAGCCATTTATTAGTCCACAGTGGCAACAATCGTTGCTGTATTCATCAAGTGCCAGAAAAGTTTTTTTAAAAAAAGTCTTTTCACAGGGCTCAACCTTATCACTACTTGTCAGCTAATTATGCACTTAAAGTGCTAGGCAAGAGTTCAGCAAGGAAACACTTTGATTGAGCTCTCTGAATGCACCCAGGACAGAAATTTGTTCTCTTAATCCTGGCTCTTTTGTGATCATCATAGCTGAGGATACAGACCTCTGTATCCATCATTACTAGGTCAGCCAACTGTAGCACCATAACTTATGCAATCGTCCCTGTGAACTGATCTTCAAAACACTGAACCAAAATAAACACATGAACATGCCAAATATATGGCGCCGAAGAACAAGAAAAGGGAGGTGTGAATAAGTCATCTCCAACTAGTTCATCCATTGTGGACCTGTACAACTCTTCCACCATCTTGATAGCCTTAGGTGATATGTAATACATCATTATTTTTATCATGCAACAAGAATTGCTCCTCTCATTAGCACATATTATGTTTTCGGCTTCCAGCAGTTCACACTTGAAAAGAGACCAACATTTAAGATTGGGGTGAAAAGTTAAATGCTAATAGCATACATGGAAAAATAATGAATATTGTAGCACAGTGTCTGTTCTAAGTATGTTCAAAGGTACGTGACTGTATGGTGGATCCCAAGAGTTAAAAGGCATCTTCTGTGGAATATGTTCAAGTTAACATCTGGAACATAGTTAGGTTGTGCAGATATTCCCCAAACTCATAAACACTCCAGATCAAGGGCCAAACACACCACTATTTCTGAAGTAGAGAAATCTATTGCCACAATTGATCAACTTTGGTTGGTTAACACTTGGACCCTTCATAATTTAGAAGCTCTTCTAAATGCAGTTGGCCAGGCTACATCTAAATGTTTAAAAGTCAAGTGAAGGAAGGAGGCAGTTAGACCTGAAGTTATGTCCTCCAAGGGAACTTTACAAAGATCCTCTCACAGATTTATAGCCACTTACCTAGGAGCCTGAGTCGATATTCATAAACATGGTTTCAAACAAAGCCCCCCATCCACTATCCCTGCTTGTAAATAAATACAGATATGCCTCTTTTACAGACAGCAGCAATCTAAAATATTACCACCAGCATAATTTTACCACACACATTAATATTTTACGGCACACTGTATTTTACCACATTGAATCTTAAACTTTCATGGCCGGCCTCAAGGATTTTATTCTTTAGGAGCCTGTATCATTATTAGCCAAGATGTATAGCAGGTACAGCAAACAATTGACTTGCTTTTGTACGCATGGTTTCATAGGTAATATTTTCACAAAATCAATAGAGTCAACAGTGCTGTCTTGTTTGCTTTATACAGGTTATGTCTTTTGAAGGTGAATGACTTTGTATTTGACTTATGTATTATTAGTTTTTATCCTGCCATGTTCTGGACATTCAAAATTACACCAGAGTTCAGTTGCTGTTCTGTTCTGTTGTTCTGCTTTTATGCAGTAAAACTGTTAAGACAAAAATAATATTTTGTAGTAACCAGTGTCCCGAGATGGTCCTACAGTGAATTAGGCTATGACACACTTGCTGACAATCCACTGTCATTTGTTTTTGTAGAAGGTTATCAGTTCATTAAACTCCACCCAGACAGATTCATAAATTGTCCATGTAATGGTAAGACCCTATTAAATCTACATTTAAGTGTTTAGTTTTTTCTAAGCAAGTAAAGCCCAACTTAAACAGTATCTGCCTCATTATGAGGGGAATAAACTCTAACATCTGCATGTGTGTATTTACATCTGTGCTTGTGTTTATGCTCGTGTGGTGATTTAAGTGTTTTAGTGTCAAAACAAGTCTAATGAGCTGGCGCAATAATTATCAGCCATTTTGCTCTCACTTAAGCTAACTGAGGCTTTTTATTAGAGTTAATTCTGCTGTCTATGTATGCTGTTTAACAGTTACTAAAATGTTTGGCCAGAAATAGTCCTGCCAATAATTTAGATTTTTAATTTGGCTATGTCAGTGTTTTAATATCTCCCTATCAAATATACTTATGAGCTTTGACAATCCTCCCCAGATGGAGGTAATTGATCAACTCCAGTTTTGTATACTTTGACTAATGCAAATGACTACTGTATACAATAGTACCAAAGTCACAAAGGACAAATAGTTGCCTTGCTTCTAATCTAAAGATCAGTTTGTTTTATTTTTCTAGCTTCCAAAGAACAAATTATTTTAATGGCTTTATTATAATTTACTATGTACTGTACAAAGGTTCATCGCACATGTCAAAAAAGTGATGTTAAACACACCCTTGCCTTTTACATTCACTGCACTTTTTTCAAAGTTTCCTATCATGATTCTTGCTCCTTTCTCACTTTGCTCCATGTATTTGAAGCAGTTTTTCGAAATTCCTGTCTTACCCAGGTGAGTATGAGCTGATCCCCAGGCCCTTTGCTCTTGTCAGGAATCTCCCAGGCTATCGGACTCTCCTGGGGCCGTGTTTCACACACCAAATTGATGTATCTGACTGGAAATGACACTTTCAGCAGGATTTGCCATTCTAAACCACCTCAAGCCCATGTGATCTCACCCATTCACTCTCAGGGGGATTGCCTTGAAATGCTCCATAGCTTCAAAAGCCAATGAGCATAGCATGCTTGAGTGAAAAGCTGATCCATATCATCTGGGGAAAAAAAGAAAAGATATTCTAAAATGCTGGCTATGTAGAACAGTATTTTCTGCTCAGAACAAAGACCAACAGTCCCATGAATAAGTAGTTATTGCTTGAGGAAGTGCAATGGTGAGTACAAGGGAGTCAAACTAAAATAAATCAATAATCACATTGATTTTCATCTGTAGGTACATGCCCACCATTTGCATTATCTTGTTAATTTGCTGTCGGTCCATCCATGAATTCGGACACATACAGTACAACTAATACATATTATTCAGTTCTCTCCATCTTTTTTTAACACTAAATTTAAAGGAGGAGCACAGTGACCATGTTGCTTCCAAAAGAACTAGTTATGATATAATTTGATAGTGGAGAACAAGGAAAGGGAAAAGGTGTGACCACGAATCCCTTCCTTGTCTTATTTTCATCCTCAAGTCTTTTTGGGGCTGCACGTTTCTCCTATGGGCCTCTACAGACGGGCATAATGGATAAGGGCAAGGGTGTGAAAGGAGCACCTTAAGGCTCCTCATTCAACTCTCCCAATCTCTCCTGCGCACACTCTTGAGCTGTGAAGGCCCTCTTTCTTTGCCCTGCTAGCATGGGAGCCCTGTAATAGGCTCTAATTGATAGGGAGGTGTCGGGGTCTTTCTGTATAGGCTGAAGGGATGAGTGTAAGAGAGAGAAAGAGGGCGAGAGAGGATTATATGCGGGCATGTGGGGCGGGGCGGTGAAAGAGAGTCTGTGGAGCAGTCTAGGCCCGTCCGTAATGAGTCATTAATTTCCTCATGGTTTTGTGGTGGTTGGCTCATTACTGGTCTGCAGAGGAGCATGAACAAAGCTCTGGGTAGGTAGGAGGTGAGCTTAAATAGTTAGGGCTCAACACTTCACAACAAAAGGAGGACGAGAAAACTGAGTGGCACTTGGAACAGATGCAGTAAAAAGTGGCAGATGCAAATTGCGGGAGAACAGGGCTTTCTTCAAGCACTTTTCTCTTTTTTATTTTGTCAGTCTGCAGCCTGAGAGTCTAATTAGTTAGTGAGGTGTTTCACTTCTGATAAGGCTGTGTCGCATTATTGTCACAAAGAGGATTCATAAAAATGGGAGGAAACACATATGTTCCACAGTCCCCAGTGGAACCTGCTCACTGCAATAATTTAATTGATTTGATTATTTGTTTTACCCTATAGCAATTAAATTATGTGCCATATTTATTTATTTATTTATTTATTTTTTGCTTTGAAAGGTTGTTGTGTGTAATTTAAAATGTGATCAGTGTATGAACATGAACATGATGCCTGCGAATAACTATGTTTTCAAATATGTGTTTATACTCCTCTCCCCACAGGCAGAATGATTATGGACAAATTGGTTGTGGTTCTAATGAAAATGTGGTTCTCCCTCGATTTGTGGAGTATGTACGCCATGTGTCAAAGGTCACCTGTGGGGCAAACCACAATCTCGTGCTGACAGGTACAGTATTCAGCAAGCCTGCTAACTTCATATTTAGCCACGATGCCATCGCTAATTATAATTATTAAAATATTTGCTTTTTTTAAAAAAATGCAGCTATATGTATTTGTTATAGAAAGCCTGTGCCAGTTACTTTAACTTATGTTTCTTCATACAAGGACTGAATCCCATCGCTGACCATTGGCCTCTTTAAGAAATGGAGCTGACATCACTAGTCATGGGCTGTCACTGTGTGCTTCAAAGTTCACCTATTTTACTAAATTTTATGTGAATATCAGAGCCCTCAAACCCCCAATCGGCACATCACCTGAGAGAGAGACATGGTGGGAGAGAGAAAGAGTTAGTGAGAATATGGCCCTGACTCCTGATCCATAACAGTCATTGCCTGTTACATACATTTCAGAATTCATTCAGGCTATGAAGATAATCGAGGTAGTCGACAGTTTCCCCTCCAGCCCAATGGATTTATGATAGCACTGTCAAGAAAATGAGGCGAAATGACACAGTAGCTGACTTTAGCTGCAAATAATGTGATAGGCCGTACAGTGGTGCAGCAGCAGCTGCTGTCATTGCAGGTAATAGGCTATAAAGAAGCCTGATAGCAATACCTGTCATTTCTTAATGGCTGACTTCACTGAAGAGCTTTTGTGGCCTTTAACATGAAGATAATAGAAGATACAACAAATTTTACAGCTTTTGCGTTGCATCCATAATTTATCACCAGAGGCCCCATGCAGCAGCAGCACAACAAGGACAACATGCTCCTAGAGGTGTGCTGACGAGAGATGCAGCATGAGCTGTAGGGGGTTAGAGGCCCTGTTCTACTTTGAAATTAATGGAGGAACTGCACAGGGCAAAAAACATCTTCTTTCATTATATACTCGTTACTCGTTACACCTTTATGCACAAAATGTGTTAATTTAATTTCAATTTGTTATATAAGTCATACTGTAACTCACATGTCATTTTGAAACAGTATATGTATTAATTTCTAGAACTCCATTTCCATGATTACCTTTTATTTAAAATGAGAACTTGTATTCATTTGTTCATTGATCATATGCAGGTGATGGAAGGTTGTTTCAGTGGGGTTGTGGTCGGGCATGTGGGAACGTGAAGAGGAACATCCTATTCCCAGAGGAAGTGACGCTGCCAAGCTCACCAGTGAGAGACATTGCTGGAGGATGTTGGCACAGCCTGCTTCTAACCTGTAAGTGCCTGCTTAGTTGGGAACCTTACACTGTGTAATACATTTACAAAATCCAGCAGTACCTTCTGCCTGCTGCGTTATGCATTTTTCTGTTCATAGTACATGCGGACATAGAGTACATGCTTGCATGTGTTGTACATGCTGACATGTCCACGACCTCAACATAAATGTGTATAAATGCTTGGTGTGTGTCTTGGCCCTCACACAGACATGTGAGTGTGTGCTTTTAGCTGTGGTGTCCATCTAGCTACATCATTCATTAAGAGCACTCCCAGGACTAGTGCAGCTACATAAACACAGAGGTTGTGGCCACAGCTGCTCTTTCACCTCACTGCAGAGAACTTCAAAGTCACAGCAGATGAATGCTCCATGTCTGCTGGGCTGATATATTGGCCCCAGTTGCTGTCTTCTTACTGTAGACTGAGGCCCCATCATGGAGCCTGAGCTGGGCCATTTGTTAGTTTTAACTGTATCTCAAAGACCTGGCTTTAATTCTGAGCAGAGAACATTAATCCTTTTAATAAAACACTTAGAGAGTCGTTTTCCTGTGTTGCTAATGCGGTCCATTATTAACCCCATTAAAAGTGTAATACAGTTTAAGTAGAGTGCTAAAAGTGGATCATTTGTTGCTCCATTCTGTTTGAATTAATTCTCAATTTATGATCCAAATGACTAAACTATAGGAGCCACGCACTAAATGAGAGTCCTAAATGACGAGGAATACATTTATACAGATTAAAACAAACATTTATAAGTACATATTCACACACACACATGTCCAAGTGTTCAGACACACCCACAAAGCTGCTATGTGTTGCATTTGCTCTTGTAAATCCTGTAATGTCCCCAGTTTGATCCCTAGCTTCATTCTGTCATGAGGGAACAGAAATATCCATCTCCAATCAGGCCTTAATGAATAGCCTGATGAGTGTCGGGCAGAACAGAATTACCAGTTAGATTTGAGGAGCGTGTGTGTCTATATGTGTGTACGGGGTGGGGGTGGGGGGGGGGAGCTAGAGGGTCAGTAGAACAGGACACATGTAGAAATTAATTCTGTTCAAGTTCAAAAAAGAAATTGACTAATTCTGTCACATGAGCCTCATGGAATCGCCTTATCTGTTGGTATGAGTTCTAATTTATTAGGGTCAAATAGTGGAGGGGTGCACAAGAGATAGAAAAGTCGGAGCAAGTTGGAACGTTGGATAGTGAGATTAAAAAATTGGAAAGCAAGGGCGAGAAGGAAGGCAAGAGAGTAGAAAAGTGATAGAGATGGGAAATATGGAGCAAAAAGAGAGCAAGAGAGTCAGTGGTATGAGAGACAGCTTGCCTGGGCCGGAGCATATTGAGGGCAGCAGGTGGAAGAGTGGCACAGTTAATTAAAACGACTGTCTTAATGTCTCAGCCCATCACTCCCGGGACGGAGGGAGAGAGAGAGAGAGATAGAGAGATAGATGCCAGGCTTGAGCTGGGCTGCACCCAACCAGCCATCTAGACAGCAAACCAACCATCCAGCCAACCCACCAGGCCACATGTCAGACAAGCCCTGACACTATGCCCTTCACCATCCCCCCCTTCATCCTTTGCAATACACTCACATGGGCATAGACATACAGAAGTATAAAACCCACCCACTGTTTTCCTTAACCAGGTATACCACGCCTATCCAAACAGCCATCCACTCTAATCTGATTCTGTCCCTTGTCTAAAAAAAGAACAAAAACAGATTTCTGATGTGAGTGTTTTGCTCAGCAGCATCTGTAGCATGCCTCTAGACTTCCAGCCTTGCAGCATAATCTGTCTGCTTTTAATAATTCATAGAAAGCACAGTCTGTGCACTGTGTACTGAATGCTGAGGGTAATCGGGATGTTGTGATATTTCTATCATGGCCTGTCTGGAGCAGCGAGCGAATCAAACCAGTAAAGATCTGATAAGCAGTCTGTTCAGTGTCAAAACAGAAATGGATGTCATCACTGCCTTAGGTGGACCTTTACAAATCTGTTCTGCTCTGTATGCTACAGTTTAGCAAATGGTTATGTTGCTATGTTGTCACAAAGTTTGAAGTGGCACCAGATTATTGATTCACAATTGTTATGTTTGATAATCCTGAGAACATCACTGTATCATTTTAAATCTATAATCAATATATTGCTATTTTATTACACATGAATAAAAATGTATTTAAATCAAAAATTGGCAAACTTAAATGTGAGCATCCAGCCATGTATGAGGTGGGTCTAGAGTTGTACATCATGTTGTTTGACTAATGTTTTATCAGGCTTTTCTGTATCACGGCGGATTGCTTTGTCAATAACCAGCCTGGTGCCTCAGTGAGCAAGAATCTGAGATTGTCAGGCTGAGTGACAGGCTGCAGATGGCAGATAATTCAAAGAAATTGGAAGTGTGAAATCTTTAAGGGCCACTTCTTAACACAGCAAATGCCAGGGTATCTTTCCATCAGCTTGTGCTCTCACAAGCTACCACATTGTTAATGGTGGCCTGTCTGTCCATCAAGTCCGCTTCAGGAGGGATTTAGACCTGTTTGGCACCTTATCTCTCTGACTGCCTCTCACTAAACTGACCACTGCACATGTCTTGAGTGTGCTGTTTGTGTTTTATGTAGCCAGTGATGGTCATGAATTCTATGTCCAGAGTGATGTATGAATTTTCCTTTCCTTTGCTTATTTATAGGTATTGATTTATTTGATTATCTGTCTGACAATGTGTTGGTCTATTAATGGTTATAGAAGCCGGAGCCAAAAGTAATGGTGTTTGTAACACCACTGTTAATTTAGCTGTCAACACTACTGATTGACCTTAGATTGTAGCAGTAAGAGCCCTTTGTCCTTGTGAGGGTGTTTCTGTATCTGCTGCTGTCTGTCTGTCTGGATGGTGGTAGGAAAGCAAGTCTCTGATTTCATGTTTGTGCAAAAACATGAGCAAGAAACTAAAAATGTCTGTCAGTGAAAGTGTTCCCATATGAGTTACATCATATCTCATGTTGAAAAACAGTTTTAATTATTAGATGTAAAGGATATTTTTTAATAATTGGCTAATGGCATTTAAAGAATAACTTTAACATTTCATGAAATATATTCTGTACAAGATTTGCTGCAGTCCACTGAAGTGTTCTCAATGCCAAATAAAGATTTCCCAAAACTGTGAAGGGAAGGAATGGTACCAGTGTCTTCTATGAATATACATTTCATTAATAAGTTGAGATCTGGGACATTTGGATACCCAAAATTAACCTAAAAGTAATTTAAAATATAAGTTAATTATTAGCTTGATAATGAGGTTTATGATTAAGAAGTTAATGAAAGAAACAAAAGACCTTTTTTTGCGCGAGAACATAAAACTGACAATTCATGTAGGAGTTTAAAAAAAAGTGTGTGTCTGTGTGCCACTGTCGCCACTGTTCCACTGAAAGTGAAGTAGTACGGTTTTGAATAGTAACGTGCTGACCTAGCTTGCGCTTGTTCTCTTTTTCCTTCACTCACTTCTTACACTCACACAGTTACTCACTGAAAACAGTTAAGGAGAAATAATGTAGAAGAAAGGCAGGATAGGACACATGGCAAAGAGAAATGGTTCCTCCTCAGCTGCTTATCCAAAAAAGCTTAGATTCTGTCCTGTGTTGAATGTACAGAGAAATTGTAAAAGAAAATAGTGAAAGAAGGGGGACTACAGACAAGGACCCAGAGAGAAGAAAATATATAAACAAAGAGGAAAAAAAAGAAACATGTCCCCTATTTTCCCCTTGTAATGGTCTCAATTCCCTGCCAGAGCTCCCTGTCACAGAGAGGTAGTTCCCAGCCCGACACATCTCAAGCTGTTCAAACATCCATTAGGATGTTTTGTTTCATACGCACTACAAATACAGGAAGATGAGAGAGAAATGGACAGATGATGGGAGGAAAATAGAGGAAGAAGGAAAAGAGGCAGATAGATAGACGAGAGAGGAGAAAGATGCGAGTGAGTAGAATGGAACAGCAGAGAGAGGAGAAGAGGAAATTTATCAAGAAACTCCTGTGATATTTAATGATCCTTGTATGTGGAGAGGGGAGACCACACCAGCTCGTTCTCCTCCGCCAAATACCGATCCCCTAACTTAATTTCCTGCTCAATTGCTGTTCTATAGTGCATAGTACAGTGATACAGGCTGGTAATATAGAAAACAGATTGCCTGTGCGGCGGAGTGGATAAGGCTGAGGCTTGTGCTGCTAGAGACCTGCAGTCTCCAGGGGGGTCTTGTCGGTGAGCTTCACAAAACCAACAAAGCCCATCTTTCCCTGCGACTGGCAGCAGCTGGCAGGTAGATCTTCAAGCACTGGAGGTGGGGAAGTGGATCTGTGGGTGTGGTGTGGTGTGGTGTGTGTGTGTGTGTGTGTGTTTCTCTCTGCAGTGTGTGTATGTGGTGCAGAAAGTCTTGCTATTCTTTGTAGTGGAGAGTTCCACAGTCTCCCTTCTTGTGTTTGCTCATGTGCTATGACTCCAATCCACTCAAAAATGTAGGCCTGCATGGACAGCAACCATCAATCAGTGCAAAGAACAGAACAACCGCTATAGTGTTCTCACAGAGACACACACACACAGACACATACACACACACACCTTCAATCAGGAATGTGTGCATACGGTACACCTGCCTGTTACTGTCTGAGACATTCAGTATTATTAGTGTTTCTTGCTCATTTCCATATAGACTTTTTTGACATCCAATAAGTTCTCCATGAACTCCTGTATCACGCACATATTTGCACAGAAACATAAATGTTCAAATATAAGACGATAATTGCTTTGAATAAACAGACAAAAGTAGAAGAACAAGATAAAGGAAAAAGAAGCATATTCAATTCTAGAAATGATTGCACACATAAATTACACATTACACATAAAATGTATGATTATACATAAAATTCAACAACTTTTTCAGTACGTAAAGTCTCAATGTGTTGTCATGATGTTTTGCTGTTTTGACACAAAGTAGGCCAGTATAGCAACGTCCCTGGTGAAGAAGGACCTAGAGAACTGATATTACTTGTATCCCAGTTCTTTTAGAGTTGTTATTTCATGCAGCAAGTGTCACTAACCTAGTTGCCATTGGGTTTTGCGCTAATGTTAGCAATGTGAACCTCCCCTGACCTCTCAAAGTGACAGGGTTTTGTTGCATAACAACCTTGTGTAATGAACTTCCTCCCAGGAGATGTCATTAAGAACGGGAATGTTTGTCTTCCGCTCGCACTAAAATGAATATTCAGCTATTATCGCTGCACAGCATTCATATCTGATATGAGCATTGAGTTTCAGCTTGTACAGAAGAGAGACAAAACCCATTCCAGATGGGTTTTATTTGCTGTCTCTGTGTCTCTCTGGTCAGCCACTGTTTTTTTTTTCTTTCTTTTTTTTTTTAGTTTTGTCACATCTAACCAGATTTTAAAGACAAGAAGGTCATTCTTCTTTCCTCCTAGACATAGTTTATCTGGTGTACATCACACATTCTCCTTAGTCTCTCTCTTACTCCGATTTATAGATCTGTTTTAACTAATGTCTTCTTGTAGGCCACTGAAGATCGGTAATAACACCGCTAGGGCCTCTGCTACATGATCATGCCAAGAACCGCAGAGACGTGGATGGAATTGAGTTGTCAGAAGGCTTTCCATCAAACACAGGGATCACATTTGAGCAAGGTTTTCCTTGATAAATGACCCCAATTGGTCAGCTTATCGGCTAGATCAACACTGTATGCCTTTCAAGGCTCGTCTGCTTTTCCCATGTAGGAGGCCCTGCAGAGGGAGACTGCACTGCGCATGTGCGTGTAATATGTGAGTGAGAGAGAGACAAAGAAACTGGGTGAAAGAACAAAATATGTCACAATGATTATTTGAATTCCTTTGTTTATTGAAAGTGACTGAATCCAGGGTTGATCCTTTACATTCTCAAAATGTTCACAAGGACAGGGAGGAGGAGGGGAGGGGAGATCTCTGTCCTTAGGAAGACAGCATAAACATCTGATTCCTTGATTGTTAATTCCCTTCTGAGTATCATCATCCTATTAGTAAATATAACCACAGGAAGTAATGATTCTGCTCCAAATTATGTGGATGTTTACACTGCCTGTCGACGGAGCAATATGTTTCTGATCAAAGATAAACTGTACGAAAAAAATAGAAGTTGCATTAGTGCAGCAGTGGGAAAGAGGAAATGGTAGGTCCCTGCAGACTGATGTACCTTGTAAAGCAACCCCCACTTCCCCACTGCACTGAAGGAGTCACTGCCAAGATGGCTGCTTGAGCTCCAGGCCCGCAGGGCTTGACCCCGTACATGCTGCCAACACCATTTCTCTAAATCCAACCTCAAAATGAATCTTCAGACCCTGGCATAATTCCTCATCCTCTCTTCCTGTCCTCCTCACAACATCTCTCTCTGTCTCTGTGTCTTGCTTCTTTTATTTTCCCTATGTGGGACATGGGGAGGTTGGTGTGGGTGCCTCATCTTTCAAATCCCTGTGAGTAAGACTGGTTTTTGGGGACTGTTTCATTGAGCTGGGCGTCTGGGGCTCCTCCCTGTAGGTTTATCATGTTGGCAACTGCTGGTGGTGCCTTTTCAGGGTTGTCCTGAATTGTCCTTTCCTGAGTCTGGATCCCTGAAACATAGTGACATGAACCCTTGACAAAACTGTGCACAAATGTAGCTAAAATGTCAAGTTTAATTTTGGGACTTTTTATATTTTACTGACCTTAAACCGAACCATGATGTAAACACGACCACATGTTTTTTCCTTAATGATGACATCTAGGTAACAGATGACACATTACGCAAGAGTGTGTAAATACTTTATAAAATGGAAAGTAATATCTTATGTTTTCAGTAGGATTGACAGATATCTGAAAATATAAAATGTTTTATTTAACTTTAGCTCACTTTATTGTTTGTATATCTTGAAGCCAAATGTAGGATCAGCTGTATCCAAGTTTAATTACTTGTCTTGAGCATATAGCTTATGAGTTTAGAAAGTAATTTCAGATGACAAGTACCCATAATAGCCACTGATTTATTGTCTTAGAAAAGTGAAATAATAGGTTTTCTGTCTTAAGCCAATCACTGAGAGCTTTTATTTGGTTTTCCACTCCTCTAATAACTAACTAAATAAAAATCCATTATTTTGGTTTCACAACACAGTATAGATTGCTAAAATGTTTTTGTGGTCTTTATGTTTCATCGTTCACACGGCAAACTAAAATATTTTCCAGTCCTGCTTGTTGTATTATACAGTCAGGTCTGTGGGCCAGGACATGCCAGGCCAGCGTTAACTGTTGTAGCTTGGATTTCTGAGTGTTAAACACAGTTCCCCTTTTTCAGTCTAAATTATAAATTATATGTTCTCTTTTCTTTCCTTTCCTCTATTTTTCCTACTCAGTGTCATGTAAATGCTCATGAGAAAAGTTTAAAATTAAAAGCTGAACTTCAACCACTAAAGGTTATGCTTATTCTTTGGTTTTTTTTTCTCCTAGCTCTCCCTCCCACTTCTTTCTTTACCACTGAGTTGAACCACCCACTAAGTTTAAGGTCATTGGCTAACCAAGGAGAAGGCTGTTCAGAGGGGCTGCAGCAAACTTGGCAAAGTGCTGGTAAGACTCCCTGCTGCTCCATGGGACATACTAGTTCCTTTGCCAAGTCAAATAACACATTTAGTGAATTGAAAGTAAGATTTAAGTGGGGCAGTACAATGCGGCCAACCCTCTCATCTCTGGGCCGGTACTTTGCTTTGTGTGCTGAGTGAGAACACTGCTCTTGTTCTCAGGGACTTAATCTATTTTTTTCTTCTTGCTGATTATTTGGAAACGGGTCAGTTGGGTGTGTAGGCTGTAACTCCACCCACATTTTTTTCTTTAAAACTTCACATGCATTGCTTTATCAGATTAATTTCTCCTAACGAGCAGCCTAGCTTTACTTTATGTTTTCAATTAGTGTGAAACTTAAATTATTTCTTTTTATATTTCTCTGTGGTGAAAAAAAAAATGTGATAGTTACATCTTTCCACTAGTCTTTTCAGTTTTTTTTAAATTGATGTATCTATTACAGAATTGCATTGTTAAAATGTGTAACAATGTCATACAATGTCACTCTTTTTAAAACAGTAGTACATATGCGCACGAGTGGTGTAGAGAATTCAAATAACATTTGGAAACAAGCTGAATGTCATTCTGAGAGACAAAGTCTCCATTCAGAAGCTTTTAGTGTTCATTTTATTCTGAGATAGAATAAGAAACAGATGTGTGAGCATTTGCATGTGTGACAATCAGTGGTGGACCGTCAGGGCCAGCAAAGCCTTCTCTGCTGGCCTAGAGATAGTCAGAATCAGAAAATATATCTTTATAGTTTAATATACATTTACATTACAATTTTCTCCCTCGTTTGCGCTGCTTTCAGCTGCTTCCAGTCCAACGCATAGAATTTTTTATCCAATCAGATTTCTCCCTTGTGCTGTCGTATGGTTGAGTCTTCAGTACTCTGAGTGAAGGCTTCGGCCTTTCATTGTCAATGGGGGATTTTGTGGATTGTCATATTTTCTAACCAATCAGATTTTGAGTTTGCTGTGTAGGGCGTGATCTTTGACCCGCCAGGGCCTGCTGCCGATGTCACGAGTTTTCACCGTGACGGTGACAGCGGGTCAGTTTGCTAGCTGACATTAAGCTAACTGAAGTTAAGCTAGCTAGTACATAACATGAACGGACTTTTACTTAAACTTAAAGGGAGGATGGACTTTGTTTTCAAATGATGAACAGCTTTGATAAGTTTAATGGATGTTTATCTGACTTTACCAGATATTGATTATTGCTGCTTGAGACCGTTTCTGCTCGTTTAAACGTTATTAAGATGGCTGTGACTAGGGGTGGGCAATATATCGAATATACTCGATGTATCTCGACTTGTTCCACGTGCGATATAGTAAATGACTATATCGTGACTATTGAGTATAGATTCTAACGTTAAATAAGACTTTCCCTTCTTTGCCCTCTCACAGCAGACAGCTCACTCCCCGCCCATCCAGAAAACTTTCCTAGCAAATGCTCATTTTGTACCGGAATTATAGCGGAGGGATGCAAACTCGCGGAGAGAGGCGTGAAAACCCAAGTGAAACCTCTAGAAACCTCTATTTGGTACCGGGCCGTAGATAAAGAAAATAATTTTTTTATTTCCGTTTTCACACGACACAGTCTTTTATTTTAAAACAATCACAGGCATGTTTACAAACGGAGCGCAGACCGGAATCTTCCGTTTTGTCAAAATAAAAGAATCTTCTGGTTTTTGAAAATAAAAGACCATCTGCACTCCATTTGTTAACATGCCTGGTGCATTGAGCGCATCAGTGAAGCAAGAGGGTCAATTGCTGGTGATTGCAAATGACGGTGGCCTTTGGAGTAAGTTTGAGACTGTATAACTGTATAACACACCAGTATTTGAATCGCCACAATAGAGATCGACTTTTCAATCGACTTAACAACCCCGGCCGCGACCTTTCTTTCTCTGAAGACAATGTGGGTCTTTACACTTCTTATTCTATCAAGCAGATAGTTTCCAAAGTTGCAGCCTTTTTAGTACAAAATTCCTTGTTTTTGTTTTTGGTTACTTTCTTTCCATCAACAGAGAAAAATAAAGGGGAAATTCCACACTAACTTGAGTCATTTGACTTGATTGCCTCAGACTACTAAAACCTTGTATTAGCTTTAAATACACATTTGAACACATTTTTTCAGACAAGGATTTTGGCCTATACTGGAATGGCTTAATCAAAAGATCCCTTTGTGGCTAGTATGGGCAGAAGGAATGATTATAGCGAGAACAGCCTGTTTCAGTGTCTGTATATGGTGACTTGACCATTGTTTCATGATGTACTGTTTAGTTTTTAGTTGGACATGGATTGGGTGAACTTATTTTCAGTACAAGAAGACAAATCTGTGTAACCATCTTTCCTTTCATCCTGCCACTCCATGCTGTCTGTATGCAGTGTTTTTTCATGAACACGTGCAGGTTAGAAACCTGGTTATGCATGGACGCGGCAGACAAATCTGTATTCTACAGGAGAAATATTCTTGGGGAAATTGGATTTCTCTAATAGACTATCCCGATTACACATTCAGATTTCGGGTTTACATGACAGTAAACTAGAGAGAAGTTAGCTTACTATAGAACGTGTATTGTTACCAGGTCACTAGTGAATATAAACCTTTTCTGTTTCTTACCATTCATTGTGCATCTCAACAGTTGGCAGTGCAATAGTGTTTTATGTTTGAATGTTAACTTACTCGACTTCATGCTAAGTGGTTGCCTGGTTAAAACCTGGAAAGTAATAATAATATGGCTACCATTATTTTACTAAAGACATAACCCTGTGTTTTTTTTGTTCTGGTCTGTGGGAACAACAACATAAGTAAAATTAATGCAAAGTTGCTTGTTTTCTGCTGTAGCATGATGTGCAATTATTGTTCGTACAAAATAGTAGCCTGTTTCAGTGGCCATTGCTCTGTGACAAACTACTAATGGAAAGCAATATAATCTTCTTGCTAAGATAATTGCACGTGAAGTACCTTCTCTGTGTTTCAGGATTTGAGTTGCAAGTTGGACCCAGAGTGTAGAAATTTGACCTTTGGTATCAACAACAAAAAGAATCCATTCATTTTAGGTCATTTGATTTGGGTTGTAGTGTATTTTTGATTGAGGTTAGAAAATAATAGAATCTGTATTAGTTAGACTGACCAGTATACTAGTTATTTGTAAAACACAATAATCAGCTTTATTGTCCAAGTATGTAAACACATACATGATTTGTTCATAATGCCCTACCAAAGGTAAGAACAGTGTTGATGAATAGCAACCAGTGCAACAGAAATTGTGCTCTACAAGGCCTGTGAGCCATGTTTCCAACAGACAGTTCTGATTTGATTACACCCAGCTTATTGTGGGTGGACAAGACTAGTTTGTAAACACGCCATTAATCTGTCATCATTCATTATGCAATTTCATTGATCAGATCTGTTGTATCTATTGAATTCATTTAGCTGTAGAGCAGTCTTTGAGCGTTATTAAATCTACAGCCAAGCCACTAAGTAACAGCAGCTAAGTGTGTATAATTTCTTTGATGTTGAGGCGAGTGTTATCATTGTGTGGCAGTAGTACAGTAGTGGTCAGTGGTCAGTGTGGTCAGGCATAGCAAATTGGGGCCATAGGCCAGGGGACTGTTGTAACACATTAGCTGCTGCCACAAAGAGGTCAAACTCAGCTGTGTTAGCTGGATGTGTTTGTGGAGTTGGATTCTTTGTGTGTGCATTTGTCGTTGCATTTGCTGTAAAAGGCTGTTCAGGTAAAATAATGGGATACAGGCCAGTGACGGTTTTTGACCTTCCCAGGATGAACGGCCTGTATAGCCATGTTCCACAGTTCACCTGATAATGTGCTGATATGATAGATATATAGATAGAGAGATAGAGAGATACATATTTACTTTATTCATCCCCATGGGGAAATTCACACGGACCTGCTGGAAAGGCTGCCACTCTCGGTGGTGCCAGAACCTTAGTCTGATGTTAGATTGACAGGAGAACCAGCTGTAAACCAAAAATGGTCTAATCTTTAGGCAGAACTGTGATGACTTAATTTGTTATTTTGGCATGTTTACAGTTGTTGGCATGTTCCTCCAGTTTGGTTCTGAAGGGTAGGATGAGCAGTAATGTGGGGATGGTTGAATTGGGGTGGGTTCAAAAATATATGATGTTTTCCAGTAGTTAAATAATTAGTGGTTTTAGATGGGTAATATCAAACAGTTCACAAAGAGGGAGGAGATAACTGCATATGGGAATGCAGTGAAAGTTGAATTGAACATAAAAATAGAATGAAAAGAAGAGAAAGAGGACGAATGGTGAGAAAGAGGAAAGTGACAGAATGGGAAGGGTTTATGGAAAGCAAGGATCAGGAGGGCAGGCAGAATCAGCAGGCACTACTCCAGTCCAGCTGGTTCCCGGCTCCCAGGGCCTACTTCAAGGACCTCTCTGTCTGTGTTTCTCTATCACATACACACCCACAACTACTACACCCACCTAAGCACCCACACACACACATACACGCTTTCCACCATTGTTCATTGTCTGGCTCCAATCTCTCTGTATCCTCACTCCCCACATCATCTCCACCCACCTTCCCCCTTCTTTATTTTTGCTGTATCTGTCATTTTCACCCCCTCTGCATTTTTGATCCACTGGCTGATAATGATGAATTTCCCTCAGCTGTACAGGAGTTGGCAGAAAAAGTTTGCTCAGCGAAGTTTTGGAAGTAATGCGAAGAGAGTGCGGCTTATATTAGTGCAAGTTCAACATGATACTGTGTAAGACAAAGCCATTTTTCCTCATTTAGGATGTCTTATATGTCATTTACAAAATAAGCCTTTTAGGGAAAGCCACTGCTGTGTTGTTGTTTTTTTAATACTTCTTTTTTTTTCATCTCTGCTGTTTTAGATAATCAGTTGGCTGTTTTAGATGTCCTACCTTTATGGTTTAGATTTTAGCTCTTCAAATTGAAGGGTCACTTGGGGTCACTTGCTAATCACTTTGTGTCCTCAGCGACTTAAAAATACTGTACTGGTCAAGTTCAGCTACATACACAACCTTAGACTGAAAACAGATTGGTAAATACATCTGACTTACAAGGTACAAGGATTACATGTGGAAACTGATGTTTTTGTTCAGATGGCGTGACGAACATTGGATTGTCAGACTCTACAGACAATGTCCAGGAGAAAATCACTGTTTAGAAAATGATACAAAACCACAAGATAAAACAGAACCCTGCATACTATAGGCAACACCTTTTTTGGTGTGAAACCTTGTGGGGGTTCAGCACATGGAGTTATTGTTGATTATGTAATGTTGTAAATATAGATCCTTTATTATAGTTTATAATTTTTTTCTCCTTTTCAAATCAAGTAGCTTCATTTTTCTTTGACTGTGCTATAAACACAATTTTGTTAAATGCACAAGATTAGTAAGTCATATTTTTGTAGTTTTATATGATAAATCACAGTGATGATGTTTCCTAATACCAGTTATTCTGATGGTTCTAATCTGAATTGGTAACAGTTTTTAATGTAATTACAGAGTGTAAAAATACAGTGTGTGTAAAATTATTATTTATCATTGAGGCTTCACTCACAGTGGAGATAATTATGAGAATATGATAATAAACCTTTTCACTAAGGCCTGAGAACACATGGTACTTATATACCAGGATCTATTCCTGGTTCTGTGCATCATCCATCACTTGCCATTGCTTTATGTTTAAATCTTGACCTGCTGAGAAAAATAAATGGTATTTGTTGTTTAAAGGGCAAGGGGTGGCTGCCAGTCTGCTACAATGAAGTTGTTGTAATCATCATGTTGTAGTTCTGTCCATTGTTAATCAGTAATTAACCATTTTCACTCTCTCATACAAAAACTCAACAAACTTACAATTGTTTTTTGTTTAAATGTCTCACTTTGATTATTTTATGCTGTCAAGAGGTTATAGTTTAATAATATATCTTAACACATAAGTGTACACGCTGTATGCACCCTAGAATTACTAAGGTGTTTTGTTGCTTACGTCATATGTACCTGTGCTTCATTAACTTGCCTACATTATTGAGCCTTATACTGGAGATGCAAAACACCATCACCCCATCATGTAAATGCAAGCTACAGGAGACTATAGACATGACACCAAGGTAATTGGCCCAAAGCTTATATGTACAGTAATTCAATTCCAAAGCCTATATTGGTCTTCTTCTTTCTCTCTCAACCTCGCCCCCTCTCTTTAGGATTATGTTCAGGTTACAGAGCTAGCACGGTGTGGATTAGTGAGGTCGTTCCTCCATGCTTGGTTCCTCTCTTAATGTGATTATGCATCATCAGGCTTGTTTACTGTTAGATAGTTCATTGTTGAGAGCTGACAAAAGTTCAGCCCCCTTCAACCCACTTACTGGTGCCCACGCCCACACAGTCATACAGTGCTTAAACTGTCAACCCCCCAGCTCATCCTCTGACTAACAAATAAACTACACATACTGTAATATTCACATCATAAAGGTGTATCAGATTTTTCAGTGCTATTTTCTTTTGAAAGTCTGTACAAGTATTATTTAAGTGTTTCTTTTTATAATGAATTTTCATGTGCCATTAGTTGGAGAAAATACATAATGCAACAATAATCTAAACTTTTACTGTTAGAAAATGTCTTCTTTTTCATCTTTAAGATCCCATTAGACAGTGCACTAGAGATCATATATCTGTTCCCTTTAGCCAAGGTCTACTATAACCATCTTTAAGCATCAAGCGCCGCCTTTCATTAGCCTAATGAAGCCATCAAGACAGCCTGTTTGGTACAGAGCATGGTCTAGCTCTGTCAGACTTCCCAGCTATGCACTCGATCAGTGGTGAATGAGCCTCTGTGTGGCCTTAGGGGGGTGTGACTTAGACTTGATGTGTCATTAGCCATTGATGTTATTGGCTCATTATCTCCCAATTAGACTGCTATCAGAGCTAGCTGGCGTTTTCATTACAACGTAGACCTCCAAGATCTAACAAAGACCAATGCCGCTGATTAAAGATGGTTTCAGTAATAACATGTAGCGCAAGGTCTTTGAACTCTTGGTGATATAGTTAGAGTGGAGGTGATATAACACAATGAAGCTGATTAGAGAGGGCATGTCTCTTATTGTGCCACTTAACTGAGGTTAAGGCAGAGTAATACTGATTAATGCGTTCTGGGTAGCACATTTTGTTAATAATGTACAGTCAATTATGAAACAAAATAATTGAAGATGGTAACAATTAAGCTTTCAGAAAATAATGGACATCTATTTGTTAGCTTTTCATAAGCATAAGCACCCAGTGGTCTCCCATCCACACCATGTGGTAAATGTGTACCCATATAGCACCAATTCAGTTTAAGACTGATGAAGGACAAGTCAAAGTCTGAGTGTGTGTGTCAATGTACTGTATGTGTGTCGAAGGACTAATCAGCTCTGTTAATCACCCAGGGTGGGTCAGCCTGTAAGGCAGGGACAAAAATCGCCTCTCGTCAGGTAAATCAGAACAAGGAAATAAAGTCTTGCAAATTAGAGGCCTAGAAAATGATGATAGTCACCCTGTTTGTCCTTCACTTTGACAATGGAATGAGTGCCAGCTGGGCAATACGTCTCCCTCATGTTGTATTACTTTTTTAATTAATCTACCACAGACTCCTTAGAGTAATGAGATACATTAGAGTTGTCTGTTACATGCAATCAGTCATACAGCTTTGTTGTTCCAGAATATGGGAGATAATTGACATGTCTGAACAACTGCAAGTGAATTTTGTTAGATGTTTGAAGATAACTTGTTTTTTTTTCTTTCAATCAGGTGATAACAAAACCTTCTCCTATTGGCTTGAGCTGCTGAGCTTAAAATAATCTTTATTTTCAGATTTATTCAGCCAATTAATTGAGAAAACAAACAACAAAATACAGTAACAGGTAGCACGAATCTTGTTTTGTGTGTTTTTTTGTGTTCTTTGGCATTGCCGGAGTGCTGTGTTTCTGCCTGTTAACCCGTTAGGGGGGTTAGTTCCCTGATCCGTGAGAAGTGTCTGCCTGGTGATTAACTCCACATCGCAGCACGTCTTCCCCCTCACTGCATAAATGGGCTTTAATTGAGGGAGCTGGCTCCTTAGCAGGGAACCTCTTTCACTCTGTCGATTAAAACGTCATTTTACAGCCAAAAACGAAACACGTTCCCAATCACTGCCCTTGAATTATTGTTCTGTAGCTCGAGGCTTGTATTTTAAAGTCACTGAATAATTGCAATCAGATTATTCTAATCAAGTGCTGGAACAGTAATTACAGGTTGCAGTCATTTAAGCTGCCTTGGAAGTCCCATACACACTGCTTGTGTACATATTAAAAAGTTTATGTAAGAGATAAATTTAATGAAGAGGATTGTAATCTTTCAGCTACTTTAAGATAGGTTTCACACGTGTATGAGGAGACCACACAACCGCCCCCACCCCACCACCAAGTCAACCAGGTATTAGCACTAAACAGTTCTTTCAATAGGACTAGACGCGTTTCCACCCACTCATCTCCCCCCGCTGATAACCTCATCCATGCCCAGGTCTGGATTTCATGTCAAGGCAAACGTTAGGTGACTTAGTGCTGTGCCAAGCTGTCAGAGAGGCATGAGAATTACAATCTGGAGGTCTATGTGACAGTGGAACCGTCTCTCCTAATCCTGTTTACGCACATCCGCATCACCCTGTTCCAAACCAGAAACCAAAGTGTGTATTTTCTTGTCTGTGTGTACATGTGCGTGTGCTTGTTGCCATCACTGTGTAGGTTAGTGTATGTGTTTGTGACTACAGTGTGTGTTTGTGTCATTCTCTGTATGTATTGTGTGGATGCGGAAGGTGCCGTACATGCTCTGAATATATAATTCAATATGACTAATCATGGTGGTGGCTGCCAACCCAGCAGCACTGGCTGACAGACTGGGCCCAAAGCTAATTTGATAAGGTTACAATGCTCTTGAGCTGAGATTCAGATTCAGCAGTAGTAGCAGCGCAGCAGTGGTCGTACTGCATCTTGGGCAGCTACCTGAGATATAGTCCCAATTGACTACTTTGGGCTTCCATCCACACCCAGCTATTCCATTCCTAATCCCTATTCTGTTTGTTTGGCTGCATAGGAAACATCTCTCTCAGTTTCAGACGTTAATCGCTAAAAGCGTGAAATGAGGGTCGCCGCAAAAGAGGAATGAGATTTAATATGATAATCATGCAGCAGACTACCTGTGCCTTATGAAATGTACAGGAGCTTATGGGAATCGATAATGGCATTTGCTTACCATAACACAGAACTTGGTGGTGCACTGCTCCCAACAGGGTTGCTATTGTGGTTTAACAGGTCACATTTTGATCAGTCTGCCAGGATTTTTGATTTTTGTTGTAATTCTTGAACATGTTTGGCAATATAGGATCTGTTCTATTATAGAATGGTAACTAACTAGTAACTTGCTATAGCGTGTGATGTTTTTTTTTCTGTAGTCATATGGTAAACAGTTATGAATGTCAAAATTCAGTAATTCAGAATTGAGTTTTCTCAGGTGGTGAGGCTAGCCTGTTGTTCCTCATTGCATATTCACCTCCCTCCTCTTTTTTCATCATACTGTAATGTGTGTCTCACAGTGTTTTCTGAGAGATTGGAGCTTGTAACTCTACTAGGAAGAGTATACAAATGGAGCTTTAAGTAGGATAATGTTGGTCACTCAAGCAGATCAGATCACTTGGGTCAAATTGGGTCTGAGGACCGTTGTGTCCTCTAGGGATATCAACCAGTGCTTGTACAGTCTTTAGTTAAAATGTTACGTGGGGGTGAGAAACACATTATTTACTTGACACAGACGTTTTTCAAATTATCACTGAAGTTCATCAGATTTTTCACTTTTCATTTGTTTCATTGCCTTTGAATTCTGGGTATATAGAGTGCAATCAGGGCTTGTATGTAAAAATGCAAGAAACACGAGTTTAACCTCATTCATAAGACGGAGGCACTTCAGTTTCATATTGTGAATGCTGGAATTTGGTTTTATGAAACCTTTAATCATATAGCTTTAGATCATACAGCGATATGCAGACTGATTTTGTATGTTTAATATACATAGGGCAGGTGGGTTTGTATGTTCAGAGGATTTGAACATACAAATTAGCCAGCTGTTAAAGTCAAATAAAAGAAAGAAGAAATGGCGAGAGAGCAAAAGGCGAGAGACGTCAGCAAATGGTTAAGATGAAACTGGCAGGTTATTACACTTTTTTTCCATTTTGAAGTCCAATATAAAATTTCTATTATAAGGACAATTAATTACCCCTGCAAAATGGCAAATGTGCATCCTTGTCAGGTGGAGTGTACTCTGATGGCCTTTCCTCAAACAGAGAATGTGAAGATTTGATCTCTTCTAATGGTTCTGCAGGAAAGGGTAATTACGGCATGGTCAAAGCTAATTTGCTTTCTGCCAGATGAACTGTTGTATTTTATTGCAGGCTGACATTTTAAAGTAATTATGGCACTGTTGACCCCAGACAATTTCAGTTGTAGCGTGGTCTTGGATGATCCCCACTCTCTCTCTTTCTCTCTCTGTCCTCTTCGCTCGCTCTCTTTCTGAATGGAAGTCAGAGGCGTAACAAGGTAATGACACGGACGGAGAGAGCCATATGGGGCTTCTCCATCCAGGCTCAAACCTTCACATCATCATTACCCACCATGCATTTCACATTGACTTTGCATTCAGATAGAAATATATGCCACTGCCATGATGATGTGTGTGGGGGCATGTTTTCTGCTGTGTGTGTGTGTGTGTGTGTGTGTGTGTGTGTGTGTGTGTGTGTGTGTGTGTGTGTGTGTGTGTGTGTGTG
>JAUBNQ010000028.1:10100655-10117740 GCA_032353495.1 Ctenopoma kingsleyae | reverse complement strand
GTGTGTGTGTGTGTGTGTGTGTGTGTGTGTGTGTGTGTGTGTGTGTGTGTGTGTGTGTGCGTGTGTGTGTGTGCGTGCGTGCGTGTGTGTGTGTGAGAGAGAGGGAAAGAGAGAGGGTAATGTGTATTGTCCTTTTATCCCTGGGTTGCATTCATTGCCCATCCCATAGATCCATGTATCGATGAGGGTGTAATTATGTGCCTCAGTGATCATTTCTCTGTTTCTTTACTGCACAGGAATTAAGTAGGCAAAGGTCAGTGTGTGCTCCCTGAAAATTGCCTGCAGAAAATCATATGGCGATGAGAGCAATTATGGATTTTTTCTCCCCCTCCTAGGACCCCTCTCTCTCCTTCGTACTTTTTTTCCTCAGTGTTTCTCTTTTTGTCGATGAACATTTGAGCAGATGTCAATCGATGTGTGCTTCTAGCAACCTCCATATTTGTACTGCAGCAACCCCTAAATTATCTCTCCTGTATTCTCTAGTTATTTTGGAAATGCACATACAATGTGGGGAAAAAGGAATCATTGCGAGGGTATGCTAATATAAACAACAGTAAGGAGATGCTTCATTACCTTAGAAGACTACATGATGAACTGTATTGGCAGCAGCATACAACAAGTACTATATTTAATGTACACGTTTACTTATTATTACTTTTTTTTTTCCATATTCATAGATTTTTACTCCTATAAACTAAGTGAAAATAAAGTTTGTCTGAAGCAGTTGTCTTGATACTGTACATTGTATTTCTAGATAGCACCTGATGATTCCACCACCATGTGAGTTAGTGCTGGGTATTGATTCATATTTCAAGAATCGATTCGATTCCGATTCTCAAGATTTAGAATCGATTATCAATCAATTCGAGCGATTTCAAAGCAGGCGCTAGGCTAACATTACCGCTAGTGTCTGACGCCATGTTGTTTTGATATCTTCACACCTAGCACGCATGCGTGAATAGTTGGTGGTGTTAAAGTTCACCGGGGGAAACTGTATTAACCCTTTAACACCTACACCTCAAAATGCGCATCTGGACATTTTCCCTATTTTAGCTGTAAAAAGGGAAGAAAATCTTAAAGGGTAAAATCGATCTTTGGACGTACTAATCGATCTTTAGGAATTATTATGAGAATTGATTCAGAATCAGAGAATCGATTTTTATCAACACAGCACTAATCTGAGTCATAAGATGATTCTTCTATCAGGAAGTGTCATTAGGTCTCTTATGAATTGATGGTGGGAAATTAAATAGAGATTGATGCGAAGTTGGACATTGGCAGTCCAGAATTATCAGGATCCCTGGAGAAGCGCAGTCCCAGGTAGCATCACCAATTCAGCATTTGCCAGCGTTTTGAGTTTTAAGAGGAAATTATATGAGAGTGTTGTTCTCTATCTGCTGTACCTTGCTCAATCTGTCTTTCCCTTCTCTTGACTAACCATACTCCTACATCTCCTAATATCATTCTGGATCTAATAAAGACTGACACTTGTGACACTTCAAACATGTCGCCACCAACAGCTCCTGCCTAACAAAAGAGCCCTCAGCGCTACATGTTTTAATGGCGGAGCAGAGCAGGCCGGTGCAGCCCGACCCAGCAGGTGTCTTCCACACATTCTGGTACTGAGAAACACTCCCTCTCATTCAGCCTGTCACTGATTACAATAGCACAAAAAGCCCTCGCCTGATGTGTGCACAATGGTCACCGTGCACAGATGGGGCCTATAGCTTTGTGATGCTCAGTGTCTTAGAGAAAATGTATATGTAAACAAGGAATAGAGGCACTGTACTGATGATACTGAGGAGATGATATGTAGTAAGACAAAAACAGTTTGAAATTGTAGGATCTGTTGTGTAAAAGCCATTGATTTTGGACATTTAGCTGTATTTTAGTTGACTTCCATGTCATAGTGATGAGCAGACTGTCTTTAATTAGACTGAGCCATGTTACCACCTATTTAGGGGCAAGGAAAACATTTTGACTTTATGCTAGTTTGTTTGGGAAAATAGTCAGAAAGTAATTAAGCACACATTAGCAACGTAAAATTTTGATTCAGAAAACACTATTAATCCTAGAGGGAAATTAAAATAAAGGTACTTAAAATGTAGTATTTTGTGGGCATGGTGACCAGTTGATGGTGTAACTTGCCTTTTGTCAATTTTAAATTTTTCCTCGCATAGGCTTTAGCCCCCTGCGATTCTGAACAGCAAAATTGGAAAGACATAAGTTAACGAGTGGTTGGATGTAAAATGTTAAAGAAGAAAGAAGAAGAAAATCCTAAAAATAAAATTGAACTGTAAAAATTCACAGATTGCGTTCATACATTAGGACTTTGCTTACTGTACATATTAACATATTAATAATAAGAATATTTACACCAACTAAATTGTTTTTTAAGGAGCCAGGCGTCCTGGATATTTTGCTACCACTTTCACTTAACATCATCTCAGCTCATCAACTGAAGTTTTGCGCACTAGAAAAGGGTTTAAGGACCTCTACAACTTCTATAAACAATTAGATGGACTTGCAAGGATCAAAGGCAATAAGGTTATTCTCTGCAGCCTGTAGGGGTTGTAAGTGAATATATAGCCTGCTGTGCATTGTGTGGCTGAGATTTCTTCTTCGTCTCTCAAAGAACAGCATGCCTAATTATAAAAGCCTTGTCAATTGTCTGATACAGCTTTGATAATGTGAGCCTCAATCTTAATGCAGAGTACAATTATGTTCTCAAGAAGCTAAGCTACAGTTCTTGCTAATCACATTCACCTTAGTAGTCTAATAAATATTCATCCCCATTATCAGTATGTGTTGAAATGTTAGCCAGAGATGGCTGTGTTATGATGTAAAGTGCTCTGTGAAGTGAAGTTGTCATATAGTTGGGATGAATTCAAGAGATAAATTTTTGTTAAGCTCAGCAATCCTTTACTCACATTATAAACGGCCTTTTATGTGCAAGATTTAAAGATTTTGGATAATCAGACCTATTAATGGTTGTGTATTTACAATCTTGTGTGTTAGATTTTTTTTTTTTTTATTTACACGTCGTTTGGAAACCAGAATGTGTTCTTTTGCTGTTTCTTGTGGGATCTCGCACACCTACAGTATGTAGTAGAGGTCTTTACAGTCCACTGAGTGTTGAGTGTCATTGCCATAGGTCACAGGTCTGTATGCCACTATATCCATTGCCCAAGTCGATCCATACTGACCTGAGCATACTCTGCTTCATGTGTGAAATGGGCAACAGAACTTTACATTAGTTCTGGGGACATTATTATTATTATTATTATAACATTGCTTCTCTTTTCCAGTGTGGTTGCTTGTTGATTTATCTGACTAAACCCCATTTTGGAGTGGGTCTTACTGTCCATGGGTCTGTTCAGGTAGAGTCTGGCTGTCTTTGAGTCCCTCTCAGATTAGTTTTTCTATTTTGAAAATTAATTTATGCTCATTGGGTTCAGGTTGGTTTGCTTTCGGTCCAGGTGCATTTCCAGTTAGGCTCAGCCTTTGGAGCTTTGAACTTCTAGCACATAGTTGACCATCTGTAGGTGACATTTAGTTCGTTCGGAGTCCTGTTAAGGATTATACAAATTTAGTGTGCTTGGATTTGCACCCTGCTTTATTAACCTGATAAATTCACATTGATTTTGACTCCATGACAGTACAATGAAACTCAGAATACCCCATTGGAACAGTTTTTAACCTCTCACCACTTGCGACACTAAAAAAGACAAACATTCCTGTGTCAGTGAATACATTCTTGCTATTAATATAAGCAAATTCATGGCTGAGTATAAGCTGGAAATTTAACATTTCAGATGGACTTAATTAAAACAATTTAAGGTGATTGTTAGATAATGTAATTGTATAACATTAGGTTGTAACATCTAGTTGCATTGTTAGGGTGTGCCAATGTGATATGTTCCTTAAGCACTTGTGGATCAGGCTAAGGCTACAGGTTGTATTAAGTCCCTGGAGGCGATGATAATAATAATAATATGACTATGATATTAGGTTAGACTGGTTCCGGCTTGTCTGGTCTTGAATGTGCCTTAGAGCCCCCATCCTGATCATTGCGGGATGAGATTCTTAGCAAGAAAAATGGCTCTTTAATTCATCATGCAATCAACCAACCATATAATTTAAATACTTCTATGGGAATTAGTATAATGTTATGATAATTGCTATACAATCCAGTATAATAATTTTTCTCCCTATTTGAAATTACTAAATTTTTTCACTGTAAAGGTGGTATGATGTGAGAATTTTAATTGGTTTATAAATTATTTTTAAAATAATATTAATAGTTATAGCAAGGTTGTTAGTGCATTACATTGGAAATGCTAAATTCAAATCCACATTAACTGGAATTACTCTCAAATGTGTCTCAAATATCAGATCTTTCTGTCTGAAATATAGAGAGAACAGAGTGATGAGTAAATATGTTGGAGTCAAAGTTGGGGAAGGAAGTCAGGGTTCCAAGTCTTGTTTTGTTTTCTTTTCTTTGTGTGTTTTACGTCCAGGTCATCACCTTATTTGCAACACAACCACTTGCTTTGTCTTAAGGCTGGGGTGATTGGCTAAGAGTATTGTGTGTGAAATCGTGTGCGCACACATGAGCAATATTCGTGTGTTTGTGTATCTAGCTGCCTTTGTGTGTATGTGCACAGTGTATATAGTGGGGGCAGGGGCACTGCTTTCACAGCCCATCACCTTCACTTCCACACCCAATTTGTCATGAGTGTCACGCGTCAGGGTGAATGCTGAGGAAGTCACCACAAGAAAATGGCTGCTTCCACATAACAAATGGGAGAAGAGAAGGGGCAAAGGTTCAGGAAAGGTGGCAGTGCGGTTACAATGTGGCCGAGACAAGCAAGTGAGAAGGGGGAAAAATAAAATAAAATTTAAAAAAATAAATAAACACACAGCTGAACTCTCTCCTCTGATTATGTGAAAGCACATGGGACAGCTTAACATCCTCCATCAGTAACCTAAAAGAAAGTGCTGGTCTTGAGTTTTCCCTAGTGCTATCCGGTGGCAATGCTAAGCGAGTGGGTGTGGTAGGTGACATGACTGCCAAGGCTCTGACTCTGACTGATGAGCTGTGCGGTTGGTACTGGGCATCTATAAACATCTGCCCCGCTCTTGAGTGACAGGTCATTAGCAGTTTAATCAGATTCTAGCGTCAGTGCTGGTTGTGATTATTGGTTCATACTAGCCACTCCCTGACTCTGCATGCAATTATTGCTTTTGATGGCTTCTCCTGTGTTTTTTTTTTTTTAAACCTCAGCCAGGCGACACGCTCCATTTACTAAAGTGTAAACTGTGAAACATTTAGTGTATTCTGGTTATTATTATTTATGTTTTTTGTCTTTTTTGTTAAAAAAAGTCAAAATGCAACATAAAGTTATTTCTGAGATAAAATGCTACCACAAGAGCCATGTGATAGTCCTACAGGATTTGATGTGTCTTTTTACTTCCATGTACACATTTCCATGACTTTTGTGTTGACCTGAACCAAGTGGTCAGAAAAGCCATTACAGAGGGGTAAGGCTTGCAGCTGGAGGATTATGGACTATTGAAGTCTATGTTCGTCTCATGCTGGAAACTATCAGTGACATCTTCACCTAGTCAAATCCCACAGCATTACTGACCTGCCACTACAATAAGGGCTCAGATACTGATGCTGCAAAGCTGGAGTTTACAACATGTTTCACAACTGAAAAAAGTAGCTCTGTGTTATGGTCACAATTATTATTTGACAATGTATAACATTTTTGTTTATTCTTAGCATTGATAAATTCAATGGTCATTTTCTGTTTGATAAGATAATATATATTATATTATCAATTATTTTCCTAGTTTATTTTACTTTTATCTAGAATGTTTTTTTTTTCTGAAACTCTGATGTACAACAACAAATCTTTGGTTTATTTCTCAAGCACAACTACTGGAAACTGACATACTCAGTTTCATTCAGTTTTGGAGAACGCGTATGGATGTAAGAGGGACTGCAGTTGAATGCTGAGTGGCTGATGTTAAGATTTGGCTCTTGATTGACATGTTTTATTTGGTACAATGTTCTCATTGAGGGGTCTGCCGTGAAGCAGGACTGGGGGGTTGGACACTAGAGGTTTTAGCGTGATTAAATGCACCCTCTCTGAGAAACAAACTCCAACACCCAGAGGCAATGACACAAGAGGAATGGTACATTAAACCGAAATGTAAACAAATTTTGGTAAAATAGAGATTGTGAGGGTTTTTAAGATAAAGTCTCTCTGTCAAGATGCTGGATGATAGAAATGTTTATTTATGTGGGCTAACCAGGTTCAGATCTTGAAAGGTCTGTGGTGTAAAGACCAAATACGTATGATAGAATGAAAGCTTCTGGTGTATTTTACCTTCTTTTAAGCAGATGACTTAATTTGCACAGGGAAAGCTGGACTCCCTCCCTCTCTCTTTCTTTCTCTCCCTTCCTTGTTCCCTCCTTCTCTCCTCTTTGGACTGTACCATGACCTTCACTGGCGTTCCACCTGCAGGAAGCCATGTTTGATTCTCTGTCTGCCGAGACGCCTGCTTGACAGCAGAATGGTGTCATAGGACCGAGTGGAGGAATTTCTCTTTCTCTGTCATCATTAAGGGGCTTCCCCCTATGGTGAGGGGGATGAAAAGTACGATTTAATGTTCTCTGGAGAGTGGCAGCAGAAGAAAAGCTCAAAGCCCTGCATGCTGGTTTCTGAGTGGGTCACTCCAGCCCTTGCAGCGAATGGGATGTCCCTAAGGAATTTGCCATAGACCAGCCTGAAAGGATGGGGATTAAGACCCTTTTAAGGATGGAAATGTAACAAAAGGAGCACTTTTATGATGTAGCAGCATAAAATGAGGGGGTCCATTGTGTAACTGATTGCAAAAGATCTTTGAAACAGGCGGCCCTACACTGCATGCTCGCCTGGCCCAGTGGGCTTTAACGGCTTGTACAAAATGACTTGTCTACATTAGGGACAGAGTGGCTCTCGTTTAGGAGGCAATGTAGAAGATTATTGGTTTGTTTCTATTTTCCCCCCTGTTCCTCCCTCCCTTTCCTCGCTCTCTCCCACTTACTCCCTCCTCTTCCGTCGGCTATCAACGCTGGATTGAAAGTGGTGACAGAGTCCCAGTGAAAGTTGGTTAATTTAGAGCGCGAGAGAAGGTAATTAGCATGCCTTCAGGCGTGGCTAAGCTACTGTAGAATAGGAGGCACTAGTTTAGCTTAGATGTGAATGGGAAACACCACGCTTGGTTTGAGGCAATAGGGACCAGATGCTGTGACTATGCTCTCTGCAAAAGCCAATCCTGTGAGAGGAAGAAGCTGCCAAGGCAACGTCACTACACAGGCAAATATAATTGTAACTGGATGCTAATTGTATGTTGAGAGTTTCGTTTATTATTGCTTGTTAGTCAGTCCAATATTGCATAATAGTAATATTAACCTTAGTTACAGTGAAAATTGAATGTTTAATTGTCTTTGTAAAAAAAGGCGGGAATTAATTGTTTTATTTCTTTTAATTTTGGTTAGAGGATTAGAAGACGCCTAACCATCGACATCATTTAAAAAATATACCAGTCTATTGCAGATATGATGACTATATTACACCTGAGCTGTACTCAACTGAAGGAAACACAGGTGATACACATGGGAGCATCTCGTAGACACATACAGTGCATGATATTTAAATAAAAGCAGATGTCTTGTACCAGATATCTCAAGTAAAATTTACAGCCATTTGGACCGAAAATGAAAACTTCTCTTTCAGTGGGAGTAGACAAAAAACACATAAGAGAGACCACTGAACACTAGAGGGGGAGCTTACCCATGATGCAGCCTGAGCCGGTCTGCCAGAGGGAGCTGTTTTCAGGGCCCCACCACATCCACGCCTTTTATCACCCCTCCATCCCTCAGTCTCTCCCCCCTGCACCTCCAGCATGGGCAGTGGGAGACCTCCAGGGATCAGAGGTCAAGGGTTGAGAAGAGCGGTGGGTCTTTTTATTGCCTTTCTCCCAGGAAAAGAAATCGAAGTGTTTGTATGTGTGTGCGCAAATGCGTGTGGGGAACATACGTGTGTATGTGTATCAGGGAAAAAGTAAAAATATTTATTTATGAATATTTAAATGAATGCGTCCAGAGAAATCTTTGCAATTTAGCAATAGGCGTGTTTGTACAATATGTGCAATGTGAATAAGTTGTGAGCAGAGGTGTTTGTAGAGAGGGGGCTGGACCGGCTGCTGAGTTGGTAAGTAGGGGGAGAGAAGTTTAGGAGGCCTCACACTGTGATATGGAGCCCTTAAAAGGCCTCTGGAGGGAGTGTAATATCAAGAGCAGGATTATTCCCCAATCCTTCTTCTCCTCCCCCTCCTTCACTTCTCCCTCCTCTTCTCTGTCTCGTCTCTCTTCAGCTGACCCTCATCACCTCCCCACATCATTTAAATGTCTAAAGAGTGATTGAATGAATTATCATAAAATTTTGACAAATTCATTGAGTTGGCAGGCTGAGTGAGCCAAACGTTTCCTTCCATTTGCGTCTAATAAGACATGACATTTGAGATTAGTTTGTGTGCTGGCTAGACCTTTTGCCTTTTCCCTTGGTCCCAGAAACAAAAGGCCAATAAGTGTGTAAGGGGGGAAATCTTAAGTGCAACACAGACTGCAGACTTTTAAGGGGAATGTGGTGACTACAATCTGAAATATGGCATTCATCCACACTGCACTCCTACATATTCAGACTCTGCTAAAAAATTTTTAAAACTTGTTTTGAAGATGGCTTTACAAACTGAAGCCAGTAGCAATGTGAAAAAGGAACTGTTGTGGGGGATGGAATTTAGTGCTGCACAGAGTGTTCTCTCTGACCTCGGTGTTCCCACATCAAAGGGCCTCCCCAGCCCACTTCCCTCGACGCAAGCTGAAAAGAGATCTTTAGTGCGGAGGCTTGTGCTTGTGTGTATGTGTGTATGTGTGTGAATGTTTTGTGCTGAAACCTTCAGGCTGCCTTGTATGCTGCCAATATGTGGTACTAGATGGCAATATGAGGTTCTCTGCTTAGAAAGGGAGTGGAGAGGGTAATAATATTTTGTGTATTTTCCTTTAGAAATATTATTTTTCACTTGTGTATTTTTCCTCAGATTTATGTCTCTCCCTATTGTGCTATATTAGCAATTACAATTGTAGATTTTTGAAAGCAGCACTGGCTCACTGTAGTTCATTAGACACAATGCAAGTTAATTGAAGTGAGAGGTCAGAGGTTAGAAAACAATGTGGCATATTTGGAAGACGTCCATGTTTTTCTGTTGCTGCTCACAGCAGTGTGTTCTGTCTTTTGATGAGGTGCAGCAGAGTTAAATCTGCTGAGTGTGTAGGGCACATGTACTGGGCGTTGAACTCTTGCGCCAAAGAAATTCAGGACGCACACAGTAGCTCACAAATATGCATGTTTACACATACTAAGGCCACACACACACACACACCAATTTAGTGTAATGATTTTTGTTAGTGCCCTTGTTCTTCGTGTGGAAATGTTTGTTAGAGGCAGACACTTTTTGCCATGTTGAAGTGAAGTGGCCTGAATGTTGTGATGTGGACAGTTGTACCTGCAATAGGCTGCTTATAACACCCCACAAATCTCACCTAACACACACACACTGTGCATGGAAATAAATATTATACAATCAACCCAATTGGAAAGTAAATATGACTTTTATATCTCACAATAAAATACTCTTCTGCTACAAAATACATGCACACGTTCCCCTCCATTCACCACACAAGCACACACACAAACACACACAGACATACAAAGGACTCCCACTACTCCTGCTGGGTGAAAAATGTGTATTTGCTGACAGGCAGAGAGAGGGCCGCCACCACGTGCCCCATCCGGCTGGCAAACTGCTCGATACATCATGGTGCTCTGCACTCCCAAGCCAAATTGAGCATGTTATTCTCTGCTCACATCTGATTTCCCCCAGCCACCCAGTCACTGAGGATTCTCTTCTCCTACAATGGAGAGAGAGAGAGAGAGAGAGGAAGGGAGAGTGGGAGAGCGAATCTCGACACACGTTCCTGCACACACACCCACGTGCACATGCACTATCCAGACTGTGAAACTGACAAAGAAAGCCCACACGTCCTTATAAGCAAGCATGGGTGTGCACACGCACACACACGCACACACACACACACACACTCACTGACCTCTGTGCTTGCCACCACAAGGCTGCCACTGATCTTCAAATATAGCAGAGCATCAATCAGTTCGTCACTGCCTTTTAGTGTCATTTTCTTCCTTCCTCTGGCTTTTTGTCCTCATCCTCTCAACCTTTCCTCTGCTCCTTGAGTATTCTTACAGGCGTCTGCTCTTTCTGACTGAGCCTGCAGAGCATAGGTCATATTTAGTTTATCTCTCAGCTCCCCTCCGCATATCAGGACTGTAAAATATCCCAAAGAGATAGAGCTGGATAATATATGTAAATCCAAATTGTTGTATCTCAGGCACTTATTTATTCCACTTTTTTATGGAAATCTTTTTGATTTTCTCTCTCTCTTATCCTAACCCTCCCCCGTCCTGCCTCGAAGTCTCTCTGCATCATAAACTTGAATGATACACAAATGTTTCATCCCAGGACTGTAACCTGTGATAGTATACTTCTAAGAGAAGGAAACCTTTTGAATCATCTCAGAAAATAAACTTCACAATGACATCATAGCTTTTCATCAAGTCAGATGCTCAACAGTTAATGTTTCCCGAAAGTTTTAGTTTCTGTAAATCTGCTGTTAGTAATTTAGCAAACAGAGTTTCATCTTTATGGTGCACTGTTTAGTTATTGCTCCCCCATAGATACTGGAAATGTATCACAATGTTTAAAACCTTATTATAATTTTTTGTGCGATATTTATAGCTTCATATTCCCTTTTATAACAAATAATAACACTGACAAAATTGAAATCCATGTGCTCAACACAGTGTTTCAGCTGTTTAAATGTTGAGTTCTTGGTTATAATTTGTGGTCCTGCTCTTTTTCAACAACTCAATAATGCTCACATTCAGAGCCCAATTAAGTGTGACTGTGTTTATTTTTAGCTTTATGGCAAATGAATTAAACTTCTCAGTGGAAGACTATTAGACATTCCCTGGCAGCAGCAGCCTGCCAGCCAGCCAGCTCGCTGCTTTGGGAACGTCAGCGCAGTGAACACTCACCCCGCAGAGCACATAATCGTGTTTACTTGGTTGAGGTCCCAAAATAAGTGTTATCTTAATTAATAAACAAATTACAAAATAATATAAAAAATCATCGGCATAGAAGTTCATCAATTACCAGGATTAGCCGGGCAAGAAGCATGTAATCTACACAGAGACATTTATAGGGCAACGATTATGCCACCTTCCCCATAAGCCTTTATTGTGATGAAATTTGGAGCAATAAAGCACCTTCCCATTTCCCCTGACAAATCCTGTACTCCTCCTCAAAATCAAAAGGTGAAGCATTTAGCAGTCCGCCTCTAATGGGTAAAGCCGTGTGACGAATGAATTGCCCTACACACATCCAATAGTGTGTTAAAGAGGGTGGAAAGTCAAGAAAACAGAGTGAAAGGAATTTAGAGACAGACTGGGAGAGTAGGAAAAATCAAGCTGTTAAATGTTTTAATAATGCTTTTAATGAAAATTCATGGATTTGTTCTATAATCATATACTGTATTTTTGTGTTCAGTCGCTATGTAGGTTCCATATTATACAAGGGATATTTATGACATACTATTGCAACATAAATTACTTATTACTGTATCCTGGTGGGAAGATTTAAACTGCTCCCCCTCCATATTTTTTGTCTCTGCCCTAGCTGAACACAAGCGGTTAATTATGTACATTGAAGTGAAGTGCAGACTGAAACCAGCATTGTTTCATCTGGCACATTGAGTCCTGCTTTACGTCTTTCCCAACACTTTATTTCTAGTAATCTGCTGATAGAACCTATGGATTATGAGCAGCAGAGCATCATAAGTAGGTTTCTGGCTCTCTTACCTGAGAATTTGCAACAGACCCCTCACAGCTCACTCACGGAGTGGTGGGGGTACATGGATAGGATGCACAGGCAAAGGAAATCTCCATGTCGTTCCTTTGATATGTATATTTCCAACCACTTTCTAAATCGGATATTTTTCCCCTCCCCTCACAAAATGCCACTCTTTTACCCGCTACTGTAGTCCTTTTTATTGAGGATCAGTTTGTGTTTTGTTGTGTTCTTGCATCTTCTTTCTACACAAAAGTGGAAACATCTAATATAGCTTTGATATGCTTTAGGCTGGCATTTTCATCTCTGCTTGTGTTTGTGTTACTCTTTCAAGTCTTTCATATTATAAATATATACAAGCTGATTCATTGCCAGTTTACTTAAAACATTCACCGCTGTCCTTTTCTTTTTTTCTTTTCTAGTTTAGTGTAGTTTATATTACATCTTCTGTACAACTTTAAACCACTTTTCATGTCTCAGTGTCCGGATGCCAGAGGGTCTAAATGTACCTTCTTTATTTGGTCGTACGTGCTATTGCGTACTCAATTAGCTGGAATTAATATTTCCATCCCTGCTGGGGTTGATTAACTGTGTTGTCTGTCTGCTATCCATCACAGCCTAATGGGCAGCCTGGAGTTGCCACAGAGTGATGGACAAACCTTTTGAGAAACTTGTTGTAAATGTCAACTAAACATCTCAATGGGTGTCCAGGTTTCTCTTTGTTTTCACACCAGTGTTTTTTTAAGTAGAGATTTATGTTTTAACTCTCTACGTAAAATATATATATATATATATATATGTGTGTGTGTGTGTGTGTAAAAGGCTAAATAGATGTCTAGTTAGTCTGTTATTCTAAGGCATACTTACTAAATGCACACAAAGTGCCTTCATCATTTAGTTGTCTTAGATATGTATGTCTTATCTATTTAATTTCATATGATAGTCTATGATAATTATGTTGATTTCTGTACACCTGTTTACAACTCAAAATAACACTGTGGCATATTCCTCATACTGTATATACACTACAGTGCAATGCAAGCTTTACGCTTTTGCGTTGTGCTAAATACTCAGTCCCCCACATACTGAGCAACTAATACAAGCCACCATCCCCTTCTATTGAAAGAAATTAATATTCAAAGGTTAAGATATCTCTTCACAAGGTGTAATGAGCACCTCTGCTCAATTGTTACCATAGGTGTTCCAATCCTGGGACTGCATTAGGGACTACACTCAGATAATTTATGATTCCCATAGTCCCCCTCAGCGGGGATTAATTTTGAATTATTTATACTCTTATACGCACATAGAGCTGAAACATTTTAGAAAGTGTCAGACGCTCACTCACAGACAAGGCTAATGTGCGGACTAGCAGGGGAACTGATGGCAGTCTCTTGTTATTTAAAGTCTAGCGTTTTATTTTCCGCTCGCCCCCCTAGGGAGTTAGAGGGGCAAAAGATGAAAACAATATGTCTCTTTAAATAGAAATATACAATTCAGACAGTGGTCGGGGTGATTCAGAACATAGAACTGTAAGAGAAACAGAATAAGAAGAAAGTTTGGAGTTGGGGCATACATGCAGGCTTTAGGTGGGTAGTTTTGTCAAAGTGAACTTCTCTCTGGCTCATATGAAAGTGACTGTTCTATACGATGACTTTGACATATTTCTGACAACGCTGGGTGTTTGACCCTCTTTTATTAAGCAAAGAGAGAGTGGAGTGTTTTATTTGTGGAATCCATGTCAGGAGTCAAATCTTTAATCATGTTTTTGTTTTTGCACAAATGAAAATGGATGAACGTTTTGAACCCCTGAAATGAAAGGTGCTCCAGGTTAATAGTTGCTTATATTTTGCACAATTTGTACAGTTAGTCATTTCTAATATCATTAGGGAAATTAGGTGTGAGGTGATTTATTTGTTTATTCATTTAATAAATCATTTAAACCCATTCTGAATCTTAAGCGTGCTAGGTGGAAGATGAATAGCCAGCTCACTGTGCCCTTATAAACAGGAAGCCACATAAATCAGGTAATATACTTACAACATGTTTTGCATAGCGCTAATTACTAGTGTTTTTAATTTGTCCAGTTCAGACAGGGTTCTGTTGCAATGTGTCACATCTCATTGCTCTCTGGTGAGTAATGAATGATGTGATTCAGCCTAATTCATGTTACGGATATTCCCTTGCTTTGTTCTCTTCATGTGTACTAATTCAATTTCCTGCACAGGAATAACGTTACTTTAAATATGCAGAAATGTATGTAAATTATTTTTTGTATTAATTTCACTATGCTTTTTGTGGATTGGGTCAACATAAACAAACTGTAGTTTTAATGCACCACATGGTGGTTGTATTTACAGTCATACTGTACTTGCACACGAGAAGACACGCTCATACACAACACTGTCAGTTCTACAACCCTATAATTCAAACCAGGCTCTGTAATTGTGGTGGCAGCTGTATTGTCCTTACCATAGGATCACTGCTACTATTGTACAGAAAAGGTCCCCTTTCTCGCTGCTCAACAATGTCTAATAAATCCTGGGGTGGGGAACATTGATGCTGGGCACTGACTGTGACACAAAAGAGGGGAATTTGGGAAGAGGCTGCAGAGGATAATGAACAGTATTTTAACTCGGCAGTTTAACCTCCGATCCTGTCAGGACTGACCTTTTGCCAACCCCGACGAGAGTCTGATTTCTCCTGTTTCTCTGCTTTTTACCCCTCCCTCCTCCCTTCTTACTCTCTCCTTCTGCCCCTTCCCTTGCCTTCTCCTCTCTTTTATTCTTCTGCTGACAGAGAGTATACTGGAGTAAAAGCGATGGAGAGGGAGGGAGAGAGAGTGAGTGTGTGTGTGTGAGTGCGAGGGGGGAGTGAGGGTAGGGGCTGGGATGTGTAAGAAGTGTCAGTTCAAGACATTTACATGAAAAGCAGTTAGTAGTTGAAAGGCGAGCTGTTTCACAATCTGCCTGTACATTTTCTTTTTTCTCACCCTTTCTCTCTGGCTAAGTCTCTCTCCATCTCTTTTATTGCCTTAGTCCATGCCTAGTGAATTGATGTGAGAGCAGGGGCGACCCCCACACGTCTACAGCAGACTGGGAGGTGTTATTGACTCTCATTGAGGCCTACATGACCCTCATCCGGTATGACCTTTATACAACCTTTTGCTTCACCTGAGGTTGACCTTGAAGGAATGTCTTTACACATTTATGTGTCTGCTATTATTAGCGTCCTCCAACTTGTGTTTCTTTCACCTTCATTTCCCCACTTGTCCTTTTTAGTCGCGTTCCCTGCATTTTTTTCTGTTTTTTTCCTCTCTCTTTCTGTCTCAGTTACACAGCAGAGGGTAGTAAGTGTAAATCAAGTGGGACCATTTTCTTTAGCAAGGCCCTGATTAGTGCTGATGATGTTTCCAAAGAGGTGAAGGGGACAACTCAGAGGCCACTGCAGCTGCTCTCCCCTATTCACCATGTGCGGATTTATGTCTTTCTCTTTCTTTTTTCACTCTTTCTCCCCCACTCTTGCGCTTTCCTACCACATTTTCAACGATATCAATATCGATCGGGCTGTGCACTTAGAACCTCTCTTCAACAATTGGCTCCTGCAGTTGATACAGGCATTAATACTAAGTGCTTGAAGATAGAGAAAGAAGGAGGGAGGGTGAGAGTGATTTAAAACATTTTGTAAGATTTATGTAATTTCACATGAATAACCCACAGATGCCATGGTAAGGGATTCTCTCTCACACAGACAGCTTCATCAACGTAATGGCCATCCACATAAGTCAAGTTCACCTCATCATATCCTTTCTTTGGCTAAATGTTTACTTTTTATAGATATTTTATGGGGAGCTAAAATGAGGTCATAGTTGTGATGCTTTGGCTTATGCCTCTGGACTGATCCTGATGTCCTGACCCTCCCTGTTTGATTTATGCTTTCAGGAGTCTGCCAGAGCTTGACTGGCTTCAATCCATTCAGCTCAATCACTTAATGAACTTGACAGTGTTTGGACCAAGTAGATACTGTAGCTACAGCTTTTTCTATAAATATTCAGCGGAATTTATTTTTCTACTGACTGAAACCATTTACTGCAGCATCTCTGCACTTAAATTGTAAGAGGTAAATTTCTAATATAGTTTAATATTTCTGTAATGGACGCATAAGTAGTAATCCAGTCTGAACACTGCATTGTACTGTACTGAATGCTGTAATGAAAGATAAAAAAACATCCCTAGCTTCTCTTTGCCCTGAGAAATCAGTAAGAGAACACTTTTGTCTCATAATGATACATTATCCCAAACAAACAAAGCAAGATGTGAAAACAAGAGGCTGATGTGATTGAAAACTAATAGATTTTAATTTTCACAGGGAGCAAGTAGAATCAGTTGTTCCACTGTACCCCCCTGCATAGCATAAATAATTATGCATGGGTGACTAATTTGAAGACACTGCATGCTAAGTATACAAATCCTCCTTTCTTCCCCCTGCTACAGGGTTCAGGAGGAACAACTCATCACTGCAAAATAAAGGCAACATCAAGCTCATAAAATTAACATAGCAAATGACCTGAAGAAGAGGCTCGATAAATATTCTGATCTTATCACCTCTAAGTACTGCAAGACGACTAGAGAACAGCCAATGAAAACACCCTCGTTAATCTTCCATACCCTCGGATAAACTTTTTACAGGAAACCATCTTTCCAGCAACTCTGCAGGGGTCAGGACAAGGGCGCCTTCTCCCTAACTTGATAGATATTTTTTGGGAGATCTCCGACTTTTGTTCAGACAGCTACACACTGACCTTGGACTCAAACTCAATTTAGCTTTTCCTTTCTTTTTGTGTTGCCTGTGTCTTTGTGACGAAGAAAGTGCTATCTGAGAGACACCATTTTAAAAACCATCCTGTTTTGATTCTGTATTCAATCAGATCCACAAAAGGGGGGGGGGGGGGGGGGCGGTGGTATGGGGTTTGTGTTTGTGTGTGTGTCTCTTTGCATGTGTGCTTGCATACATAGTTTGTGTCACAATCCTAGCACCTTTTCATATTTA
>JAUBNQ010000028.1:10065790-10100555 GCA_032353495.1 Ctenopoma kingsleyae | reverse complement strand
TGTACAAGTTTGAAGTCGTTTTAGAGATGAAGAGGGGATCAATCAGCCTTACCCTCCTCACCTGCCACGTGTGTCATGTGTCTTTTGGCCTGACGTTCTTATGTGCTGCAGGTAGATAAAATGCCTAATCCGCCTCATTTGATTCAGGTGCATGTTTTGTCGTGTGAATTAAAGTGATGGCTCTCAGTGCCTGACTTTCTCAGTGTACACATTAGGCTGTGAATAAACACCAGATCTGCACTGTGCATCAAAACTGCATAATATAGGGTATGCTATGCCCAGTCAGTAATAACTTACCTCATTTTTGAACAGTAAATATTCAAATAAACATAAGATGAAAAAGTTTTAAAATATTTTCTAGACGATCACCTTAGTCCATGTTAACTACACTGTATGTTATTATTTCATATTTTCATTTATACAATCAGTATTAGCAATATTACTACATGATTTATTCTGATCTTATTCAGCACTGGGCACTTTATTTCAATGTCTAATTTGCCCTTTCTCAAAAAATGCAGTAATCTTAATAAACAACAAATCATAGCAGGTTTTTAAAAAAAAAAAATCCAGATATATTTTACTGTTTTTCTCTCCCCTATTTCCATCCTCCTGGTCATTAGACTTATTGTCCCACTTGAGGCCCATAGGTTTAAACTAGCTAAAATTGTCCTCCTATGAGAATATCATACTCTTACCCAATGCATCCTGCAGCAAGGACAAAATCAACAGAGGGAAGTTAGTGTCACTGCTGCCTCTATCAGAGAACAGGGGCATGTCCTAGTTTCACTTGTTGTGTCCTTCTAAATTTGAGTTGATATAAGCTTCTCACAAGTGTTAGAAATCTTATTTTGCTTTATACTGTACAGCATTAGCAAATGCTAAAACGTGTGCGAGAGTTGAGGAGAGATCAGGTCACTCAGAGCAGACAAAATACTTGTAACTTGTCAATGTTGCGCAAGGACTCAGCAACACACACAAGCCACCGATGGCTGGGAAATAATGACAGAATTTGAAGTTAGAGACACTGACTGGTCTGACCACATGGTTCAAGACACTGCAATATAGGGAGCTTCTCCAACTTCTCTCTATCTTCTTTCTAACCTTGCTCAACAACAGTCCCAGAAAAGTGGTTTGTGTGATTCCCGGCAGCCAAATCCGACAGGACAGGAACACAAAGTTAGTGTCTTTTCAGGACACAGCTAGGTGCTTTAGTGTCAGTGCTGAGAAGAGAAAAAGGCAGGTTGGTGTGTAATTATGAATTGAGCCAATGGCCTGAGTAATTGAGAGAGAGAGATTGAGAGTGTGTGTGTGTGTGTGTGCGTGTGCGTGTGCGTGTGTGTGTGTGTGTGTGTGTTCAACCATGTGTTTGACTACCAGTGCCCGGGACCGCTTCTCTTCCCCTGTCCCTCCCCGTTGGGTGATGGGGACAGGTATTTGTCGTTACTATTAGTGAATGATTATACCTCCATTTCCTTTCATGTTTTTAACACGTCATGAGCTGCTGGATTAAAGAATTAACATGTGACTGTCAAAGTGAGGAGATAGACAGGTAGGTAAGTAGAGCAGAGTTGCAGATCACACGGCTGCTCATATAACCCATACAAATACAAGCCATTACACACAGTTCTGCTGGCACATACACATTGTTTGTTTCCTGTCTGTGTCTAGAAGATATGATGTGGACTGACATTGGCTCCAGACTTCCTTACACAACTCTGATGATTAGGCTGACCTTGTCTCAGTCTGACCCTGTATGACCTTGTGTTCTCCATGCTCCCTGAAAGACAAAGCCTCATTAAGAAGGAAAATGGCCAGAAAATGGTCACTGTGGCATTGTACGTGCATGTGCATGCACATGTACAGTATATACTGCCTATGCCTCAGAACACCCTTAGTGGCATCAGGAAGATATTATGTTTTATTCAACACATGAAGAACAAAGTGCTACAGTAACTGGGAGGATAGATTGAATATAGTTCTAAATAGCAGCATTTAGATGACTGGTGATGTTTTAGTTGTCAAGCTTGAAATTTAAGTTACAGTCTTATTTGTTTGTATAAACATCTCTTACATGTAGTCGCTGTTTGCCAGAGTCCTGTTTGTTTCGATCTATAGATTACTTGTGACATAAATATTGCAGTTAGAAATCCTTTACTTTAGGCTGTTTATTTACAGCATGCAACATTTTCCTTGCACTTGCTTTCCTCACATTTTAAAAATCATAAGAAAGAGCTGACTTAAAGAGAATCAAGGTCCATATTTTATTTGACTCATATGCTTCTGTTTTAAAAGGGCTATTTCAGGTATTTAAAGAGCTATGTGTGTTTTGTAAATGATTTCGACTGACACTGTTGCCCCCTTCTAAAGCTCTGGCTAATAGTCTTCAAGATGTTGATTTAAGGACAAGAAGGGAATGTCATCAGTGTAATAAGTGGAGGTGCACCACATGGCACAAGGAATAAAAAAAGACATGCTACCTGGATTTGCATTTCTTAATTTTGGTAACCTAGCTTTGTAAGCATTGTGGTTGCATAAAAAATTATCTTGTATTTTGTGGCATGATTTTTCCTTTTAGGCACCGTGTATGTTCAAGAAATGTTGTTAGTCTGTCTGCAGAAGAAAGTGACAAAGAATTTTTATTCTTCATAACATTATTTATATATGCTTTCTTTCACACATATCATCAGATATCAGACTTGTAGACTGCATGCACATGTTGTAACAGCTGTTCTATGATGATAATAATTTCTTGCCTTTTCCTATATTGACAAGTGCCTCCCAGATCAATGACAGACAGTCCACCAGGTAGACAGAATGCAGGGAACATTGTGCTGTTAGTACTCTCAATAATAATAAGTTCCCCAGGGTACATCCCAAGACTTTATTAGTGCTGTTTTCCTCCCCAGTAAGAAACCTTGAGGAGATAAGGAAAGGAAAGGAGAGAGCAGAGGAAAAGAGAGGCTGAATCTAGGAGGGAGGGCACACTCTGTCAGTATTATTGAGGAGACCTCAATGGACACTTTTCAATAAAGGAAATTCAAGCAGCCTTTACGTAATAAGTTGTCATTAAATTTCAGGTTTTTAGCTTATCTGAGTGGGTCAATTGTTCAGAGCACATTCCAAGCAAAAATATCATTCATTTCTTGATGAAAATTAAGAAATTTAACATTAACATTAACACCTTGTCACCTCGTCTGCTATCAGACAATAGAATAAACAGCAACTGAAAATGATTGATTGTCATCATGGGAAATTAAAGGTACTTTTGACATGTTTTTAAAATTATTAATAATAATAATAATAATAAAGGACATCTGAAAATATCTTTATGTATTACATTTGTTTATCTCTTAGGATATATATCTCTTCGTTATATTCACCATAAATTGTACTTTTCAATTGAAGCTGTTTATACATTGTCCTTAAGTAATTATAACTTTAAAAATGTTATTAGCAGCCAGTTTGTGTATTAAGAAGTTAATCTATTTATTACAGTATGTGAATACAATGATTTATTCACCATTTGAGAAGTTACATGATCTATTAGATGTTACTGTGATTATACAGACATTAAATGTACATGTTATCCCAATTTTGATCAGCTTTGGGAAGATATATGACTTCTTCTGCAATATTGCTATAAGTCATGAAAGAAAGGAGGATGTACTTGACAAAAGGAGGAGTGATATTTGGAGTAATGGGACACACCGCAGGTGTAGCCTACCTTCTGCTTATAATAAATGATGTCCGGTCCCTTAAAGACAATTCTATTACCTCCACAGTCATGTGCAATCAGTCTCTGTCAGGGAAATGGATATGCACACGTGTTACCAAATCGGTAGCCAAGGCCCTATCAATACAAGCTGATCTCAAGATTTATGCTGCTGCTTTGGTCGCTGGTGGCCGGTACACATTTCTGAATTGCAGCCAAGTCTTTAACTCTGGATGTAAGAACAACCAGCCAAATCTAATAGAAATAGATGGCTTCCAAGGGAATATAATGTTGGTGTTCATGTTCAGTGTAAATACCTTCTTACACTAAACTATTTGTTTCATTACTTTTTCAAGCATGTTTTCATCAAAAAACAAGCAGAAAGTTTGCCACAATATTTTTAGCATCGTGGACCAGTGATGGACCACTGGGACTCATTATTTTCTCTTGGAGTCAGCAAAACTTCCCCTAAATGCTCTCGTCTCCAGTTCCTCACAGAGGTAGCAACATTTACAGACACACAACACTTGCAGGATTAAAACCCTGGGATGCCTTTTTCTTCCATCCAGGGCCGCTTGTTGTTTACTGGCAGGGGAACCACATGGCTTGAATTTTTCTGTATTATCCCCTGTTTTATGTTTATTTTTTATTTTTTCTCTCTCTTCTTTTTTCTATTGCCATTTTGCGTTTTCCCTGCAAGCATGAAACCAAAGTCAATGAGAACCAGGGGTGTATGGGTCCCAGCAGGGGTGAAGGGGATCAGACCCTCTTTGAGTGTCACATGTGTGGCTGGTTAAATCAGGGACAGACCTAAACGTGCGCACACACACACAAGTGCATCCACACTCACACTTATAAAGGGGCCTCTGTATAGGGGTGTCATTTTGTAACCTCATATCTACCATCCAAAATTGTCACAATACTATTAGTTTACAAGAGTGATCAAGGAATCAGTCATTCACAAACCACGTGTGTGTGCACGTGCGCGTGTGTACTGAGATATACGCATGTCTAAAATTACCTACTATTTTTCCTCTCAAGTTGCACCTGATACATTTCTCTCCTCTTTTGACTGTCCAAATATTTGAGTGGGAGAGACATTTAAGAGAGACCTTGAGAGGAGCACAATAACCCTCCACTTATGTCTTCATTGGAGGGGAAGAAATAAAGTGAAAAAGCTTTTTTAGAGCATGATGAGAACATCTGGAGTACAGGAAAACACCTCAAGCTATCCTGATTAAAATCACACTTTTCCTCCTGAGCCGTGACAAAATGACACTTAAAAAAAAACCAGCCAGCCTTAGAATAACACATTCACTTATTAGAATAACACAGCTTTAGTCTCTTTTTTATTAAACATGGGTAAACACAGATATAATTCAGGTCAGGTTCAGCAGAGGCTGTGATATCTGTGTAGCCTGCATGTTACTCACCACCTCAAAAACTAAGTTTAGTTTTCTTCTCCCCTCTTTAGCTAATTTGTTTGTGGACTTTTTCAATTCTCATAATTTCATTTTAAACCTTCCTCTTAAACCTTGACCTCCTGAGTTTTTGTCGAGTTCTCTGGGCTGGAGTGCAGGCTGGGTGGCCGGTCCAGAGAGGCAGTAAAGAGGAAAGGCTACATAGACTCTTTGGGATCTGTTTACACAAACGGGAAACTTTTTGGTGGGAGATTAAAGTTAGTAACAGCACTGAAGTGCTTTTCCCATCGTCTCTGGAATCCTCCTCACATCTGCCCTTCTCCTGTCACTTTAACAGATGTTAGGAAAACATAAACGATGTCTGGATTTCAATTTTCTTATCTTATTCTCTTCTTCTAAGTTTCCAAGCATCATGTCAAAGTCTTGGCATAGACTGTGTGTCTGCTATGTGTTACATACTCTAGCACATGCTGACCTCAGGAAATACATGATGATGTAGAAGCAGTTTTGTCATTAAACCATGTAAAGATAGCCTACTACTGTACATCACTAGATATAGTGAATGATATTCCAAAATAGATTCCAGGCAATCAAGCTTTTCTGTGACCCACTGTTTGTCCGTGTAAACCTCTACACCATAATCCCTTTAGTGTTCAATTAATCCACTCACTGCTGTTCCAACTTTGAATTACATACCGATTTGTATAACCCCTCTCGCATAAGCTGTCTGTATCTGTGTTAGCTCAGCCTTTACCATCACCACTAAACAGGCAGCCAGACAGAAGAGGAGAGGATAGCAGAGAGGTAGGGTCAGCATCAAATGTGATGAATGCCTTTCTACGCAAAAGCTGTATGGAATGTCCTTGACTTTAATCAAAACTATTTGTTTTTGGGGCGGCTCGTCTGTTCTCTCATGCGCTCATGTCCACTGATAGCCTGACATTAATGACACCATAAATCAGGCCAAGTGACGGTGGGGTTTTTGGTAATGTTTCAGAGCTGCTACAGAGATGGCAGTCACTGAGGAGGATAGGGAGGAAAGTGAAGAGTTTGGAATGCGAGATTATGTAGGGGTTAACTAATCCCTTGACAAAACAAACAAACAAAAAACAAAACGGAAAAGAGGACTGAAGCTGAGCTTTGCCTAGGCCAGGAGAACCAAATGAAATGTTGTTTTAATATGTCTGATATATTTTAGAGACGAGATCTGCACATTGTGTCCATAATGTTTTCTACATTGTGAACATGGAAAGAAAGAAACAATGAAATCATTGGCCCCTTTCAGAAATAGAAATATAGTAGTTGAAATGCGACTGATTTGTAATACCGTACATCATCATTTCCTTTCTCTACACTCAATAGCCACATGGTAATATTTGTACTTGAGCTGCATCAAAGACTTGGGCCAAACTGATAAGCTGTTCTCTGTGGATATGTGAATGCCATGATTCTCTTCTGCACATCCCTCGTCCCTCGCTGCGATAGTCTGTTCACATAAACACACAAGCCCTCACTGGGCCAGGATCTAAACAAATCTGACATGATTGATTTGACAGAGGCTATGAGATAACTGTTCATCAGCCAATACACCATGACTAGAAAGGCCCTGAAACCTTTATACAGTAGTGACGGGCCAAGAAAACACTGCTGCCCATTTGTATGTTTGAATAGAGGCAGAAAGACAGAACAGATGTTTAGTATTTGTTAGGGTTAAAACTAGGGTTAGTGTTGTTCTACCTCATTTAGCTAGAATTTCAGACATTAAATTGTTCTGTTTTGGGTCAGTGTGTGAACGTTCATACACACAAATTATTAAGATATGAGATGATGTGAATGAAGTAGGTTTTGGGAGGCTGTAGTACTGCTGTTGCAGTGAATTTGTTACTGTGGTAAAGTACATAATATATTTTGCTTGAAATTCCAGAAATGCCCACATCTCAAATTTAAATGTATAATTTACTAATAATCATTTAGTTGAAAAAGGAAATATATGCTTATTGAAAACACATCACTCCTGTAAAAATAAAAGAAAACCTTCTTTCTTGTAATTGGGAATGTTGCTACAGCTTTGTAGAGCAGCACAGTAAGTGGTGTGTGGCTTTTTTCTTGTCACAGTCAATGCAAAACTAAGGAGCAGTACATAGATCACAATCACAAGAGCTGTTTGGTGGAATCTCACATTGCCAAGAGAAAGCTATCTAGACAGTGTCTGCCAAAAGGAGTGTGCATTTCTAATCCCTAGATGGCTCATAGGCGCAACAAATCTTATCTATCTACATACTGTCAAAAAATGTCACTGCCATATCAAATAGAGAAGACGATACCTGAAGGAGTAGAGGGAGGAAAAAGGAGAGGGAATATACAGCAATACGCATTTTCAGCACATGCACACAAATACACACACATACACAAATACACTGGAGAGACATGGAGCTGTCGTCAGTTGACAAACAAATGACAGACAAATGACATGTTGGAGCACCTCCACCAGGCCTGATAGTAATCGCCCTGTGAGATTGTGCCAATGGCGTCTCTTATGGAGAGAAAGAGAAGGAGTGAGGCCTGTGTGTCATTTTACACAAACAAAACCTCTGCCAAACACCGGATCTGATTGCTTCCACTGCCGTCAACTGTGTCCAATCTAATCTGTCTGTCAACCTGGGTTGCGGGGAGTGAGAACATGCTTAAAGGAGGGATGATGTAGAAGTGGAATGGTAAAGATGGAGAAAAAAGGTGGATTACTTGGATTGGACGGAGGATTTAATACTAAAGCTATGGCAGTATTTTAACATGTTTGCACCTGATAAAAACTGATGGATGTTTTTTATCCATGGTTTTAAAGTTATCTACCTTTACATGGCTAAACAAATCTTTTTTTTAAATAATTAACTCCTTTACTGAGGTGCACGCCCTATGTTTAAATGCTTTAAAAATGTTCTTGTTTTTCCTCTGCCCAGAGTTTCACTTTTTTACGTGCATTTGTATAGATGTATTCGTTGAATGTCTGTATGTGTTTGTTTGTGCATTTGTGTATGAGCTGTGTTGCACTGTGCAGGGTGGGTGTCATGCATGCGGCAGTGAAGCAGGTGGATAATTGGCATCACGGTCAGGCTCTCAGCAGTCTGAGATGACCCAAGAGCTGCAACAACGTGAGAGAGTTAGGGAGAGAGACAGAGGGACAGAGTGTAACCTAATGACGGAAAGACTGAGTACATATATAATACAGGAACATGGGGGTTATTTATTTATGAGTGTGAGTGGGGATATGAATATGGTGATGTGTGTTATGCGTGAAAGTGAGCGTGCACATGTGTCTCCATGGGAATGTACAGTATGTGCAGGCACATGCACCATTAGTGGCAGCACATGTACACACATGAGAGCATACACGCCCGTATGTGCTGTTTGACTGCGAGCAAAAAAGGGAACTCGCAGTTATGAGTGCAGGCAGATCCTTATATAACACTTTACGTTTTGAAAAATTACGTTCAAGCAGTGCATTTATCTGCATAATCATCATTCCCACCAGGCCAAGTTATACATCTATGCATGATGTAATTATGACTCATCATCAAAGTGTCATGGTGGGTCTTGCTCTGTGACCTTTGTGTTTGTGTGTGTCTCAGCTCTAGGCTCAGGACTCTGCTGTTGGATACAGTATAACGTGAGCTTTTGCTTCTTCCGTAATTCAATCAAGTCCCTCCCATTGCTGCAGCCTCTTTATTCCAATTCGATTAGCGGGCTAAAGCCATCAAGATTTTCTGGACAAAATGAATGCTTGTATTAATCCCCGCAATTTCCATTTAAAACGCAAGGGCATTGACTTGATTAATAAGGGCTGATGCTGAATAATTACACAGCAAACACAGCGAGGGTTATAGGAAAAGCACAGCTGGGCCTGCCCCCAAATGCCCTCTGGGAAACCAAAGAAGGGGGGGTCAAAGTAAAGCAATGGCAATGACTGAGGTGATGAATCTCTTAGCTGGCCCCTTATGCAATTAACGAGCAACGTTTCTATTAATTTGGTTCCCCCAGAGTAGCGACTGGTCAGATGTCTCAGGGTCAAGGGTCAGGGGTTGAGAGCAGAGGTCAAGCCCACAACAGCATAGAATAAGAGAGGAACTAAGAAGAGACAGGGAGACGGAGGCTGAGAGAGGAGGACAAAAATAATACTAAATCAAATTAGAAATTAATTTTAAAGGTTTGGTTTGTCTTCAGTTTCTAACATCACCACAGTTTTGCGGGGATTTGTCAGTAATTTAGAGCAGTGTCTCTATGAGCACAAGGGTTTCAAGGATTCAGGGATGTAGGTATGAAAGGAAACATCTAGAGCACATTTAGTTGGGACGGATCAATCGTTGCACGCAGTGTTTGAGCATTCAATAAAGACCCAATCAATTGTGAGTTTGGGCTGATGGTTTTCAATGCTGGTGTTCTTGAAGGAACAGATTACTAGTTAACATTTATTCATTGGAGATATTGTAAGGTCTGTGCTGCCACCATTGTTATGTGGTCAATTGTCATTCATTACAAATGTCCCATTGGTCTCACCACACTGATTTTTTCTTCTGGTTTGGGTGGTAGAGAGCTTTTTCTCCTGCTCTGTTCACTGTGGTTCAACTGGTTTTTTTCCTTTTCAAAGAATGTGAATAAATGTGTGGCAGTCGTAGCATATTTTGAAGATTTTTTTGTATTTAATGGCAAAACCTCTGTGACCATCATCTTCCTTTAGGTTGTATTTTATTATGAGTTGTTTGAATGTTTTTGGTCTGCAATGAAAAAATGCAATATGTGTTTAATCTGAGCTCTAACTTTTAAGTCCTCACTGTTCTCAGAGACCTGAGGTTTGCCAGTTTAGGTCTTTTGGCTGTCTCACAGTCAGAGTTCAAATCAAGTTAAAATCAAACAGTTATTGAACTTTTGCTGTTCTGGTGCCCAGGTGCTGTCACAGTGTTGCAGCTAGGTTTAGGTTCTCCTGGCATCATCTGTGTTTGTAAGTCCTGTCTCAAATATATGAATGAAATATATTCCTCTGCAATGAGAGAAGACACATCATAGGCTTACTGATAACTGTTCTGAAGCCAGAGCTTAACAGTATTAATGGCTGACACCAACATTAACTGTGGCAAACAGCCAGGCTACGACCATGTGCTGACACTTCCTCTCAGGCACAAACCTGAGATCCTTTTGTAGTATGGCTCAGCTACAACAAACATGTCCACACAGTGACTCTGAAAAGACCATAAACATGCTTCTAGTGACTGCCAAAGCCCTACCAGACTATCTGTCTTTCCAGCAAAGACACAGAGTCAAACAGCGGATGACTACTCACATCCTCCTGTCTCATGCCTTGGTTATTATGTCACACGCTACGTAGCAATAAGGCCAGGCTTCCTACAGTCATTGCCCTCAGTTGCATTAAAATTGCTGGAAGAGATGCTTCTAGCTGAATTTGAGGGTGTAGTCACCCTTTAATAACATAGTTACTGACCTCACTCTGGATACTCTCATGCTAGGCAGCAAGCACTTCAAAAGAGGTCCAGCGGCCTCAAGGTTAATGCCGTACCAAATAAAGGGAGAAGTTGTTAAAATTAACACTGTACCAAGGCAGCTCTGTTTCCCTTTAGAATATAGGGAGGGCTTGATCCTTTTATGTTTGAGAGAAAGCATTCCCACATGTTTTCAAATGCAGGGAAAATGCTCCAGGGATGGACTGTCATGACTGCCTCCTGTATGGTTTCAAAATAGTTCTTTGTTAAGTGGTAGCGGAGGAGGAAATGAAGCCTGACAGTATTTTTATTCTGAAAACACCATCTGGACCGGCCCTGCCCTAATGACTATGATAGTTCTTAAAAATGTTGTATGCATGAATGGAAATTCTAAGGGTTGACAGATGATAGTTCATACTCATGGTTTAACTTTCTTTATGGCCTTTCCTCCTGTTAAAGCACCCCTAATTTTTTATCGCTTCCCGTATTTCTTCAAGCCTGTCTCTCTTAGCTGCCAGTGAAAAGCAGTTGTTTCTTTATAATTAAAAACCACTTTGTTAATGTGGGATACTACTCTAGTTAAGTACAAATGATTAATTTTGCAGTCTAAGCAATTTTAAAATGTATTGCTTTTATGAGTGTTTGTGCTTCTCTGCTTCATGCCACAAGTGGATAATTACATGACCATATTTCTGTCTCCGTCCATGTTGTTTTAGTGTATGGTGTTTAATTTGCAGATACTGCATTTCATTCTACATCTCTTTATATTTACTAGTAGATAAGAACCACAAAGTGATTTGCCCTAGCTAATTTTGCCATCTGTTGACAGAAAAGCTCCCCCTCAGCCTCACAGCAGTTGAAGTAGAGCAACACAGTGAACGAAGACTAAACCTAATCAGAAAGACAAAACAACATATGCTTATACTCTTTCGATCAGAGCAGCAGTTTTTTTTTCCAATAGGCTGTGCCACAGATGACTGACATTCATTTTTTCCCATCTACCAGCAAATAGGCTGGAATCATTACATGAGGATCCAGTTGTTGTACGTGTCGTATGTTTGATTTGTGTAGTTTTTTTGGGTGGGTGGCATTTATGTCATGCTTTTGGGATGGGACATAACTACAGTATTGCTTTAAGTCTGAGTCTCCTCTCTTAGGATGCAGATGACTGTTGAGGCAGGGTAACTAACTCATCCTGTCACCCTCCCGAGTCCCACTTTCATTGCTAACTATTGTTAACTCCAATCAAACACAAGTGGAACTGCAGAGCCAGAGGGCTTGGATGGGAGGAGGGATAAAAGGAAGTGGTGGGGTGATGTTGCAAGAGAGAAAGAGATGCAAGAAAAAAGGAAGGAGGAGCTAGTCTCTATCTGCCTCCATCCTGTTGAAGGCCGATGGGGTCCAAAGCCTGGCTCAAGGGGCTTATGCAGATTCAATGACCTTTTTCCCAGGGACCAGATTTTACACTTAAATTATCATTAGAGGGATGGTCTCCCTTAAGGGGGTTGCAAACCAACTCAGCCCCCCTAGCTGGGGTTAAAAGCCACTGTGGCACTGTGCCTGGCTGCATGCTAAACGATGTGGAACACATGTAAACTACAGAGCAGCCTTGCCGTTAGCTGTGAGTCACAACTGAAGGTGAGGTCCCAGCACAGGGAAGGACGAGCCATGTATTACACTTCTATTGTAAATACTAGAGGAAATGGATGATTTTTAAGATTAATGTGATGACAAAGTGGTGCAAGACTGTAGTTGCTGTAGTCCATTGGTTGTCTGGTTCATAGTGAATTAGATGAAAATGTTTGTAGAAGGCAGTGAAATTCAGCAAATTATTTGTCAATTAAGAGTAGTTGCACTTGCATACAGTGCTTTGACAGCTCAGGAGAACCTATTAAATCAATACAGAGATGTTCCTCCTGTGTCTAATCTAAGCCATATTTCCTAAAAATCAAAAACTTACAAAAGGCACTTGAGACTGTATGTGAGTAGTTTTGCAGCACCGATCATGCTAGCAGGACAAGACATGAAGGACATCAGAGGAAATGAAAAAACAATAGTGTTCTGACCTTATTACTCCACTCAAACATAAGAGAATAATAGCATTCCTCCCACTCACACTTTAACTCAACTACTAAGGGGTCACAAGGACACACACACAGACATACACACACAATTTCACCTCCTCTTCCTATGGCTGTAGGTTTATTTGTCTTTAATTCCCTGCTGTGTGGAGGTAATGGGGACTCTGTGACAGCTGTCATTCTGCCAAGACCTCAGCGGACTGTAGATCAGTAGTGGCATAATGATTGTCAGGATCAGGTGTTTGCGCATGTCTGTGTGCGAAGGTGTGTGCTTTTATGCATGCGTGTATCGGGTTGTATGTGTGTGAGAGGGGATGAGGACAATGAGAGGAGGGAGTAAGTGATGTGAAAATAGTGGTTAAATACTGAAAGGGACTTCCTCTACTCTAAGGCCCCCCAGGCCTAACAATATGCCACTAAGAATCTGTCTATATAGTGGGGGAGTTTTTCTGACAGCAGGCCAAAACAAGACTCAAACACTCACAGGCTGATGTGACACCGGGCATTAGGAACTGGAAAGGCAAAATCTAAGTGGAGACTGGACGCAGTTTGAAACATTTCCTCCCCATATTATAAGCTTTGAAGTATTGCAATACTTTATTAGGGATGAAGTATTACATTTCAGGCCATTCCTGTGAAAAAATGTCCACAGTTACACCCCTGATTTTTATCATTTTCTACTTCTTATAGGAAAAGACAATGTTGCTGTGTCTGCCAGATTCAACTATTCCCCTGTCTTTCTCCTTCCTTCTCCACATTTCCTCCAGTTTATGTTACCCACTGTAGAGGAGCTGTCAGAGCATGTGGAAATAGAAGGAAAAGGTACACATCATAACGGGAGCAGAGCACGGCCGACTGCTGCTCTAAGGGTGTTTGGGGTGCAGAGCTGAGGAAGGTGGGATGGTGAGGGGGGCAAAGAGACACTTACTGACACATCAGACCAGGCTGTAGGGTTGGTGCTCAGTTCAGTGGTCCCACTGGGAGTGGGTGTCTACGGTCGAAGCCTTGTGTTAGACCACAGAAACAGCCACGTGCTAAAATAAGAGTGGGAAACAAGTGGGCAGGGGAAGGGTGGGGGAGAGAAGTGCATGCAGCGACCGATCATCATACTCTACCTTTCTCCAGAGAAACTCCCCTCAAACATTCCCTCCTTATCATAGCACTCGAAGCTGCCCGGGCCATGCTCACCCCGGATAGGACAGGCTGTCTCCCAGAGTGAGAGCAACTCTGTGTGTGTGTGTGTGTGTGTGTGTGTGTGTGTGTGTGTGTGTGTGTGTGTGTGTGCGTGTGTGTAGGTCCCTGCCATTGTGCATGACTCATCCTAATTGGGAAGGTCTCTGCTTGGCAGAATATCCTTCTCCTGCTGTTTCAACCTGTTTAAAGTGATGAACCTAGAATGAGATCAACAGTCAGACACCACAGCTTTTATTGCCTCTGTGTTTGACCTTGTTCTGTCTTTCTCACCTCTGTGTATGTGTGTACATGTGTGGTTCAAGAGTAGATAATTCACTTGAGTGTGTATGTGTATGCTGTGGATGGATGTGGATTTGAAGAACAGTGCAATTTGTATTGAGGTTGTTGGGCCTCTCTTTCCCTCTCTTACACAGACACACATAGTCAAACACATACACGCACACTCTCAACCCTCTAAAACGATTATATGTCAGCAATCCCCACAATTTGGTTCCTACTAAAGCTGCTGTGAACTCATCGCACCCATCTGGGGAATTATGCAAGCTGTAATGCAGGTCTCACCTGCCAACGCACAGCACAAGGCCAGCCGGGGGACTGGCCATCATGTGATAAGTCTGCCCTGACCAGTTCAAAGCTGATTTGGCCAGGGGCTGATTGCTGGCAGCTAATCATTTTAGCAATACCTAGCAGCAAGGAAATTCAGGGGAAGTGGAAGAAGAGAATGGGAGAAGTCAGGGAGAGAAGAAAACTAAGTGCATTGAAAGAAAAAAAAGAGAAAAAGTAATGATCTTTGTCTTTATCCACCTGTATGTCTGCTTTCACTTCAGCTGACAGTTTTTAGTGCTTCAGTTTCGGTCCATTATTTTCCATTATTTATTCATTATTTATTTCTTTTAGTTTACTTTTAGCAGTCCACCGTTTTTGTTTTAATATGAAACAATAACACTGAAGTTTGATTGCCCCACCCTCAAATAAAAAGTCAGCGCTTTAACCTAAAAATCATTGTTGTGCCATTTCAAAACCAGTGTTTCAGAGCACCAGGCTAAAACAATAACAACATAATGTGTCTCTGTACAAAAAATAGACACACATTGCACTGTATTTTCATCCTTTGTATTTTATTGTTCTCATATGTTTTTGTTTTTTTTTCTCCGCTACTCTGTTCTCTCCAGCATTAGATACATCTGTTAAAGTTTTGTAGCAACCTTGGAGACAACCTTTGGCCAACTCTGTGACCAACCATATTTGATACTCCACAAAAGATATATTTATGGAAAAGATGATAATACATTTTTAGTTTCCTGACAAATATTGAAGGCCATATAGACAAATTGACTATTAAAAATTGAGTAGTTTTACATTGTTACCTGAAGAAAACCCTGTAGTGGGTTTGACCAACTTTTGCTAAAACAATATTTTGGTTTTAATTTACACATTATTCTTACAAGTTAAGGAAAAGTTGTGTTTCTGTGTGCACCTTTTTTTGTGCCTTTGTGCACATGCACGCGCACATCCTAGCCTCTCTCTGATTGAGACATCTATATGTGCACAGGCTGTCTCGGTCGATGTTAGCAGTGGTCTTGGCAGAGGCCCTCCATCTTCTTATCCCAGTGGGGAGCAGTCTGCAGCCAACCCCAACCTGAGATTCACAGCTTTCAATAAGCCTTCAAATGGCACAGGTCAAAGACACAAAGATAGAGAGAGACAGGGACACAGAGAGATACTGACAGAGAGAGAGAGAGAGAGAGAGAAGCAGTAAATATAAAAATATCATATTGGTATGGCATAACAGGGTGGTCTGCTTGTGCTTGCATGTTTTGTTGTTGCCTCAGGATTCAAAATAGGATTTAGTCAATTCAGGGGTTCTTTTGTGTTAATGTATATTCACCAAAAAGCTCTTCTTTCTCCTGTCAATACTTTATTTCTGGCTCCCTCATATATCATACACCAGGCCTTGCCTACCACTGTTGATTTTTTTTCTTTGTCCCCCATCATCAGTCGACATAAATACTCGGTATGTCACAGCAGGCTATGCTCCGAACGCCCCCTCAGTGCTTATCTCTACAAAATGTGAATCTCTTATTCTACTGTAATGGAAACCATGTTGGTAACATCTTAACATATTACATTCACTCAAACACACTGTGAAACTCTATCTTACCGCTGTGTCAAAGCTCTTTTTATACTGCGGGAATGTGGTGGGGGATGTGGTGAAACACAACGTTTTGCCCAAAGCGCAAACTCTACGTGAATGCACACACAGACTACAAGGTTCCTTTTTTATTCTTTATTTCTTTTTTTAAGCGGACAATTCAAGAAAAGCAGAAAACACAGGAGTATTGTGTGCTTTAATGTTTTGAAGCTCTTATATGTCTCTGTCTTTACGTTTGCAGAGTAGCAGTGGTTCAGATTTCTTGAGGCAATTTGTTTCAGGTAACTGGAACTTTCAACTGCAGTTGAGCGTATCCTGGGAACTATTAGGGGAAAAAAGGGAGCGTTCAAGCTTTTCAAAATGTTGATGGATCCAACATAATGAGCATGTAACTGATCACAAAGATAGACTGATAAGATTTCTTTTCCTTAGGAACACTGTAGTGCTACACAGGAGAGAAGGGGGCTCAAAAACAGTGCTAGCCAACAGTATAGATATGATGCTAAAGAGGCTCTCAGCAGCACATTGTTATTCACTTACTGCTCCTTTTGGGATAGCTACAGGCTGTATAAGTCTTTTTTTTCTGACAAAAATCTTTGAATTGAATCAGTGCACAGTCAGCAAACTGTAAGCTCCAAGCAAGCAGCTAAACATTCAGTTTTGAAAGGATCCTCTTTAAACTGTATTGACAAGTTTCTGTCTATGCATGCATGTACGTTCATTGTCTGTATTTTAAATCTTCATCTGCCGTAAATTCCACCTGTTTTTCACATTGGAAAATTCTACGTGATCAATGCCACACCTAGGTATTTTAAACACATTCTGTTGCCTATTGGGATACCGGTACACTGGCATAAGAGGGAGAAGGCCCCAGGTAAAACATCACTATTTAGGGCATGGATTCCACGGAGGGCATGAGAGAGACAAGAGGTTGGAACAGTTTCTTTTGAATGCAGACACCTTTCATTTAGCCTCCAGTCTTCTGGTCGATTGAGACAGCCATCACACACTGATGTCTCAGGTTTAGAGGACATATGATAATGAGTTTAGACTATCTGACATGTGACTAAAACCGTTGGGGGGGCCTACAGCTCGGACAGGAGGACAGGTTTAAAACAGACTGTGCCAGCAGTGATGATAGGAATAGATCAAGATGTTGGTCCCATGAGCGGATCTGAAGCTAGGTCTGTCATTGAGGTAATTACGGCCATGGTTATCATAGTATCTGTAGAAAAGACTCATCTCTGCCTCTGACCTGCACCTCTGCTGGTATCCTCATGTATCTAGAATGTCTTTCAATTTTTTTTATAGTAAGAAATTGGGGTAAAGTTGAAGTACTTTTAAACATGTAAAATGAGACCATTTTCTCAAATCCTTCCTCAAAGTTTGATTGTTTGACTGCTATGATTTGAACTAAACATTTTGAATAGCCTTTTTAATAGCACATTGCTTGTCACTCTAATACAGCATTAACACTTAAATGTCAATAAGGTTGGTTTTAAAGGTTTTTAAGGAGGTGAGCTGCTATCATCCCCTCCCACCCCAGAGACACACACACTCACACACACACAACCTAGTCGTTCTTGTGGAATAATGCATTTTACCCATTATTCCACTTCATCTGAAAAAGGCATCCCACCAAAGTTGATGCTCTAGTATACTCAGCCTCCATCATTTGTGCAAGGTCAATTAGCTAACTAGCTTTTTTAACCCCTTGGAGACCAAGCAGAACTTTATTTGACCCCTCAGTTTTACATATGTCATTTACAATTTGCCACTCACAGGTTGTCCTGAAGTACGCTGCCAAAACAGACAGATCTCGCTCTATCTCAGTCCCTCCCACTCTTTTTTTTCTCTCTCTGAAGTCAAGGGCACGCTTTGAACTCAAACTGATTCACTTTTTTCTGTCTTAACGTCCTTTTTACATTTATTTTTATCTCACTGCCCTCTCTCCATCATTCATAGCCATATTCTTGTATCCTGCTAATGATGCAGATTTCACAGGGTTTCAAAGGCGTTTCAGGAATTAGGCCTCTACCCTAATAGTTTGGCCGCTGGCATGGTGACATTTATATCTACCTGGGTAGGTGGAGACAGCTGTTGCACTCGTGTGTATGTATATAAAAAGAGACAGGAAGATGTCCAGACACGGAAAAGATGAGAATGACACAGCTGACATACCAAATCTCTCCACGAGGACTAAAATTGATATGGTGTGACTGAGTGGTGCTTGTTGGAGATGGCACCCTTCCTATATCCCCATCCCCACCCCATACTACATCCCAAATCTCCCCTCCTCACTCCACCATGATTGATTCTCCGCCCAGGGGCTGTAATCCCTGAACCCTACTCCTCTACTGGACCCTGGCTTTTTTTTTCCATTTATACCTTACCTTCCCCCAGCATCTGCCAGCTTCCCACTCTCTGGATGGCATCATCGACTATGACAAGAGAATAAATCTGTAAGCGACCGCTGTCGCCTAGCATCTGAGAGACGCCCATGACAGCTCTCAATAAAGTCCCCAAGATTGTTTTTTTTTTTCCTTCCATCCTTTTTTTAATCTCAGACGACAGACGCTGGAATCCTGCTGTCAGCATAACGGGAGCATATTAGCACGGCTGGCCCCACCTGGACCCACCGCTCCCCGACCTGTCCCCTCCCTGTAATTATCCCCTAGCCCCTTTCCCATTAACCTACTCCCTTTGATCCCTGCACATGCTGATATTATGCAAAACTGCTGAATAGAGAGACCAGGATGGTGCAAAACAGCACGCAGTTACCCGTGGTTCTGATTTCCTCACTTATTCTCTTCTTCTTTTACCCTCTATCTCTCCCTATTTATCTGCCTCTTTGTCATGGATTAAATTAATTTCAAAGGAGTCTGTGAGGATAGAAAAGAAAAGAAGAATGATAGAGTTGCGGGGAAAGAAAAAATACTACTATTGGACATTTTTACAAGTAATCTAGGATGGGTGAAGGAACTAGAAAAAAAGGTGTCACAAAAGAACTATTTCTTTTAGTCCCTCTTGCATGTATCAAGTAAAATGTCTTCATTAGGTCTGGGGCCTAAAAGCAAATATCAGGGTCTGCACAATGCTGAAGGTCTGCGACTGACCTTTCTTTGGTTTTAATCATTGCAACTCTTGACAGCTTAATAAGTTGAAGGTGCTTGGTTGCAGTCTAACTTAATAAGGCCCACACCAGAGCCTTGGCCACCTATGATTGCTCCCATAAGTCTTAGCACATCTGGCGCTGTGTCCTTGGGTGAGAGATATTTTCCATAATTTTACTTATGCTCAGAAGGCGCCATTGCTTTTTATTAAGAATGGGGATGATACAGTGCAGTTACTCCTCGTGGCAGAGCATGTCCACAAGGCGTCAGAGGTTCACAATGCCATACCATGGTCCTTTCAGATGAGAGTCGCAGTGCACCATGCTGCACAATGTTAAACTCATTAAATATTCTGATAATTTATGGGGGCACTTTGTAAATCACACAATCATATTTACTTCCACCCTACTGAAGTATATTGTTAGGTAGAATATATGCCAACCATATTCCATGGTTTATTACTTCTATAGATGAATTACCCAGCATTTATGATGCACATAAGGTGTATAATTCTATATGTAGTAAAGTTGTTTTTTTATGGAGCTGTATCTTTCCACCCTCCACTCTTCTTCGCCTTTCTTGGTCCATAGAAGAAGAAATTAATCCATAGTTATATGAGAACTAATGTTGTTGCATTAAGTTGACTTTCTCTTTGATCGTTTGTATTTTTTGAGAACATTGCCATTTTAGCTTAGACAATGTGTAATGAAAATTTCAAATGAACATTGGAAAAAATATGTAAAGCTGTAAACAATTACCATAGTTAAATTCCATGGAAGTTAGATTGTCATACAGTGCTTTCATCCATGTGTATTAGTGCTCTAAACAGATACAGCAAAGAAGCTGTTTTTGAAATGCATTTCTGTTGACCGCTACTTGAACTTGCTATTAAATCTTCAGGCAACTAGTTAGACATACCGATGCCTACCACAACCACTGTTGACACATTGACGTCTCATCATCTTATATCCCTATGATGACAGATTTTTCACACAGCTGACAGCCGTACCTTTACACTGCTCACTGGCCTTTCAACATGCTGGTACTGAGCGATACCCCAGTGTTCATTTGAAAGGCTGCAGACTGAGGTGAGCTGCTATCATTAGCAGTCATATCAATAAAGGGACTGGGAATTGTTTGATTGGGCTGTGACAAAGGCAACCATCAAAGGCCACATCTGGCCACCCACTCGTTGCTCTGAACAGATGCTCATCCACCCACTTTACCTTACATCTTCATTAGTGTTCCGACCCACAAGACCAGTCTGTCTAGCTGCTGAATGCAGAGGCCCTGTGAGCCTTGACAGCCTCCTTGCTGGAGTCCTCAGGTTTTTCAATAAGGCACCTACATCTCTCTGTTGTATACCTGTGGTTTGATCGCTGCCTTGTGTTAGCAGAAAGGCTAATGTAGTTGTTGAACCTATGAGCGTTCTGTTGGAGATATTTTAATGAACAGCCTGTATTTGGGGTCCAAGTTTCCTTTGTGTGATCGCCGTAGAAGCTATATCACGCATGCAGTTGATTGGATACCCTTAAAGGTGAGGATGAAAGCGCTTGTGGGAGACACAGGGGGTTAAAAAAAGGCTGCTGTAGAAGGGGAGGAGATGAAGAGGTGGTATAAGGCATTAAAAGCAGGCCTTTGCTCTTTTAAATCCACCTGTAACAGAGACAGTAGAAATTTAAATGTAAATTGCCTATTAGATTTTCATGTAAAGCATCTCTTTTCTCCTTTGTGGCTGCAATTGGACGATGTGTGTTCCCTTCTCATGAATATAATGATGAGTCAATTATATGCAATGGAGTCAATATACTAATTTTCCAAATTTAGTTGTATATTTGAGATATGTTGAACAGGTGAGGGATAAAGGCTGCCAAACAAGAAATGTTTTGAAATAAATTGACCACGTATGTGATATATTAGATGTTTTTCTTACAGTCATGAGTAGAAGAATCACTGGTTGGTTTTTTGTTATATATTGATTGTCTTTTAGTTAAATAAAGAGATCATGCAAGAATTTAAATTCTTAGTTTTTTACAAAAATCCTGTATTGCTTATTCAAATGGTTTCCCTTTTATTATGCTGTCTATTATGATACATGATCATTTTCATGTATTTTAATATTACATTTCTATCATGCCCATAAGTTTTAGTGCTACAAAAAATTTTTTTACACTTCACTTATATAACTCTATATACTGGAATTATAATTATGTATTCTTTTAACCTACTTTCTTTCCATTTAACTCTTATTTTTTAAAGCATTTTTCATGTCCTATTTATCATGACAACTCAACTTATATTGAAATACATTTTTGTATTAGTTTTATACTCCCCCTTGTTGCCTCTGTTTTGCTTTTTTTTTGTAGTGAAGACCAAATTGAAAGAGTGAGGCGCCAGTTTAAAGGGCAGACCCAGGTCCCTGCCTCTAGGGCTTTTACATCAGTGCTGACAGAAAGCCGTGTGAACCATTGGGAAATGTTTCATCGGTCATGACACATTATGCAGCTGAGTCAGAGCCACATTAAACTTTTCACTGACTCCATCAATGCTTCACTTTTATTGTCCAGCACGCTTGCTGACAAATCTGCAACCTTAGGTCCACTGGAGAGTTTAACAACTCAGGATGTTTCCTTCAATTAATGTAATTCCTTGGGTCCTTGAAATATGAAAATAAATGTTGCTGTGTTTCTGTGGTTCAGACACGTACAGGGGTAGTTTATGCAACCTCTGGGACTGTAACCCCTCATTGCATTTGATGGGAAAAAAACAAACACCTGATTGATTTAGGTACTTTTTTATCAAACTAAACACTGTCAGCAGTTGATGTTATGTGCACATTTATACCCGTTATACTGATTTCAGTGATTGACCTTTTAAAAGTTTCTATTGTTTGTATTTCTAACATAGAATTTAAGTGCAACATTTGCAAGGAATGAATTATGACTATATGCCAACTTACTTCATTTAGAATTAGAATATCTACCTTTATAATTATTTTCACATCCCTATCAACTCCTTCTTTCTTCTCTAGAATTGTCACTCTGATGTGACTACTTTTCCTACTCTCCTGTAGTTTCCAATAGTGTGCAGGCTGCTTTTTTTATGCATGTGTAATCGGGTCATTAGCCAAAGATTAATATGATGTTGTATCGAAAGCTTGCCGAAGTTCTATCCAAGGAATGGTGTGATCCCTGTTGTTCTACACTCAGAGGAATGGAAACGATTGCTATAATACATTGCATGGCTTTGGGAGTCTCCTGGTTTGGGACTTAATCATTTGGATTTGTCTGTGGAACTGATGGATTTAATAGTGACTAGGGGATATAGGTCTGACTGCTGAGGGTGAGGAACTCCTGCACCCACTGGATTGCTCACCCCATGAGAATGGGAGAGCTGTGCTGCTCATGGTCATCACCATAAACCATTACTAGGGCACATGCATGACCAGGATTTTCATCAGGATTATACATGTATGGAGTTACCATTCTTAATCTCCTGAGAAAGGATACAGACAGACACTAGGCTGGGACATATTTTTATTTTTGTAGACTTGCTTTGGAAAAAGCAAGTCTTTATTTTATTTCAGAAACAGTTATAGTACACCATGATGGCTGTAACAATGTGTGGCACACTGTCAGTGTACAACAGGGTGAAAGAATACTTCCCACACCAAGTGAAGATGGCTGACTTGGTCAGTGAGTCTCAAGCATCTTTGATCATGCCATCAGCCACCTTGTTACCACACACTTTATGTAAAATCTACAGCAGGCATTATATTTGGTATCAATCTGAATTTCTCTCAGCCTTACGAGGGGAAAATGTTCACAGGGGTCAGCCAAGGGACATAGAGAGAAATACCAAGTGTGAGAGAGGGAGAAAGGGAGAGAGAGCAGAGAAAAGTGGAAAAGAAGGAGATTAGGGGGAAAATAAATGTAACACAGACAAGAGAGCTTTATTAATAGGATTATGGGCTCATAGATTTCGATATATCATTGGTTTGAAAGGGGAGTGAAAATGTCAAGGAATACAGAACTGAAGGGGAGAGTAGAACAAGAATTTGTTAACAGTAATTTATTGAATCTGTATCACTAGGACATGCATAAGATTTGGCCAGAAAGATGAGTTTTTGTATGGGCGGAATTGGGTTGTCTTGAGGCAGTTAACTTATTTGGAAAAGACAAGAGAAAAAAGAATGGTAGTCACAACACACAATCAACCTTGACATTTCATTCTTGTAAATATACTCTAAAATGGTTTTCTTTTCAAAATTTATTAGTTAAGTCATGGTTTTATATTGTAGAATTACTTTAATCACTGAAATTGCTATTGCCTACAAGGTACTTCATAAAATTATGTTTATTGGTGGTATATAGCCAGTTCTAAGCTGTGACCAGCCTCCACCTTTAATGGGAGGAGGAACATTTGCTTGTTATTGCACACAGCAGTTAACCTCTCTCACACACATTAACAGGGCCCAGTGTTAAATCTTATATTCTGTTACTTTTTCACTTATTTTATGATAGCTGCAGCACAATCAAAAAGGGATATTGTTATTTTGTAATGTCCTTTTCTTGGTTCATTTAGCACAAACGTAGTCTCGGTGTGAAGATCTAAGTTATTACAAATGACATGCTACGCTCCAAAAAAGTGCAAAGGCAACTATTTTAAACCTTTATTTTAAATTATTTATCTATATTTAGAGAATTTCAGAAATACTGTCTACACATGTACTGTACAATATGTGCATTACAATACAAAGAAAGTAATGAATAATTACAGCCCTAGTTATTTGGTATATGAAGCTGGCAAAATAGGATTAAGTATTCTGGAAAAAAAATACAGGTATTGTATAAATGGTTGTTATAAAGATACACATATGTATAGAATATGTAAGACATAACCCACACACATTCACCGGCAATCTGCTTGTTGTGTAGCTTCAAAAGTGGATTTACATTGTTAGAGAATGCAACCTACAAACCATGAGGTGGGGCACAATCTGTTATAGTGTGTGTGTGTGAGAGAGAGATCCTTATTTTGTTTTTGTCTCTGGTATGTTTTTAATTGGAAAACTGCACGATTCCAACGATCCTCAAACATTAATAATCTTGTCGTTGCTACTGCCACAGATTTTTCTGTAGCTGCTCACATGGCAAAACCTTTATGTTCCTTCATATAAGAATTTAGTTACAGTTGCCTGCTGTCATTTACTGTATTATCTCAGTGCCATATTATATTTCCCACAGTGGAGACCAGTAAAGATGTATTCAACATCTTCTTTGCCCTCTCATCTGTCACTTGAAATAGTTCCAAAGACTCTGAACATTGTAAAGTACAACTTTTTGAGAGTGCTGTTAAGACGGATTGCTTTTGAAATAATTTCAAACATGAGGAATCACTCTAAAATGTTTCACTGTATCCTACTTGAGTTCTAATAGGAGGGCAAAATCTATTTTAAGCACAAAGACGGGAAATCGGCTATCGTTTAGTGCACATCTTTTGTAGTGGGTGAGGGGGTGGAGAAAGGTTGAGATCTTAAATGCCTCATTTTGATGAGCTTTGACAGTAATGCAGCCACATTGGCAAATGTAGCAGATTTCTATGACACCCATGTCATAAGGCTGCGGTTATGCTTCTGCTCGATCATTAGAGGAGACTTCTAAGAGAGACAAGTAAGAATGAGTAATGGTGCTGAAGCAAGCTTGTATAAACATGTCAGGGAGCAGAAAAGTTCTCATGTCATCTAGGTATTTTACTCTCAAAGACTGACAAACTAAATAGCTAAAATCCCCTAGGCTAAAATCTCTACGCTTTACCATATTACAGTATTGGCTTCTAATGCCTTAAAAATGTGACAATCGCATTTTGAAGCATTTTACATATCATTTCTCAAACAGCCACCTTGTTGGCCAACAGTGTTTGTTTTTCCCTTCTTCTTCCCCCTCTGTATTTCTCTGCAGGCATGGCTTTGGAAGTTGTGATGAATGAGTAGAAGTTGACTCATTATTAAAGGTGGGAGATGATTAATAAGGACCATGTGTGTTTTCCTCTATAGTGTAAATAAAATATATCATTCACGTAATGCAGGGCTGGGCTGGGAGAGTGATTTATGGTGTGTTAAAATGCACAGAGAGCCAAAGGCTGAAGCCCTCTCAGACACACAACCATGACAGTGCCCTACCCCGCCGCTTTAACATGGCTTAGAGATCTCACACTCCTGCTCATGCTATCGCTCTCTGTTTCCTTATCTCGATTTCCGCCATGCTGGATTTATTTGTCTCAGACTTTCAGGAGAGTTTCCAAGATTGTTCTGAGGTCATTCAGAAGTAATATATATGAGACCACCAAAACCTTATAATTCAGTGTCTAGCTAACTAACATTTGTCTATTTTTGTCATGGAAAAATAGTGAAATTGCTAATTAAAAATGATAGTGTTTTTATTTATTCATATATTTATTTTAAATATGTGTACACAAAGAAAAGACAAGCTAACATGGGCCAGATTTGCAGGACATGCACCATAAGGGTTCCTCTGCATTAAAGGGGACTCACTACTCATCCTCCATGTCCAGAAGAAGACACATTGGATATGCCAGTCTCTTTGGCAGGTGGCCACCATTCCACAGCCAAGGTATTGATTCACTTTAGACCTCACCTTATTTCTCAACTTCAAATCCTGATGGAGTGTCTGTGTTTAAGTGTTTGAGGGTAGACTTCCAACAAGACGCATCTTACATGGATTATCTCCTCATCAATCTTAGTGTCTGTCTGTGAAGTTTATAATTAGAAAGAATAGGTTTAAACCCCTTTTTGTTTGGCCTTAACAGCACTTACTGTTATATAAAAAAATTTAACATATGAGCCACAACAGTCCAGTACACCACAATTATGCAGCCTTTGTGTGACCGGTATATCACCATGAGGGAGAAAGAATACGAACAAAGCATTCATTCAGTCAGGTTTTTTTTCTCTCTCTCTCCTTCCAGAAAAGCCCAATATAAATATTGCTGTGTAGTCAACCACTCATTTTCTTTCATTCTGATAACTCTGGTTTCACTTAGCATTTTGATATTTCTGGTTTATAACATTTCCCAGTCTTTCAGTCTGTAACATCGCTGTTTTCTTCAACCATGTTACTGAGCAGCATCCATCGTTTTGCCTCTAACAACAAAAAAGCAGATGGCTCTATGCTAGTTTTACAGCTGTGAATAATCCTTCCACAAACTCATGGAGAGAAAAAGGAGCTTGCAGAAATGCGTTGGTTGTCACATGGGTATTTTATTGAAACCTTCTAAACTTTGCTTCACATGGTGGAGATTACCTCATCTCTATTTCCTTTGTACATTCCTTGTATATTTCTTTGGAGGATACTAGTGTTTGTTTGTACAGTAAAAGTGGAACAAATGTGTGTATTTGATTACAAATTAAGAGAATTACTTTTGACAGAGTCAGTAAATTTAACATCAGCTATATGTCAGTAGACCTCAACCTAAAGTATCTGGAAATTCTATTTCATAAACGTGTGTGTGTGTGGGTGTGTGTCTGTCTGAGGGAACTTTTGCATGCAGTGTATGTGTATAAACACAGAACATGTGTATGGAAATGTGTTTTAGACATCAAAAAAGACTGACAATGGAACCTTGAATAGCCCCATGATGCAGTATCCTGCCCATTCCCCGTTGTTCCTGACCTGCGGGAAGGATCTGTCTGTCTTTTAGCAGGCTCTGTAACCACTTCCCTCCCTTACTGCACTTATCATCACTTTAACTCAAATAGGGAAATAGGGGCACCAATGGAGACTTGTGGCTGTTTTTGGGTTACAGCTATTTCTCCAAATTTCTTTTTAAGTCAGACCCTTCCAGGCCTACTACTGGCAGCTGCCTGTTCCACTGTTCACTGGGGGCATGCCCTGGTTTCATGTGTGCTGTTGAGGTGGGAGTGATGGAGAGAGGGAGGAAGTGGGATAGAAAGATATAGGAGGGGAATAGAAACACTCCCGTTGTGCCACTGTGCCCCAACCTCAACCAGGGTGACACACTTACCAGCCAACATTCTGCCAGCTTGCCCTGACGCCGCAGGAAAGCCACACTCTTCCTCTGAATGGGGGCACTGGGTGCAGAGGGAAGCTGTTGGAGAAGACTCCTAAATCAGGCTGCTGGGGAGACGAATGCTAATGTGCTGTCTCGAGGTCTTAAAGTACAGTGTTGGAGCCACAGACTCTTGCTGAGTGAGGCTACAAGGCAGCAGCTCCTTCCTATCCTTTGTTTACATAGTCGGTGGAGTGGGTCTACTTTACCTGGACCCACTGAGTTCGCTCACACAAATCCTCCAATATGTACAAGTGAACATAAGGAGCTTAGCCCAGAGAAAGCAATTCAGTCTGCTCTCCCGGCCATCCTCTGGAAATGGCAAATTAGAGATGTTAAACAGCCTGGTGTGGGTATTACAACTAAAGAAGCATTTTCGGGAAAGTTATGTACAAAGAGTTATTACTACAAGCAGCCGTGCTATAAGCTCAGGCTTAGGCTTAAGTGTAAGTATTAACTACATCTAATATGCTCAAGTGGAATTGATAACATACAAAAACACACATTGGTCGCTAGTCTTTAGCACTAAATACACACACACACACACACACACATACACTATAGATATGTGTGTATGTGTATATATATATATATCTATAGATATCTATAGATATATAGATATAGATATATATAGACTTAATTTGTAGACTTTGGTTGTGTATGAAATGACAGAAAGTTTTTTTCCTGTCGATCTCACTCAACTACAAACTAGATCAAACACATCTGTAATCACCCCGTCATAGTAAAAGTCACCCCTCCTTTTACCAAAACTGGTACCCAAATCAGGCTGAGTAAGAGCCATGTTTAAGCTAATATACAGCATTTTCATGGAGTGGGTGTAACTGACACCAATCCCGGTGGGGCAATTACAGGAAATTAATTACCAGCCATTCCTGTATTAATGGTTTATTCCAAAATAAAGCAAGCTAATTTATTCATTTTGTTACAGAAAATTGATTCATTGAGGATTATAAAAAGCTATTTGCTAAACAAAATGGAAAGGAGGAAGGGAAAATGAAATAGGGTTAAAAAAAGAAAATGTGAAAAATCCTTCAAAATACAGTAATTAGTGGATGATAATGCCAGTGCAATGTCTGCTTCTTCAACTCACACTGTAGGCATTTAGCTGGGATTTTACAGCCATTTCCCAGTGTCTGCTCAGGTTTCCCTTCCTGTTTACCCTATACTGGATCCTCCTACAGCCAGAAAAGGAGTGGAATCTCTGCAGAGAGGGAGGATAATGAGGAGGAGTTAAGTCCTGTGGGCCTGGGGCCTAAGGGTGAGACAAGAAAATGGGTGCAGTTGTCAGGGAGAAAAAGAGTAGCAGTGGGGGAGACATGGGGTGACAACAACAGTTGGAGTATAGTGGGGTGGCGGGAAGTAAATGTAGAGAGAGAATGAGTGCACTCTTGACAGCCTGAGAAACCTTGAGGTGCCATCTGGTGTGAGGGGGCCAAAGGACAGACTTCTTCGACCTTTGACCCAGATCCCCCTTTTAGCAAACATCCCAGTGCTGCAGATTTATTGGCTGCTGAGGAACAATAACTGTCGGAGACCTGAGGCGAAAGGCAGGCAATGTTCCTCTAGCTTAAGGTGACTAGAGACTGGAAATGAGTCCAAACACTGATGTCCAGGATGTGGTGTCTCACTTGTGAGTTTGACCTTGCAGCAGTTAAGAACATGGGGCAACAGAGGAAAGAGGGAATTTTACATTCCGCCTTCATATTTACAAGGGAGTGTTTTTTTCCAGCTTGTTTCTTAACAGAGGGCTTATTACATGATGTTGTAATGTTAAGACGCTCTCTTCAATCATATTTTCTGTTACTCCAATTTTCATATGCAACAATCCTTTATTAAAGTAAAGGATGAGGGTTATGTCAAAAGCAATAAATTAGGGGGCACAATTGAGCCTAGCTTATACAGAGAAACTAGAATGAGATGGTGTGTAGAGCACCATGTGTGTGGGGCAAAAAGAAGTAAGGTAACTGCATGTGGTATTTGGCAAGCTGAACGGTCTGTTTTCAACTGATTAGTTTGTCTGTAACATTCTGGGTTTTTTGTTTTTTTTTTGTAAAACTTTTCAGTTTTCAGTCAACTCAGCAGCAGCATCACAACAATAATGCAACTGCTTGGGGACCACTATGATCAATACTGCCGGCAGAGCATATCAGGACACCCTGTGGCAAAGCAACACCAAACAACTAATGTGCCATCCCCTCCAATCACACATCTATCATACACATCCACATGCATGCACACGCACATGCACAAGCACAAGCACAAGCACACAAATTCCTCTTTACTCTACAGCTACAGCTACAGAGAAAAACTACCTCAGAACAAAAGACGAAGAAGAAGAACACAACACTCATGACAGCCAGCTGTCATTCACTATCCCATTTGGTTAGTGCAGTGGAGGCCAATAAATCCCCTCTCTTGCTTTTCTTCCATTCATTTCATTACGCACTCAATTTCATTGCCCTTCTTTTTCCCTCTTTTTGCATCTTAAGGGGGGGATGGGCAAGCCTATACATGGGCCCAAGCCTGAATAGACTTTTGTCTTGCTCATTTTTCCCTGGTTCTGACTGCATCAGCTGCATGGTGCCCCAGATGAAGGCCCTTTCGGCCCCAGGCACAAGCTGGCTGTCTAGTAGCTAGTTAGCATTCAGAGCAGCCATACTAGTACCAAGCAGACAAGTCTGCCATGGGGACCTGTAGAGGACTGGCTTTCTTACATAGGCTCTTTAAGTGTGGCCAAACAATCTTGAACTTTTCTGCTGAATGATGGTTGAGGCTGTATTTTAGTTCATATATAATTCCTTCTCCTCTCTTAATTTACCTTTTTAAAGCTAAATAATTAGATCTAGTTCCGCCTGTACTACTCACATAACTATTCAGTAAGTCAGGGGACTGGCCACATTATTAGGTACACCTTTCTAGTACCGGGTTGGACCCCATTTTTTCCTTCAGTACTGCCTTCATTCTTTGTAGCCATATTGACATATTGGCATCACGCAGTTCCTGCAGATTCTGCTGAATCTTTCATTTCACCACATCCCAAAGGTTCTATCTTTAAGTTCAAGAAACCAGTTTGAGATGATTTCACCTTTATGATATTGTACGTTATCCTGTTGGAAGATGGGTAGACTGTGGATGTAAAGGGATAGTTAGTAACAATACTGAATTAGGCTATGACATTTAAACAAAACTCTGGTACTAAAGGGCCCTAAGTGTGCCAAGAAAAGATCCCTCAAACCACCACCACCAGCCTGAACCATTGATACAAAGCAAGATGGATCCATGCTTCTAAATTCTGACTCTACCATCCAGTTGTCACAGCTAAAATTGCAACTCATCATACCAAGCAACATTTTTTCAATCTTCTGTTGTCCAATATTCTGTCCTTAGTTGACATTAGTGGCACCTGGTGTGATCTTCTGCTGCTGTAGCCCATTTCCTTCAAGGTTTAACATGTTTGCATCCAGAGATGCTCTTCTGCATACTTCAGTTTTAACTAAAGGTTATTTGAGTTGCTGTTTCTTTTCAGACCATTCTCTGTCCTACAAATGGTTGATGTATAAAAATCCCAGTAGAGGAAAAATTTCTGAAGCACCATCAACCATGCCACATTAAAGTCACTAAATCACTATGCTGATTGGCTAATTAGATATTTGTATTAATGAGCAGTTGAATGGTTGTACCTAATAAAGTGGGTTTGAGTTTGTTCACTGTTCTGACAAGATATTTTAGATATTTCTTATATTCTTTTTGTAACTTAAAACTTGATTAAGTTTAACTTAATTAGTGCTGTGACTAATGTGCAGGATTCCTGTAGATAACCCGACTCCACCACCTTTTCTCTCCCTCAGTTTTTACAGCATGATGACATCACAGATGCTAATATGTACTGGCTAGCGTGGCATCTCGTAGTAGGCGGCCTGGAATTCCAGGCATTTACTCCTATCGGAAAGCTGCAGGATCAGTAATGCTAACAATGTGGATCATTCTGTGAAGTCTGGGCCACCGCCGGCATGCCCTCATAATAATGCTGTGTGTTTCAGCAGTACATCTTAATCGCGCTCTGCAACAACCCAATGCCTCCATTGTTCCTGCCCTTCTTTGTGATGCAGTCAGGGAAAAAAAGTATCAAGCGGGCCTTCAGATTTAATTTCTTTTCTAATGTCATGAAAAGATTTCATTGAAGTGCAGATTGAATGTGTGCTGCTGTGGGTTGTGGAGTAAGGGCAAAAGCTCAATGCCCGCAAAAATGCCCTGCCTGTGCAACATCATTCCAGCACCAAAATCATGTTCTTCATTGAGACTGTACAGCGTCATAGCAACCCAGAGCTGCCACTTTGACATGCACTTCCATAGCAAGACACATGATGGGTGGTTTTAACCTTACTGAGGTCAAATGAGGCTGTTCTAAACAGGCAAATTGATACTGTGTTATTCTTTTTATATCAGTAGAAAATGTGAATTTATTCAAATGATATATCCACGTTTCTGTAGACAGGATCTCATTTGGGTGAAATAGAACAAGTATGCATTCTTATTCTCCTCACATGTCTTCATAAATGCATGGATTGTAGTGCAGTGGGGCTGTCAGTCTGCCTAATTGCTGTCTACTCTGTACATGCACACATACCAGAGAAGATATGCTCTGCTCTGGTAATTCTTGTTAGGAGCATATGCTCATGTAAAGTACAGGCAATAGCCTACCAGTCCATCATCACATATAGTACATCTCTTTGACCAGATGACACATTTTCTCTGTGAGCTAGAGTGACATAGAGAGACACATTTCTCTTTAAGCTGACTACCCTATTCAACACCTCTCCCCATTTAATCCATTTGAGTCATATTTTTTTCCATCTGGCTACAAACTACAAACTGCAAACTGAACTTCTTGAGGGCCGTAATGGCGAGGACAGAAAGGTCTCTTTGCCAAAGTGCTTGGTAATAATGGTGAAAAATACTTGATCTATTTAGCTGGTGATCCATCTCTAGTCTAAATAGAGAGGGACTACACAGGTCTTTGGAATTGTTTCTCCTGTTCTCTCTGGCTTTCCTTTCCTTCAGCATACTCTGGAGGCAGGGAAAGTGAGAAATTAGTGTCACAAAATAAATTCAGAAAGAAAAGATGGTGAGCATGTGTGTATTTACAGGAACATGTGTTTAGTGTGTACTTTAGATGTGTGTATCAATGTGAGACGACAATCCGGTGAGAATGGAATTGGAAAAAGAAAAAGCAATATTGTCCTGTAGGGCTCAGACACTCATGAAATTAATCTATTATCTTCCTGTGCAGCTGCCATGTACGATACAAGGTGCTTCACAATTCCCTGCGCCATTGTGACTCTGACATTTGCCCATTAACCAAGCTCGCTGACACCAACAGGATCTGGCCTTGCCGCCAAATTAAGGCAACGAGTGGGGAAATGAGAACCGTGGCATCAGCCAGGAAGAGCCCGAGAGGCGGAATAGATTTCCCCTTGTGTTTAAAGACCTGACCTAAGCACCTTGCCCAGGGGCTTTTTATCAGCTGGAGCTGAAAAACACCTTCAGGAGGGAGACAGCGATATAGCCACAGCTGCTTGTAATGGTGTGACAAGGCTGAGCTGTCCTTGCGCACCTCTTGACTCCATTCCCTCCCCCTCTTCACTACTGTCCCTACTTTTCTTTCCCTGCCAGACTGGGTCTTCTATCTAAAGCACCGTCCAGTTGGGAATGGGCAGCCTTTAAATGCCTGTCGTCAAGTGTCATAGAAGCGGCTACACACAGGGTGTCCAGTGGCACAACATAGGCTGGTCCCTGTCAAGGGCAAAATGAATTTGTTGGAGGGAGAAACATAGAGGGGGGAGTAAAATAGAGTAGAGAGTATATATTACTGCGAATGATGAATAACCCAAAGGTGCACAGATACTCCACACAAACGATGAAGAGAGGTGAAGTGATGGGAGGAGGTGAAAGAGGAATGGTACAGGGGAGTCTGGCCTGGCTGTTGCTGGCTCAGGCTTACGGATAGCAGCTGTCAAAAGAGCAAGGTTTTATTTATTTATTGTTGGTCTGCTTAAGAGATGGTGAAGGTCAGGCTATGTGTCTGCTCCCCAGCTTTGTTATGTGAGTGGGATCAATTTTTGAAATATGTCTGTTAACAATGCTGCCGATGTAATCTCTCTCCCCCATGTGCACTCTTTCACAGTCGCTTCTTGTTTTCTACCATTTCTGCTACTGTTGTTCCTACAACTCCTACAGTGACCATGGTAACCTCATCTCTATAGCTGCTGCTGTTGCACCAATGTTGTGTGAGGAAGAGGTCAATATATTATTTCCTTGAAGAAGTAAATGTAACAAATGTAATTCGTTTCAAGTGAGATTCTGTCAGCTGTGATTGCAGTATCAGTGTGTTTAAAGGTTTATGTCTGTGAAGCAGGTTATTTATTGTTTAGTAGCACAAAGAGAGGTGAGCTCTTTTAGTGTATTTTATTTTAGTGCTGCATCACAGGCTTATCCATTATATGTGTTCTGTGGTCTTGTACTGCAGCATGTACTGTGATTAACTGCCACCTTTTAAACTAATATACTACTCTTGTGACTTTACTGTGTGTTTTTTTTTTTTACACAATATGCTTACAGCGTAAATCACTTAATTTATGTACCTCATATTTGTGTGCTTCTTTTAGTATGACAGGTCATTGGTTTAGAGTCAATCTTACATAACATGATGAACCAAATGGCAGTGTAATGTATGCAAGCACAGATTTGATCAATCAGTCAGTCTGCAGCATGATACAGAATGTGTATCAACACTGTATATGACATAGGTGTGTCATTAGTCCAAACATTTTCTTTCTTGACTGCTGCTGGCAGATCTTCAGATAACCCTGCACCATAGCTAGCATAACCACCCCAACCTGTCACTCTGTCAATTTGTGGATGTTGAATTCACTCCGGGCTTGAGTATAATTGATGATGAAATATACAGTTTATAAATATATTCTACAATGTAGAGTTTGCTATCTTACAGTATATTTGAGTTTTTCATAGACAGTTGTGGTCCTTCATGCTCAGTCTCATCTCATTCTGTCTGTTTGACAAGGCAGACAGACTGTGGCCTGGATCACTGCTGCACCACCAGGCCCTGCGGCCCTTTCCTTGGTCAGCAAACCACAGCAAGATCAGTGGGCCATCTATCTCTCTATTCATCTCTCTGTCCTTCTCTTGGAAATGTAAGCGTTCACACAGTTTGGGTCAAACCCCAAAGCATGTCTGATCAGTCTGAAGATACCATAGTGTTTGAGTGGATCCCTTTTTTGCCCTGTGGTTCAACCAGAGCAGGGATAAGAACATGTTGTTTGGAAAGTGGTCGCACATCTGAGTTTAATAAGACATTTTGGTGGAGATGGGTCATGCTGTTTGTCTTCCCTTAAATGAACTGAAAGTAATCTGGGACAACCAGGGCTCAGGGGCAGCTGGTTTGTAAATGTATTTTGTGTGTGTGTGTGTGTG
>JAUBNQ010000028.1:10024111-10065700 GCA_032353495.1 Ctenopoma kingsleyae | reverse complement strand
GTGTGTTTTATATGTGGTGTTGTGAAGGAGTTTTGGGAGAGCAGGAGAGTGATGGGGAGAATAAACAGTTTGCGAAAGAGCAACCAGGATAAATTCAGGGTGGCCAGTTTGTTTTGGGTTGCTCAGGGCCCAAGATTTTATAGACATAAATATAAACAGAGAGCAGGAACTACTAATCCCCCCTCCCCCAAAACAAGATTAAGAAATTAGATGATTCTAAGATGACCCTTGATTACAGAGTGAGGGTGAGTTTGATGGAGAAGGCATATGACATGGGTACTTATCAGTGGGCAAAGAAACCAAAGGAGAAGAGAAAAAACTGGGCCATGAAAGATCCTACTGCGTTTTGTCAGTGACGCAAAGAAGGACTTTGGAGATTTCAAGCCCGGGAGCCATGACCATGTAATCATCACAACGTTTGGATCGATATCCGCTCATTTGCAGAACAAAGCTACAGCCTAACCATCAGTCCTCTTCTCTCCCTTTAAATGCATGTGGCTGAGTGACTTTGACAACTAAACTGTATGTGTACCCAGTTTTTAAAATAGCTTTCTTTCTCTCATGTGGTGTCATATGGAGTTCTCCCACACACACATTATTTTTATGAAATACTTAAATGTTGAGCATATGCTCCTTGGCCCTGAAAATCAAGAAACTGACACTGATAGAGAATTTATTTGATCCATACAGTCATATCCCTTCACGCTTATTCAAACTGTGGATTCGTCTAAATTCTATGGAATCTACAGCAATACATTTTTCTTTTTCTCTTCCTCTCTTTTTCGCCCTCAGAGTTCAGAAGCTTGTAGGTCTTTAATTATGTATAATATTCTTTTGCCCTGTTTTATGGAAACTCCAGACTGGATTCGCTCAAGTCATCGACTTGAAAGTTTGAAAACCTCCAGTGACAAGAATATTAATGTGCCAGCAGTGTCATATCTGTTTCAGCTCATGCATATTCAATGTCCCCCCAGCTCGCCAAGATTTATGTCAGACTTTGCCAGAGTGTAGTTTTCCACCATTGGAGATAATAGCATGCTAAATTGATGTTATCGGGGGCAGGTTTTTTCCTCTCTGCTCCTCTCCAGGTCGGGGGATAGGGAGAGGGGAGAGAGGTACAACCCACACGCCTGGCTGACTGTTGGCGGCTTTAGTGCTCACCTCCACCCACCGGCCTGTTCTGTAGTAGCAGCGGACTAAAAACCTTCGTCATGGGGGGGTGGAGAGAGCATATTTTGGAAGGAGATTAGGGGGTGATCCTGTGGATTATCTTTTAATTAAGGACGGTTGAGTTGTGCCCACTCTGGTGGAGCAAACGCCCAGCTGCTAATGAAGTTTAAACAGACATACTTTATTTAATTACCACTAATCGCTGGGGCCCAAAGTCCGGCCCTCTTTGATCTGCCTGTCGCACTGTAATCTTCCTGGCAGATACCATCTCTCATTCTACCCAGATCCCTTTTAGAAGTTGCTACGGGAGGTCCAAGATTAACCATGGGTTAATTGAGACAGCCAGGGTGTGTGTGGGTGAGACAGAGTGAGAGAGGGCCAGAAAGGGAGAGTGGTAAAAGAAAAGACAGAGGGAGGATGGACAGTAGGTTGATTGATGTGTTTGTGGCCTCAGAAGTCATCCTGTTTTCTTGGCCTCTGCTCTCTCTCATTCTCTCTCACTTGGTCAGTTGCCACACCTGGATGTACTGGCCACACAGATGTTTGACTTTAGATACCTTAGAGGGCTGTGATTTCCTGACCTGTGTTTGTTTTAAAAAAGTGTGAGGGCCATTATTGTTTCTTTTTTCTAGTTAATATTTTGAATAATATACTTTATTTGGAATTTTTAACAATTTCTCTTGCTTTACTTCATAAAAAACACTCAAACCTGTCTGTTGGATTAATTTCCTTCATCATTTTTACCTGACAGGTCACAGTGTGTACTTTTATCATTGAGTCATTGTTCACTGCTGTTTTAGGAAGACCACCGTTGTCATTGTTCATATCAGTGTAAGTGGATGGTGAGCAGCTGTTATCTTTGTAAGGTTCAGAGAGGTCAGCAGGGGCAGCAGAGAGCTCTGTGTGTGTGTGTGTGTGCGTGCGTGTGTGTGTGTGTGAGAGAGAGAGAGAGAGGAGAGGAAGGGGGAGTGCCTTTATCTGACCTGGGGGAGCCATTGGCTTCCTCTTAATTGGGTTAGTGCAGCGACCAGGGGCAAACCGTGTGACTGGAGAAAAATACTGTGAGAAAAACCCTAAGAGGCACTTTTGTCTCAGCTGAGACATATGGCGGAGGAGCTGTGAGCACACTGAGTCTTCATCTGGAGGGAACGAATGAAGAGGGTGTGAGAAAGTGAGACGGAGAGAGAGAAACATGTTTCCCCAAATTAATGCGGTATCCCCAAATCGAGTGAAAAAGAGCCAGAGGACACACTTGCTGTGGTAAACTGATCTCCCTATCCATATATCTATCTAATATGTGCAGACACACACACACAACATCCTTTGTCTTCCCAACTCTCTCACACCCTCCCTCGGCAACATCTCTCTTCAATCCTCCTTTCAGTATATTTCTTTTTCTTTCCTTCACCCCTGTATTCCCTTGCCCGTTCCCATCCTCCACAGCTGAAAGATTGCCAATAAATGAGTGATTTAAATTCCGATAAGAGATGTTAACTAAACTGCTGCATGCATATTCATACCTGAAGCTGTTGATTAATGCTGGCTTTACCATAACAGAAAATGTGTGTTTTCTTTTGCATTGTAAAATGAACCATAGAGTCAGTAAAGGCTGTTACATGCCTCACAAAGAGATTTACTGCTTTAATTATCCAAAGTAAAATGGCAAAAATTATTCATAGCCCTGCTTAAAACACGGTTGATGGAATTATGCATTGCAATTTGTGAATAATTGAATCTTTCCTTCAGATTGTGACGGAATAGTTAATTTATTAATAGACATACACAAAGTCGAGTCAAAGACTTGGTCGGTCCTGCGGGTAGAACTGCTTTCAAGAGAATGAACCCTTGTTAAATAAGTTACAGAACACAGTCCTGCGCAGACATCTGAGCTGCAAACAGACCCAAAAGACAGAAAAGAGAGAGGGAGAGATAGAAAGTGTACGGAGTTTCCCAGACACCGGGTGTTAAGCACAGTGACGTCTCAGAGGCCCCTCAGTGGAGGAAATTAAATATTAAATGCTTTTGTGTTTATTAACGCAATGAAACAAAGGGCTGCTTCCCTTTGACTTGTGCACATTGACACTTGGCACAGAACAAACAAAATCAAATATGGTATTGATCCATAATGGATGAAAAAGCTAACTTTGAATGAGGAACATTATTTAAGAACTGGCAAAAGGAAAGAAACAGAACAGGGAGATGCACTGTTGGTAAACATCAACATTTTGTCAGCTGCCTCGCTGATACACATGTCTGATTTAATCTACATAACTGTGTCATATGAGTTTCGTACATACGAGCCTCTCTGACATGACAAAAATATAATGAAATCAGCATCTTTGGCTAGCATGCAATATATTTTAATCAGTGTGTCGAAAGTTATAAAACATTTTATGAAAAGTTAGTTTTACTGTTTTAATTTCAATTCATGGATGTAAACTGTAACAGGACCTGACTGCTAAAGGTTTTGGGGAGCTGATTAAGAAAGTGTAATGTATCATGTGTCCGGGGCTTGATGTAAGCCACTTTGCATGTCCTTCATAGTAAAGCTGGACTGGGGTGACATTTAATGTTGTTAGCAGTATAACCCTTCACCCCTGTCCTTGAGGCCCTGTCATGTCCGAGTGGCACCCAAAATAAGCACTTTTGACACGGGGGCTCCAGGCTTCCAACCCCTGCCTCCGTTGACAGTTCCTAACAAAGGGCCCCTCTTCCATTGATTGCCCTTTGCTGTTATGCAAATCCTAGAGTTTCACTACTCCCCAGGCCACGGAGAAAGTTATGGGGGTTATAGAAAATAGCAGAATTTTTGTTTTATTTTGTTTTTATCCTACTGCAAGATGTCTTTATCCCTGTTCTGTCTCTGCAGTTCTACACCACTTTCCTTGATTCTGTGTATTCTACTTCTCCCCTTTCTTCTTCTTTTTCTGCGCTTCCCAGAACTGCGTTTCCCTTCCTGCTGGTGTTTCATGGGACAGAATAATGCACATTTATAGATGAAAACATGGAGCAACACACAGACATAGACTTCTCTACACTTAAAAGCACCATCATGTACTGCTTATGTTCTCTCACTTGCCAACACATTTAGTCTTACTAGCACACACTTAAAATGGAGGGGCAAATACCCTGTAGCCTACTCCTTCTGACTGTGGTTCATATTCTGTGCCGTGATGTCTTCCCCAGCTGTGTGTTTGTGTGTCCCTGGGGAGTCCAGGCATAGCTGCTGTAGTGACCTGATAACATCTGGGAGTAAGTGATGGTTTTGCCCACATGCTCCGGAACCTCAGGACTCCACGGACATCTCCGCAAAGGCCCGTCTCCCTCGGACCCTTTCAACACCTCCTCGACACTCGCTTAATACAAATTCCACCAGTGAAAATACAAACATTCTCCGTGTTTTATGAAAGAGTATGCCTTTAGGAGTATTTCTCATGATCTTTGAAGTGGAAGTTCTTGACAGTGTGCATGAGAAACAGACAAGGCGGGGTGAAAAAGTGATGGAGGAGAAAAACCCCTTCCCATGTTTGCATGTTCCATGCGTTTGATCTGCATCACCCCTCGTCAGCCTACTTGCAAAAAGAATAAGATGAGAGCTAGCTTCGAGATTTTCCCACAGTAGAAATTATTAAGATTTCACTTACAGGATGTAGTCATATAAGTTGGAACTTGTGTCAACATTAAATAAATATTGTAAGTTATTTGATAAACTCTTACTTGTCACCATTGCTTTAAAATTGTAAAATTAACGATCTCAAGCACAGAAGAGGGGGAGTTTAAACACAACTGTGGATGCTATTGCTGTCGAGATATTTTATCAGCGCCCTGACCTTCAAATGACTCAAGGTTATCAAGGCATCAGAGTCGTCTGTCCTGGGATTCCAAGAGACAACATAAAACTAGGAGGGGAACATGTTTATTTAAGGCTGATGTGGTAATGAAGGTTTCTCTTGCCCAAATTCACAGGAACCTCCTGTGCAGAACATTTATTGTTACATAAACTGCTGGGGAGATGTGAGAATGATGGGGGGGAGGGGGGGGACATTTTAATTTGAATTCTTGAGTCACAGCACTGACTTGTGATAGTAGCCCTTGCATTTAGGCATATCAAATCAGTCTTAACCATAGCCTTCTCACATTTCACATGGAATTTAATTGTGTATGTGTGTGAGTATGTTTGTCTTCATGTCGACATCTAAAAGACAACAGAAAGGGGAGTTAAAAAAATGCATGATAGCCGATGAGAGGATGTATATGACCCACTCCGTAGGAGGAAAAATAAACAAAAAATGGAATGAAGAGGAGGAAGAGAGGAGGCGGAGGAATAATAAAAACAGAAAAGAAGTGTTTCCATGCTTTCTCCAGCTGTTTTCCCATGGAAAGGCACCGGTTATCCTACACAGCTTGTTACAATAGAGAGAACGAGCCTGGTGGGATCTGGAATTGACAACTTGTGTCTGCTTAGTTACACTAGTTAATGACCCTAATTATCTTCCTTCTTGCTGTGAACAGTCAATAAACAATTAGCGTGGCATATGGACCCCTTAAACTCTGTGTTTTCTATCTCCAAGACAATGGGGTGTCCTTCTCTGGCAGAGGTAGTGTGTCAGTACAGGCTGATTAAAGTACGTGGGAAACAGTAATCAATGGCTTATCCTAAGACCCTTGAACACTATGCTTTCCTTGTAGCCTTTGCCTCTCTTCCTCATAAGCACGGATGAATGGAAAGAGTCCATGCATGTTACCTTTATCTCATGTTCTCTTAGATCAGTAGTTAAGAACAAAAGGAGACAAGGTGCTGATTAATTTGATTTCACCAGGACTGCAGAGCCTTCAGGTCTCTGGTTAGCTTGTCCAGTGTGAGCCCTCTTTACTACCCATCTTCTGGGCAGCCAAGACCTTGAACAGCTCTGTCATCTGTTTGTGAGTTCTATCTTTGAATAGGGCTTTCTTTCCTCAGTGGCAATAGCTAGACAGGGAAAAGCTAGCTAGAGGGAGAAAGAGAAGAAGCAAAACCCTTTGAATATGGATGGAGTTCAGGTGAACTACACCTGAACCCTGCCTGTGATGTCTTTATAGAGAGGTGTTTCTGACTTTCTTTTGCTTTTCAGCCACCATCAAAAGTTCAAGAGGCAGTAGTGTTTTGTATTCAGGGAGAAGAGAACCTTTGAAACCTTTGGGATAAAAGAGCTGCACAGTGTCAGTCTGAAAGGTAAAGGAGAAGGAGGGAGGAGGGCTAAGAGGGAGCAGAAGAAGGGAAGAAAAGGGAGCACTTTGTTGTGCTGTTTCACAAGGCTAACCTGAAATAAGCACTAACATCCATAGGGAAGAATAATTGATAAATGTTTTACACTTGCTGGTGACCTTGGTATTTATAGTTTTGAGAGCTCTTCCAAGTCAGATATGTACTAGAGTCACGTCAGGTTATCAAACTTCTGGGGTCCTTTTTTGTTTATACGTTTTAGAAGTAGATAGAAGTTTTATTTACTCAACATTAAATACATGCAAAGTATGTTAAATAAATTTTAAACTAAATACCTTTGTCTCTGTTATGATTGTATATTAGCTTACCCAAATGAATTACAGCTCAAATTTTTTATACCAAAAATATTTTTCTGCTTTACAAAGTGTGAAATGTCTTCATTTGTTTAACAAGAAACTACAGAGAAAAACAACTTTCTAGCACGCCTGATGGCATACCTTTATCCGTGATAATTTCCTTTCCTTTCCTTTTCAATATTTCGTTGACAGTCTGAAGTGGTAGTTGACGCGAGGGGGGAATAAAATACACTTTAGGAATGTGACACAGTTTTTGGAATGAGGAGGTGCTAGCACAGAAAGTTACATTTTTCACTGTGATCATTTCCTTGCAGTGTCAGTTCAGACCATACTTGGGTTCCAGGGCATTTATACAGTAATTTTAGGCTTCTTTCACAATAAAAAAAAAAGCCCAGTAGCATTTCCCTTTGGCTAGAGAAGAACTGTTCTGATCTCTCAGTATGAACTATATCCCTGCTGGCAGAGGTTCTGATGCCTTTTAATGGCCCTCCATGGAGTTGATAAGATTATTACTTTCCTAACTGCAATGTTTTTCCCCTTATTTTTCACTCTTTCTATGGATGCTTCTTCTGTATTCATGATAAAGCAATGCAGCTACATTTCTAGGGAAAATAATGTGGCATACAGTGTGTTCATGCTATTAAGGAGTCACATACGTGAAACACACACGCACCCAAAGTAAAATATGTTTTGTAGCCAGCAACTGAAATTGTTTTTTTTTGTTGTTTTTTTTAGATGACCAGCAACTGAATTGAATTTCTAAAGGCTGAATATCTGTGTTCTACTGAAATACTTTTTAAAAATGGTATTGAAGTGTTAACTTATGAATAACATTTTACTGTTTTACCTGTTTTAGCAAATTCTAAAATAATTTTAGGGATGGAATTTGCTGTTTGCTTGTGACTGTTGAAGTTTCTTTAATGCCTATACATACCTAGGAAAATCAGGTGTGCCTCTTTGAAAGTCATTCATTTACTATGGAATAGCTAGCCTGTAACCGGCCCTTATATCAGAAAGGGTTAGCATCTTATTCCCGTGAGGAACTTCTCCGTCAAGTAACTCTGCAGTTACAAATTGCAGAATTAACAACAATGTATTTAAGTGTCGCTCCACTACTGGTTGGCTTCTACTTGAAACTTGCCTTTTTCTTTGTTATTAGGCTAACTCGGTGCTTCAGAATAAATGGTAAGACTGTCGGCTCAGGGGATTAACTTAGTCGTGTTGGAGGGTTAGTGAAGGCGTCTGCTTGTGAGAGGGCCCATTGTCGCACCAGGTCACTGATCTAGGGGTTCATACCCACTCAAGGCCAGCACTTTACCCTCCTTCTCTCTCCACTTCAGCGGGCAACAGAATTGGTCGCATTGTGTGATATGAGGTGGAAAAGAGTCCACTGCCCCACCCATCCACTTGGGTCTTGGAGAGTGTTTTGAACAGTGCTTATCACAACACTGGTTGTTCATGCATGCACACACACACAAATGCACAGTAGCGACCTATCCACACTCAATAACCAAAGGGGAACTCCAGCTGGGACAGCCATTGATGCCTTCGTAACAGGCTGATTGTTTCCTTTAGGATAGGGAGGAGTGGGAGGAGAGAGTGGGCAGGTCACTAACTCCACCCATGGGCTTTGGTGGGGCCTAGCAGGTGTAAACATTCAGTACTTCTCTCTTTATGTGTGGGCAGGGGGGAGAGGAACCCCCAGGTAGTCACGGAGCACTGCCCTGGAGGAATTAAGAAATTAAAAGCAAAAAGAAAAGACACTGAGATTAAAAAAGGATCACAGGCCAGACTGGCTACATATTAGACTCAAACCAGGTGTTCTGCTGTTTTGATATGAGTGGCCTTGACCCTGCTGTGAGAGGCAGATAACCTCTCTATTGACCACTGAGGTCTGAAATCACTTTTGTAACACAACACAACTTAAAGCAGCAACTGAAATAAGGATAAATAATGGCATTTTCTGGCACTGGTAACACTTGTCAGTATAGGGCCCATCCAGATGATGGAAATTCAGCCCTCTGTGATTCATCTCCATTTACTTGGCTATGAGTATCCTATCCCTGCCAGTTTGGAAAGCGATATAGCACAGGAGCTTAGCTTGTCCATGAATGGGGCTCTGTGAGAGAAGTTAGTATATGTTTGAGACGCTTCTGATGCTTATAATGCATACTCTTTGGGTGACGCTGTTGGGATTATGGAAAAGAAGGAGGCAAATATATCGACCAGCATGCTGTTTATCCGCTGGCTCCACACCCTCCAAACAGAACCCCATTACACAGGCCAGTTTGGAGAAGCTTAACACCTGTTTTTTTTTCCAGTCCATACAAACTCACTCTCTCTCTCCCTACCTCTCACTTACTTTTTGTCTTCCAATGCAAAGAGGATGAAGACAGGGGAATGAGAAGAGCTCCATTATTGCTGTATTTTCTTTCCAGAGAAATGTTATTTACTCGAAAGATATCATCCTAGCTTTTAATCCTCTTAGCGGTGGATTGCGGTTGTACTTACAGCGCTATGCACCTGCTAAACTGCCTTCTCTTAAAGCTGTATAAACACAGCCGCAGGAGCCATTGCCTTCCCAAGCCGAACTCATCATTTTTTTTATGAGACTTGGAGACAGGGTGAAAGCTCACAAGAAGTTTAGAGGACACTGTATTGATGTGATGATACTTGAGGTCTCTCGCACTCTCCCAACGGATGTGGTCAGACCCCACCTGAAGCCTATGGTTGTTGGTAGGCTACTTGGTGAAGATCCTGAAGACCACTAAACAGAGAAGGGCCTGTGTGGAGGACTGTTTACAGAGAAGAAGTCTGCTTCACTTCAGACAGAGAACTCAAGACAGCTTTCTTTCTTTCAAATTCTGCATCATTACACATGAATAACACATTTTAAAATAGTTTTATGACTCCTCCATTTTAAATAACTTCTGAGCTTGTGTTCAAATTGAGCTGAGTTTTTGCTCTGTTTTTTTTTTTCTTTTCTTTTCTTGTGAGTAATCCCGCTTCCTCTTCCTTAGTAAAGGACATTATGTCTAGCTGGCATGACAGCAACACTGCAGTGTGTTAACATTACCTCCTCCTTTCTGACAGGGTTACAGACACCACTCATCCTCACATTCCCTCATGGGAGAGCCAGGGAGAGAGACAGGAAGAAGGAGAGAACAGCGGAGACAGAAACAGACAAAAACAGCGTACATAAGCTGGAGGGAGGGAACTTCCACCACAGGCAAACAATATGGAATTTGAAATATTAGCAGGAGTAGTGATTGAACATGGCTCCCTTATCACTGTGTTGCCAGGTTGGCCAGCTATAATGATGACTTATCACAGGGTTGAGGAACATGGAGTATATAACAAGATTCTTCGACATGACAAACACTGCCCTAAGGAGACACACTCCACACTCTGTAGACTGCCACAAACCAGGCCACCCAGGACTGGAAATGGAGGATTCTCCCAGGACTGTAACACAGGTGCATCTGAGAATAAATGAGAGCCATGTTTTCTATTTGCTGCAAGATTCCAAATAGTGTGCACACTGAGAAATTTTATAGGTGCAGTGACATTTTATCTTTAATTGCATAACAGGAGCGTAATGAATCATCATTTAGACAGAGTTGTTTGTCAGTGTCAGTGTGTCTACACGTACCTTTCCAGGTGCTGACATTTCTGGCTTTTATTCTCACTTTGTGACCTATAATTTCTTTTGAAACTCTCACCAAACACATTTTCTGCTTAAAATGAGAATGGTGCTATGTGGAAGGGACTGTGATGTTCCCATGCAAAAACACTATTTTTTACATGTGTATAACTTATAATTACTCTATAATTCCTTAGCTCTCTCCATCTGTTTTAAAACGATTGGTCCACTGATAGTGCCATATCTTCTTTCTGTTGCCCTCTGTTTGGGATGGGGGGAGTCAGTCTTGAGTGAAGTCTGTTTGCACAACTTCTAATGACAGCAAGTACTCCCTTGTGTCAAACTCCATAGTAATCTTGTCAATGAAAATGGCCAGTTGGGCGGTATCATATAAGTTTCATCATAGGCGGACAGAAATCTCTTGCAGCTTGTTTCAGTGTTTTTTCAGTATCTTGTGCCATGACTGTAATACAGTGGCTGACTGTTCTTCTTGACAGACAGACACTTTGGAACAATTTAGGTTTGTCTGGTGATAGCAGCTTTGCGGTTTAAACAATGGATTGTCCTTCTGAATCTCAGCTTCGGAGCAGTTAATTCTCTCACCACATAGCTTGCCAGAACAATATTTTCCCTGTTGTGGTGTAGTCTTGTATAAACAACTTGTGCACTCAAACTTCATCAATGAGAAATGATTTTACCCATGCACATTTGACTTGGCAAATACTGAAATTTGCCATGTTTTAAGCAGTAATGTCATTACAGCCAACACATCACCACAAACTAAGCATACTGGCTTCCCCTTTAACTCAACAAAAAGAAACTATTCAATTTATCCTGGCTTTTCCCCACTCCACCACACAGCCCTTTACCTCACAGAAATCACAGAAGCCTTTTATAGCTCCTCTCCACATCAAGATACGTTCTGAGCGAATTTGAAAAATGAAAAAATACAATAAACAAATAAAATAAATAAATAGTTTTTAAAAGTTACACACTGGAGCATTAACTGAATCTTGGTAAGTCAGGAGAGAATGATTTTCTCATGGTGGCCCTTTTGTCCACACAGCATGATGAACAGGACAAGACTGAATATTATGTGCAAGCTGTTATTTAGTAAAATCATGTTAAAGCTATTTAGGCCATTCAAAATATTAAAAATGATTCAAGCCCTCTTGGTGAGCTGATAGATGCTTGATGCTACAGTAGATGAAGTTACTATAATGTTGAAACTGATAAAGTTCCTTGGTGGCTGGATGGAAGCCTTGCAGCTCAGAACCAACAAGAGCCAGGAACTTTGACCTCTGGACTAAAACAAAAACAGATGCCAGGTGAGGTGACTCACATCCGGCTTTAAATACACTGGTTAGGAATTTTTCACCCCGTTTTCCATAGTGTTATTGCCTCATCTCCTCCTCTTGCACTTTTCCACCAGTCATACTTAGCCATGAGAAGTCCACCTTCTCTTATGATGTGTTTTTCTATCTCTCAATCCTTCTCTTATTCTTTCTCATTCTTTCTCTGGAGTTTTCATTAATTATGTTCCTTTGCCAGGAACTTGTTTGCTTTCTATCTGTGTGTATGTATTGCTGGCATTGGAATGGATTTGTTTATAGTTGTGACCCTTGCTGCTTGAAGTCTTAAAGCGGCACTGCTGTCAAGAGCCAAAACTCTGGCAAGGTCAGCTCATTTCTGTTTACTTTTCGAGCACTATTTACCCTCTGGGGCTTTTAAAAGCACTTCTGCAAAACATCACTTCCAGGAGAGAGGGAAAGGGAGAGAGGGAAAGAAACGTTGGAGAGAGAGAGAAATGATTCTGTGAAAAACTGAGGATTATGATAAGATTCTAGTTTTCCAATGGTAACTCTGTCATATTATACTGAACCAGTAAATGTTTTAATCCTTCTCTTATTGCGCTGAAAAATGCAGATTCGTAGTCTGCTTCAGGTAACCGCACTAAAATATTGATATGAATATGGTGCATTAACCATAATGGGCCTAATTTTCCCACTGCTACATTAATACTCTGCATATTACCAACATATCCTAATGCCTTAATATGAAAGCAATAATTTTTTAGCATGATAGACCCTGAGGCTGTTGCCTGAATGCAAAGCCATGGGATTAACCCATCAATAATCACTATCTGCCGTGCCATGCATTTGCCCCTGCAGAGCTAATGATTAATCTCCCCTATATGGGACTGATCACTATCAGATTGATGAATGCACCAACCAGTCATGTTTCGGCAAACCCCCGGCATGTACATACACCAATAAGTAATGATGAACAGCCTGTTGTTGGTTATTTATGCTGACTGTATGGGGGAGTCCCTGTGGTTTCCTATAAGGATGTGGTTAAACAATTTTTAATATTTATGTGTATTTGAAGTTTTTGGGCCTGCTTATTTGGGTGTAGGTTTTTTTGTGTGTAACATGAAGTGCACTGATCTGTCCCCTGTATCCTGGGGAAAAGTAATTTCTCGTTAACCTCTTCCTACACTTCAGATCTTAGGAACATGCAGTAGGACCTGGATACCTGATGCTCTGAAATCCCCGTTCAAACATCCTTTCCTTTGCAGTGTGTGAGGATGAGTGAGTGAAAGCTGTTACGTGTGTGTGTGTGTGTGTGTGTGTGTGTATGTGTGAGAATATAAAGCTGTATGGACAAAGTGTGTTCCTTCATGTAAGATCTTCTGCATCTGCCCTTGAATGATGGATGTAGATTTGTCCTTGTTGCTTGTTGTTGTTACTCAGACTGGGCCTCCGTGTGTTCCATGCTGATGTCCTTGTATAGTCAGGATTGGGTTTATTTTCTCTGGATCGACAGAGACACCTCCTCTTGAACTTTTATAGCTCCTCTTAGTGATGTGTATCTGAGAGAGTTGACCCCGGTCACCAGGCTTTACAGGCTTCCGCCTGCTTCTCATCCCCACTGTTTGTTTTTCCTTTGCTTCGCTTTTTCATATCATTGCTTTTCACACGTTTACACATGAGCAGAATGACAATGGCATAACAAAAATGAGAATTGTTAGATTTCTAAATCTGGCTGAAGGAGCAAAGAAAAAAATGTTTTCATTTCCACAATGTATGATTATACCCCAAATGCTTATATTAATTTCACTGAATAAACAGTAGAGAGAGTTATCAGTAGTGGTGAAAGAGCAAGGGAACAGTATTTTGTTTCTCAGGGCTGATATTCAGTCTGGGTCAGTTCATAGTGTAAATCCTAATAAAGATTAAGTGCACAGCATAAAGCCTAATAAATGCCAAAACTAGTAAAAAGAGCTAGAAAGAGCTGAGGGACATGAGGCCCCACAAACCTAACCCACCATTTACCTTGCACCAAAGCCCACTGCGACTCTTAGAATCTCTCATACTCCCCACCTTTTTCACCTCTTACCTCACCCTCACACTCACACAGGTTCCTCTCAGACAGTATGGGGTTCTTGGGGGACTTGTTTGCAGTCAGAGCAGTGGACCCGGTCTGGGAAGATTTTATCCGTATAACAAAGCAGTATTTTTATACAAAGGTCTCCCCCTTCAAATTATTGACCAGACACATGGAGCTGACTGTCTGTGGGCCTAAACTAAAGTGACAGTTATTAGCCCCTGTAGTCCAGAAGAAAAATCTGTTAAGCCATTTCCTGTTGTGTCACATTTCTTGGTAGGGAATGTGTTCCCATGCATTTGATATGGCCACATTTAACCACGCATTGATACGCCTGGTCCACAAGTGTGCTCTGCCTGAAATTTATAGCACAGCATTATGAGCCACAGAGTACCTTCTGTTTTTAACATGCTGTAAACTGACACAAACCCCAAAGAGTTGTCCTTTTATGTTGTTTGTCACTGCCTTTTTTGTAGCTTGAGAAGGGTAAAAGAGACCAATCTCGTTCTCTCTTTTTATGACCATTGTTGTTTGGTTTGGTTACAACTTAATATCTGTGTTGCCGCATATAAACAGAATTCATTAACATGTACATACAATCTTTTGATGTGGACATTTGAGTGGTCAAGGTGTGTCTAAGTTTCATGATGAGCATCCCACATCTTGGCCTTGATTTCATAGCCCAGCCCACTGCATTCCTTTATGCTGTGTCTTTTATCACTCTTAACATGTCCCAAATTCCCCGTACAATACAAAAGCTTCACCTTAGTTCTGAAAAAACCTTTACTTCAGTGACGATTCTAGTTCTCACGGCACCCAACCATCTTTGATCTTTTCTTCAGTCTAGAAACCCCAGCAAACATACCAGCACAGTAAACTTTGTCAAATCAGAATGGTCAGCCTGAAATAGAAAAAGTTCAAGTAATATGTTTTATTGTTAATCATTTGGTTAATGTTAGTGATTTCTTTTTTTACAAAGACTCATCATACTCATTCCAAACCAGGTATGCTTTTTACAAAACAAATGTGACTAGATTCTGTTAGTACATCAAATCTGTAAGAGAAAACATGATACAAAAAAATTCAAAACTTCAACTAAGCATTTCTCATGCAGTGTTTACCCTGTTTAATATTTAGTCTGGTTGGTCGAGTCTATCACACTTGGTTGTTTACCTAACAAGGGATTTATTTGTTCTTTTGGTTTTGTGTTTAGGTTTTAATGCATCGCAGCACTACTGGCACCACGGTGTGTAAACGTATTATGGATCCAAATAATCTCATGCAGCAATTCCAACAAAAACAGCTAATTGTGTTTAGCTTCTCTGTGACTCAATAAGCCACATTTGTTTTATTAATTATACTAGAGGTGTTGTCCACACTTAGGCAGAGAAGGAACCGTTATGCAGATGAGTTACATGGTACTGCTTCAGGTGGAGAAGGACTCACACACACGTCTGTGTACACAGTGGTGCTTGAAGGTTTGTAAACCTTTAAAATTTTTGGTAACCTTTTTACAGTCCCCTAAGTACCAAGCATTTACCTGATAAATATATGGAAAATTATAGTAATGTAATGGATAATTATCGCATGAACTTAAAAAACCTCCACATTTACCCATCAACTCAAATAAGTAGTTGTGACTAGTTTAATTTGGTTTAATTTTCTTTAGTAAGTTGAAACTTGTTAAGGGAAGTTTTTCTTGCTGCATGATCCACTTTATGTTGAACTTTAGTTCACAGATGACTAACCCGACATTTTTTCTGTAGAATATGCATAAACTACACAGAATTCATAGGTCTCTAAATTACGGCAAGTCATTCTGGTGTAGAGGCAGCAAAGCAGGCCCAAATCATGATACTGCCACCACCCTGTTTCTCAGAGGGGATACGGTTTTTATATACTGGAATGCAGTGTTTAGTCATTTCTTATTCAAGCTAAAAAGTTCTTCTTTGTTCTCATCGATCCATAAAACATTCTTCTTCTTATCGACATGACCTTCAGCAAATTGTAGATGGGCAGTAATGCCTTTTTAGAGGATAGCTGTTTATCCTGGCAACTTTGCCACGCACTACTACTGCACCATCAGTTTCTTCTGATGATGGATTCGCAAACATTGTGTCCAACTGTCAGCCACTGCAAGAGAGGGCTTTAGTTTCCTATTCGTTACCCTGGGATTCCCTGTGACCTTTCGTACTATTACAGGCCTTGCTCTCGACCACCCCTGGGGAGGTTAACAATGATGTTGAATGTCCTTCATTTTAACACAGTCTGCCAGATAGTCTGCTGGTGAAGTCCAAACTCTTCAAAAATTATTTTATAACCCTGTCAAGCCTGGTGAGCATGAAATAATCTCATTTGTTTGAGCCATGATGCACTTCATTGATTGAAACATATTTCCTCTTCAAAGTTATTTATAGACTGTGGTGGTTATGTGTGCATGGGTCTTTGTTGAACAAAGTGTGAGTTTGCAGATGAGGGACTCAATTCACTCTTCCAGATGTTAATTTTTAGCAGTCAATTTTTGTTGTTCAAGCTGGCACTGAGTGAGTAGAGGTGGCTGATATTAGCGTGTTTTGTTGTGTTTTGGAAAAAAAGGGGACAAGAACAGTAAGGCTACATTGATGAGTCAGACAATGCAAATATTAAAACATATTTTTACTATCATTTCCCTGTTTAATGTTGACATTTCTGTTAGCTATCAAATAACACTGTGCGAACTACATGCACTAAATATTTTGAATATTCTTTTTTAAATCTTCAGATTCCAAACAGTTTAACGACATAAATCAATTTATGAAGACATTTTTTCTTTTTCTTTTATTTCAATTTTTAAAATACGACTTACTAAAATAATTTTGTACTGACCTCTTCAAATCTAACAGCTGGACCCAGTAAATTGTTATCTGATGGAAAAATACTTTGCCTTCCAATTTCATAAAAAATACACAAGATTATAAAGTATTTTTCCTATGACCCATCCATATTTTGTGTACATTGTAGTGTTCAACCCCGATTACCTCTGTGCTGGTTTGAACACATACGTATGCAGTATCAATGCACAGCCTATTATTTGCTAAGCGGGGAACAAACATTAAGCAGATACACAGCCACACACACTGCAATTAGACAACATGTGAGTAGCATTGCCCATTTCTTCAGTTTTACACAAGGTCAATCCTGATGAGAGAAAGCGGGTGATTCAGATAATATTCAGTATAATGGCTTTTTCTACACGCTGGCCAACCATGTGTTTTCTCTGGGGTTAAGTGTGGCATTACTTGATGTTTAGTTTAATGAACGTCACTGCTAACTGACAACTCATGAAAATCATGGATGGGAATGTTGGTTAGAACTTTGTTGTACTTAACATCTTGCTTGTTTAGTCCTATTAGAACCATAGCAGAGGCTTCTGAAATCACTTTGAACACTTATGGAGAGTATGTTGACTATATCAAAAAATGCATTCATCAGTCCATGTGTCCCTGTTGTCATTAGAACATACTCCCACACTGTGCATATGACATGCCCAGGAATGTCTGTCATTGCCATTTAAAGCATATACTGATTTGGCTAAATGCTACATGACTGTATAAACACAGGTGTTGCCATCGCTGCTGCCCATCTGTCTCTCTGTCTCATTATCTCACACATCTGGGAAATAACTCACTAAGGAATAGCAACCTACACTGAACTGGACAGCCTTTCATCATATTGTGAAATGAAACGCAATCAAATATACATTGTTGTTTTCTGATGTCTGTTTTGTAGCATTTGGCCCATTATTTTAGAACTCATGTTCAACACATTTGTGTGGTCTTATGATGTATGATTATGCTAATTGCAAGGCAGAGAGCCATAGTCTGTGAGACCTGTATTATACTTGGAGATTAGTCAACTATAATTGTTGTGTAGGGGCTTCCCACTCAGACTGCAAAATGTGCTATTTCACATCCCCCATACATCTTCCTTTTTCTGTCTTTCTTTATGCCATTACCCCCACCAGATCTTCTTCCCCCCTATTGTCTCTCCCCCTCCACCTATCTTCGACCTGGTTCTTGATCCCAACACTTGGAGCAGATACTTGTGGTAGGATTAATATTTCTGCCACTTTGATGTCAGAACTGTGTTTCACTAAGACAGACTTAGGATGAGGGGGCGATGGGCAGAGAAAGAAGAAGACAGAGAGAATGAAAGAAAGAGGGATAATGACACACAGAAAAGGAAACTGAAAAGGTGGCAGAGATGAGGGATCCTCACTTGGCAGACAGATGTATAATCTCAAAGTGTGTATACATGAGTGAAGGGGTGAGAGTGTGTGCGTGTGTGTGAGAGAGAGAGAGGGAGAGAAGTTGTGATTTTGCACGCGAGTGGTTCTACATCAATATGTGTGTATGTGTATGGGGGACCCCTGTTGGGAGCTGCCGGTGCTCCCACCCTAGGCTGTGTTTGCAGAGGCGTGTCGCCATTGCTCTGGGCAAGCGGAGGTCAACAAGGGGGTACAGGCCAGTTTGCCGTTCCTTATTGGCTCCCAGGCAGAGGCTCTGGCCTTGCCCATTAAGCCAATCACTCACAGCCAGCTGACCCCTGACAGCCTATCAGCTTACATGGCCTGGAGGATGAGAGCAAATAGACAAAAGCAGAGGCGTTGGGGAGGGTTACGTTATTGGCAGAGCTTGGCTAGAGATGGAGTGAGTGAGCGAGAGAGAGAGACAGAGAGGGAGGGAAGAGTGAGTAAGGCTGTTTAGCATGGTTTCTGCTAAGGAGCCAAAGGTGAGAGCAAGTGGTGGGCGAGAGTGCCCTTAATCTGTGGCTGACGAGGGCACCAGGAGCCTCCGTACAGTAATTACATTAGAGTAAAATGGATCCCTGTATCTGAAAGCAACACATTTATGCCCTGCAGGAGAATCCCTGGCTAATTGTAATCCACCAAGACGGAGGAAACGCAAGAAATGCCTACCTTTTAAAGTGAAGAGGTTTAGGGGAATGCTTTTGTGTGAATTATTGTTAGTTTTAAGTGCATGTGTGTGTCTTGTTTTATGAATTCTATAAGTCTAATGCTTGAACAAATAAAAAGAGGCATATCAAAGGAAAATATATGAGCATTGTTTCTATGTGAATGAATGTATCCTGTGCATGGATATCTGTGTACATCGAAATGCATTTGTGTATCTACATGAATTATAGCTCTTGGCTGCAGCGTATGTTAGCACCCTTGCTTTTAGCATTACTTGAAGGATAGGTGGATGGTGGAATGACAGGATGGAGAGATTGACTACAGGAGGACTAGATGGATGGAATGAGAGGAGGGGGTTAGTGTATCTAGTGAGCAGAGCCAGGCGCAGCCGGAGGGGAGGAGAGGTTGATCTGTTTAGTGTCCGTCTCCTGCCAGCTTTCACTGGTCATTAAAAGTAGGCTGTTATCAGACAGTGCAGGGAGGACTACCCAACCAGTCAGCACAGTGCTGCGTCTTCAGGTAACAGCTCCTTATCTGTTCACTGATTGCCTTCACGCTCCCAATCCGTCTGACATTGGTGTCTCAATCAGTCTTTAAATAATCTTCCTCCTCAAGGAGCAGCAGCGCAAGGAGGTCCGCCTCCATACCTCCATCTCCATCTCTCTCTCTCTCTCTCTCTCTCTTCCTCTTCTTTTCTCTGTCTCCTACTCTCTATCTTTTCCATTCCTTGTTGTGTATGAGTTGATGCTGAATATTAATGCGGGAAAGCATTCTGTCTTGTACACTTAGAGGAAATAAACAAACAAGCCTCTAAATCTGCCTGGGTGTGCTGTGCTCCCTCAGAGCATGTGTACCGTGTACAGCCCAATCCCACAGATCTGAACGCTCAGCTTTGAGTTTAAGAGCCAGCAATTCGCACAGCAATGCTGACATTACATTCTGGGCCTTGCCTTCTGAGAGGTTCCTAACAAATGCAGAATAGCAATATGAATAGAAAGAATTATTTGAAACTATTTGTTTTTTTTTACTTGTTCGTATTGTTTTGTCATTTATGTTCCTCATACTAATCTGAGCATTATAACATAGAAATGTGGAAATTGAATGAGCCAGACAGGAAAAAGTAATCGCATGGAATCATTCTTGGCTTAGAGCCATTATATGACTGAAGAGAGAAAATCAACTTTTACCTCCAAGTTGTTGGAGTTGTTTAGCAACTCTGGGCTGTGCTAAGTTAAGTTGGCAAGCCCTGCTGCCAGCAGCATGGCTGACATGCTACACCGAGCCTCCCACTCACCTCCCACCCCGAGCCCACTGTATAGGACCACTACCGCTGTCAGCTCCACAGTAGTTATCTCTCCTACACTCAGAGAGGGAGGAGAAGCAAGAGAGGTAGAGGTACAGTGAGGGATAAGTTATTCAGGAACTATAACAACTATAAAGAGGGAATGAAGGGAAGAGTGAGATAATGAGGGAGTGGGTGAGTGAGTGGCTGAGTGAGCAACAAGCAAGAAATCGCATTCAACTCTTTATTTTGATTTTATGAATAGAAATTGCTTTCTTGACTTAATACAGCATATTGATGAATCTGTCATTTTTTTTTACATTATCCTATTTGGCGCCAACCACTGTAACTCATATCACCTCCTTTCTTCTTCGTGTGTTTATTATGGGAACTCTTCAGTAAAGGCTGTGGAGGAAAACTAATGTGAAAGCTGACTGGTTGTGACTGACTAAAGAAAGCACCTTTGTTTCTTTACCAGCAGAGAGTTGTCTCCATTTCTTTCTACAGTTTTCTGATTATTCTGAGCTGACTCTGTGAGGCAGGGCTTTCATTGAGAAATATGACATTATTATACCGTAACTTTCAGTTCCCCACTATTATAAACATACACTAGATGAATTACATTTTTTTCATTGTGATTCCATACTTTCCATAATTTCTTTACCTGTTGGAAAATAATCACTTTTAGCAGTAAACAGTTTGTCTTTCTGAAAAATATCAAATAGAACAAAAACAAGACATGATCTTTATCGAACTGCTCTGTTACATTGAATTATGTCATTTTCACTATGTTAGGCCCGCCCTGTGATGTTATGGGATGTTACAGTACCACTTAACAGGTGCTATTGTGCCAAGAAGCAGTGATGAGCATGCTCAGTTGTGTGATCTCCTACACTACAGTTAACATGAAAAGTGCTGCTGTGCACTTGTCAAACAGTAATTAGGCTTAGAGATTTCTGAATTCGAGAAAAATGTAGAAATGGTGTACTTTATCAGGTCTGCATGGCTTGTAATTCTAGATTTTTATTTAATTTTTTTAATTAGGTTGGCTTTACAATTTATAAAGAAATTGTTACATTTTTATATTACTTTATACTTGCAGTATTATTTGGTAAGGTAGTCAAGTTCAATAATTATATGTGGTAATGGTCTTACAGATACTGCTAACCTTAAAGACACTGAAAGGTTAGCAGCATGCTCAAAGTATTTAAGTTGTTTAAATTGTAATTGTATATAATAAGTTCAAGAGATTTGTTTAAGATTAGAGTGTTATAACTGAGAAATGTGTCACGTAAGTGAAAACTCACATCTGGCAAAAAATCCAAAAGTTGTGTTATTGTTAGTTAGTTTTAGGTACAGCCCTGACCTTTGAGCAGGCCATATCTGATATATATAAGTATAATATTTCCCTGCAGTACTTTTGATTAATGGACAGTGAGACAATGGGAAGGTATTTGTTTCTGCAGCTAGTAGTAACTCCAGTAGATGGTGTAATAGTGACTCAGTACTAATAGTGCTTACTGGCTGTACTCATACCTCAGAGTGAGTCAGATAAATGAATGTTCCACTTCCATCACCACTTCCTTCCTGATGTCATATGGGATTTTAGACTATAGGTGACAACTAAGTAATAACTCCTATCACTTCACCTCAATCTCTCTTTTCTTTTCCTCACCCCCTTCCACCTCTAACTAAAATACGTACCTCCATTCCTTAGTAATCTGTCTCTCTGTGTCTGACTCTCCAGTTCCTCTCTGTCTCTCCTCTTGCCACTGCTCTCATCCATGTGATGTGTGATATGTATCATTGGTTAAGACTACTCCAGGCCAACATGTTGGCATTCCCTTGTGCCTCTTCATCTCTCCCCGCAGAGCTGAGTGCTGTTGAGTTGTGTTGATTAATGATATTGATTGTTCCACACACTGTTTGACTGTCATTGAACAAGAGAGAGAGAGAGAGACAGAAAGCAAGAGCAGAAGAGAGAGAGAAAGAAATTGGAAGGAAAAATAACTCGCTCAATCTTGATACAGTTTTTTTTTTTCACAAGGTCAGTTTCCATGGAAACCATACCATAGGGAACGAGATGGAGAAACTATAGATGCATAGCAATGGATAGGAAAAAACACAAGGTCTGGCTTACAGGTGATGAGGTTGCATGTAAGTTCACTTATAGCTCTGTGCTGCCAGCTTAGATATATGTCTGCAGTTAACAATGAGAAAACGTGGAAGTGTCGTCAGCATAAGTGAGGCTAAAAGCAGGATGTCAATATGCTCTTAGGATGAGCTCCTTGGCATCTGATAAGTTGTGTCAATAACAGTAAGGGAGTGTCAATATCTTTTTTAAGAGCAGAGGATCTCTCTCTGATTGAGTTAGTCACAAGGATAGATGAAATAGATGAGAATGATGAGGTGCCCTATCAGGAGAAACTTACTGACTCAGTGATACCAGTAAGCATTAGCTGATTGTCACTTTCTGGTATTGATTTTTGATGTTTTTAGCCATCATTAGTAAGATCATTAACTGTACCATGCACATGACCAGTTAAAAGATTATTCACTGACACGGCATTCAATGCCTGTGAGGGAATTTCCCTTGTGATGCTAACTACTGGAGCTTCCTCTCTCCCAGGCCTAACGGGACACATGGGGAGAGTCATACCACAAGTATGGTGGGGTTTGCAGGCTCCCATGAAAGTTTAAATCCAAGGGAAATGTATTACAGCACTGGTATGAAGTCTATGTGGGTGCGTGTTTGTGATGGTGTGTCAGTGCAGGACAGGATGCAGTGTGTGTGAAACAGGGACTGTCCCACTGAATCAGCTAGCGCACAGGAAAAGGGGAAACAAGTATGAAAGGGTATCTGTGTATGCAACGTTTCGTCACTGTTCGATATGACTTAGAAACAAAGAGTGCACACTTTTTGTCAAATAACCACAGCCAGTTGCACACAAACAAACACAAGCAGGTGTTCACGCTTATTCTGCTAAGATGAGTGCGAACGAGCAGGGCATAACCTTGCTAAGGTATGCCATGATACTTTCAACACCACTCCAAAACAGAAAACGAAAAAGGTGACAGTGACACCATGCCATCACATGCGCACACAACTTTGTTAGTTACTTTGGGTTCTTGTAAATAATCATGAAGCTGAATCCTCATTTATTTGAGTACACCTCAAAGTGCGTGTGTATAAAATACATTTTACCAGCATATGTTTCTCTGTGCACGTGTTTTACTTTTTACTAAGTGCACAATTAGCATGTGTGACAATTTTCGGGTGTGCATGTGCTGCCCAGCTTATGCACACTCGTGGTCTCTACTGTCTGGCCTTCTCTTGTTCTCCCAGCTGTCCTAACACTGGTCTGTGTTGACAGTAAACACAGCTGCAGGTCACAGAGGCCCCGCACTGGTTGGACACGGGACTCTGAAGGCCAGTGGGGGAGAGAGCATACAGGTCACATGATTGCAGGAAGTGAAGGTAGAACTAGGGAAAGGCTGTTCTTTGGTCGAGGACAGTGCACTGATGAGTAAGAAGAAGTGGTTAGTAAGGAGAGGAGACACCTCTTTGGTCAAGCATGTGCCCCTCTGCTCTTGTTGAGTCTGACAGGAGGAGGCAAACTGAAGATAGAGATGGAAGAGAGGGGGGCAGATAAGGCCATGAGGGCAGATGTAGTACTTAAAAGGCCAAGTACAGAATGAAGAGAGAAGCAGAGAAATGCATGAATTGTGATTAGAAAAAGGACACCAAAATTTAAATTGAGAAGCAAGCAGAGCACGATAAGGACTTAAGAGACTGAGAGAGGAAGTTAATCAGAAGGAAGAGAACTTAACTCAAACATGAAAGAGTGTGGTAAATAATAAGGTAACAAGGTCTTACGGAAGCTATTAGACACTGAAGTGTCATCTACAGCCTGGAGGTCGAAACACAACTAATAACAGCAGACCCTAAATGACCTGTACTCGTGTGTCATTAGATCCCAGAACCATCAGACATCTACAACGAGAGACTACTTTCATAATTGTTGATTGGATATAAGTTGAAGATCAATACACTGTGATAAATCATCTATGACTATATGTTTTCAGCAGATGACATTAGCATTGCTTACAGACACGCAGCCATTAGGGGTCCATGACCTTTGTATGCGTGATTGATAGATTGTCTGACCCTGTCTACATGTCGTGGCCCTGGCTGTAAGAGACACGTTGTTTTGGTAACCCACCTATCTCTATGTATACACTCCCTGGTGAGGGTCTTGGCAGAAGCAGGAGGCAAAGCCATGTGATGATATACAGACACATACGCAAACGCAGTCTCACACACACACCCCACTCTCATCTGTACACACATCAGCACACTCATGTACTCACGTGCACACCCACACACGCTAGAACTAAAGAAAAAAATTTTTTTTTTTGACATGTTCCTTTCCGGCCCCTAAGGACAGATCAGGCACAGCTGTGACTTGGGAGGTCATGAGGCTCGGAGGGGTCAGACTGAGCAGACTCTGAGAGAGCCCAACGCAAGGTCACAGGTCACTCTCAGCAGCCCTAGCAGTGTGAAAGGTCAAGGGTCAGAGTCTCACCACGATGCGTCGGCAGGGTAGAGTTTCAAAAGGTGGCCTGGGCCAGTGAGAGGCACAGATTTATAGATACTGAGCCGAGCCCCGGTCCTCAGCCCAAGGTAATTACACAGAATATGAGTATGCCCGTCGAGGCTTGGCCGCCATATTTCATTTCCACCCTGAGCCCCTGTAGGCTGAACTAATACATGAGATAGCCAGGGAGAGACCAGAGGCGAGACCAGTGGCAGAAAAGCAGAGAAAGGAAGATCCATTGATGCAAGAGAAAAAGAGATAGAAAGTGATGGATACACAGAGAGAGGGAGAGGGAGAAAAATTAGGGAGAGCGTGACAGTAAATAAGGAAGTTTTAAAGTCAGAGTGAGAGAAAGAATGAGTGCGGGACTGAATAAAGCCAAAGGCACAGGGTCATATTTGTTACTAAACAAAACTCCATTCTTAGCAACAAGACCTTTGACGTCAAATTCCAGTAAGACAGGGAGAAGGTCACAGGGATCATCTCTGGGGAACGCCGGGAGCCGGAATGACACGAAGCATGGACAGCAAGGAGTGACAGCCTCGCGAGAGGAAAGGAGCATAGGAACAGATGGAGCGAGGGAGGGGAGTGAAAGAAAAGAAGAGCCCAGAAATTAGATTAGTTTAGAAAGTGAAGTTGTGATGCAGCAGGCTTGATATCCTGTTCGGACCAGTTTCCCGTGAGAACCTGATCGGGCCACCACAGGCTCAGTGAGACAGTACAAACATATTTACCCCTCATTCGAAGGTACAAATTAAATTAAGCTCTTCCACAAAGAGGAGATGTTTTTCCCTTCTGTTCTGATGTCATGGTAGTGGCGCAGTATAGAGTGGGGGTCGGCCAGCTCTGGCCTGCTTGCATTTATCTTAGAGGCCATTCATCTTCTAATAACCCCCCACCCCTGTCTCTTTTTCTAGACCCTTCTGTCTTCTTGCTAAACAGTGTATCAAAGTCCTTCTCTGCCTAGTTACCCATGCAGCCACACAAGCAGAGATTACAATGGACAAAATTCAAGATCAGGTCATAGCTCTGTCCTCTTCTCATCATCTCTCCCTCCTGCATCTCTCTTCTTCTTATCCTATTATTTGAAAAGAGTAGAGTCTGTGGAACAGTTGGAAGTGACCATGCTTTTGTTCATGTCTTAACCATACCATAACAATACCATAGCAGGTTTCATTGGAGATCATTACAGTAATTGCTTCATAATTGCGTCAACGCTAGCCTTGGCTGCAAGGGAACATCCAGACCCTGTCACACACTTTGTATGTGTGACCTTAGATCAGGAACTGGGTGGGTTGCTGACACTTAACCTTTGGCCAACCTGGCAGCATTACAACATTCCTTCTTTTTTGCCTGTTATTTTATCTCATGCCATGCTCTTTCTTTACCTTTTATATTTTTTTTTACATTTTTAATGCTCATTTCTCCCTCACTTGTTCTGTTTCTGTCTTGTGTTGCTGGATCATAAATGTTTCCAGGTAGTATTCTTTAGGACAGTATGGGGAGCCTTCACTCTCCAACTCCTTTTCCTGAACTGTATTTATAGAAAGCAGCATCTGCTTCCAATGCTGCTGATTTCTTTGGAAAGGGAGAGCGAGTTTGATTACTTAACCAAGCTTTTCACAAAAGCTTCATACAGTTCAGACCTGATCATCATGGTTCTCTTTCATATATATCATTACACATGTGTGCTTGTATTCGCACACAATGCGGACACTTGTCCTTCTTCTGAGCATTTACCTAGCCCTACCTTAACTCTCCCTCTGAGACAAACAAAACCACCACAGTAACAGAAAAAAATCCCTGAGAGTCATACAAACACACAATAAATCAATCCATTATTTACGAGTGAACTCATTCAGAAAGGAAGCATATGTAATCTACTCATCCATGCTGAGAGGATGCTGAGAGAAAAAGAGAGAGGAGGAGAGGAAGAGAAGGAGAAGTGGGGTGTGTTCAGGGACGAGGCAGGCGGCCAGCTGAGAACGAATTCTGTTTCTGTTCCTAAGTCCCCAAAGAGAAGTGGGAACCAGTAAACAAACAAACTGAGTGAGAAAGTGTTTCCTTCTGTAATGAAAAAGGGAGAGGCTGAGAGAGTAAGGCAAGAAAGGGAGGATTCATGGCTAGGAGCTGGCCCACTGTGTCAGTTATCAGCCTTTGTGTTTGTGTGTGTGTGTGCATGTGCTTGTGTGTGCCCTCTGCCCTGTTCGTATGCAGGCCAGCAGCCTACACAAAGGCACAGAGGTGGCATACACACAGATGGGTAAACAAAGCCATTGTTCACTATTTTGTTTTTTATTATGTTGGGAGAGATTAGTCGTTATTGATTTTTCTCAGTCAGGGCCAAGAAGAGTGGAGGCAAGTGGTAAATGTTCCCATCAGTGGACGTATCTTCTCACACACACTCACAGTCGCAGAGGCTGGCCCCTCCACCATACCCCACTACCATTGAGTCTATCACGCCCCTGTCAGTTCCTATCACAGTGTGTCTACCTGAAGTATGCAGATGAGGCCTTTGTGGTCCCCTGTCCCAGCCTGGATGCCCATTCTTTCGAGCTCAGGCCATAATAGACCTGAGCGCGGGGCGGGTCTCCAGCACTCAACGCACTCACACACACACAAACACACACAGCACTCCTGGGGTCATAGCCTTTCAACCTCAGGGGCTCGACTTCTGCCACTACAGCCTGACAAATCACCCAGCGACACACAAAAAAAGCGCCAGGACCCCAGCGTGAAAGGGGCCCGGTTCCAAGTAGCTCCACCAATCTCTGCTCTGTTACAAGCAACGACAGCGAACTGCTATTACCCTGCTCCCACTGGATTTGGACAAAGGGGAGGAAAGAAGATGAGGGGAAGGAGAGTGGAAAAAAAGAGAGAAAGCCAAAAGGCGGAGATGGGAAGAGAAAAAGAGATGGGAGGAAGAAAGAGACATTTGGGTTCTTTCATTTGGTGGAGTATGATAAATGGCCTGGCCTTTAGCTGGTCTATGCTCCCCCAGTGCTCTCTCTCGGCTTCCTCTGACAAGAGGGTCTTTGAGGGAGAATGGACCCCACAAATATTACTCTTTGTCCCAGACAGAGCATAGCCAAGACCCCAGTGCTCCGACTTTAATCAAGTAAAACCAGCAAAGCAAGGGTCTGCTTTTATGTGTGATAGTCAATCACTGTGTATGTGTATGTACTGTTTAAGTCTTGTGAGTGTGTGTGTGCGTGTGTGTGAGTCTGCGTGTGTGTGTGAGAGAAAGAAGGAGAGAGAAGAGGCAGGAGTGGGGAGAAGCCTACGAAGACTGAAGAAAAGTCAGCACAGTACATTACACTGGCACGTCTCCCCATTACTCCTTTAAAGACATTCAGAGCTTTGCCTTAGGGGTACGTGGGTAGATTTGGAGGATGGCTGACTTCAGATACACCCTGAAGGCACATTACAAACTGACTCAGCGATCAAAACAACTTGTGAAGTTCACCTCTAACAAGGGGAGGTCTTAGTGAGACAAAAATGTCTGAAAAACAACATTTCTCCATACTTACTGTTAAACGAACAAGTGTACATTTCATTCTCATAGGTAAACTCTTGTTAATTATTGACCCCAGTCCATATGCAATATCAGCTATGCTTAGAGAATATAAAAATTACAAATGTATCTTAATGTCTTGCTGTGGTTATGTTTGCTGTTACTACTCTGTGTGGCTAGCTAATAATTCCATTGTATCACCGATCACAAGATTGAATGTTCTTAGTGTCATAGATGGAGGTTTAGAGTGGATTAAACATTTATAAGCGAGGCCTCCTGACAGTGAGAATGTGTTTAGAAGATTGTGTAGAAAAGAGTAAGTGGAGCAAATTTAGTGTTTTTAGGGTCATATGGAGTTGTGGGTGGACAGTGGGGGTTATGGAGTTTTTTGTTAACCCTTAACAGTCATTCCTAAGCCTTCCTTTGCCTTTAATGCTTCTTCTTTCTTCTTCTAATGCCTCTTCCTTCAATGTCACAGTTGCCTAGTGTTTTCCTTTTGCCTGTGGCAATTCTTGAGAAATGGATTGAGGTTTAAACTTAAATCACCTCCCTGGTTTTTGACTAAAAGCAGCATACGCAGTACTGTATCTGTATCTTTATATGTATGTGTTTATATACACACATGCATTACGGTTGGCACATGAATAGGTTCAATGTGATCATTTTCATGCACACAAATGTGTGTGTGGTGAGGGCAAACCTCAGTGCCACGGTGCCATAATCCCCGCCCTTGCCCAGTGGCCCAGATTAAATCCAGGCTTTGATCCACCCCCTAATCTGAGTTTACGGAGGGTGGGTGCTCGACTCTGCCTGCCAGCTAAATTCTTCTTGCTTCTTTCCTTCCTCCCTTGTCTGTCTGCTTCCTTGCTGCCCCCCCACTGTGGAGCTGGCAATTGAAATCAGCTTTAGAGTTGCTTAATACAGAAGCGGGCAGAATTAGGCCCTTTAATGCCTGTCATGGTCGAAGATTATATCAATGGCTCTTTTTGTCACCGCTACACTGATGTCAATGGAGAAGCAGCGACACTGCCAGAATGAGACAAAAGATACATTTTTAGAATCAGTTGTAGTTTTTCTTGTCTCTTCCTGCACTCAAAACGTGCATGCACACATATAGAGGTGTAAAGGTTTGCACACAAACTTCCTCACAAATAAAAAAAAAAAAGACCAAACATATGTTGCTTGTTTGTGTTAAACTGTAGCATTGCCAGGGTATCAAGTGATGTACATTTTGTGATTGTAAAATCAACTTCAGTGGCAGCCTCTTTTGAAGTGGAGTGTGGTTCATTCATTCAGGGTCAAACACAAACATAATCTCAATTGGAAACAAAAGCCAGAGTCTTGGCCACACTACAGTGAGTTTGATTTACTGCCCATCTGCAACTGCACAAACACTCCTTGGCCCAGACAAGATGAATAAGAGAGCAGCAGACTCACTGTCGTTAACCAATTTACCGGTTTATATAAACAAGCCCATAGGTGATTAAAACGGAGTCTTCCTAAAGCAATAGTTTACAACATAGCACATTAAAAATAATTAGCCCTAACACAATAAAGTTGGAGGAATTTCAGAGCCACAAGACTGGGCTGAGTTAGTGTATTAGGCCACATGGTAGATGTGCTGCTCCGTATTAGCTGCTAACATTTGGGGTTAACCAAGCTCAGAAAATGTCCACGCTTACAGAGGTAATTGACAATATGGCAGTATTACATGCATTGTTACACAGTGTAGTGCAATTACATGTTGTTGTTTTGTCTGAGAAAGCAGAAGAATAGAAAATGTAGAAATATGCAATACATTAATTGATGGTGTACTTTTAAATTAACATGGGGTACTCACACACACACTCACACACTCACAATAGAGACGGTCACTTTTTCCTCACCTGCCATGAAATGTGTTCTGCTTGTTTATGTTTAATGTAATGAAAATGGGCACAGAGTAGAGATCGAAGCTGAGAGATGTGGAAAACAACATGTGGAAATAACTCAGGGTTTATTACACAATATCTCTTGCAGTTGTACAAAAAGTAAGTCTGCTGCTCACTGAAGAGAACACTGCACACTGCAGTGTGTCTGTAGTATCACTCTGACATACTCGTCATGTCAGTGTTGAGCTTTAAACAGTTCTCGCCTTTCTCTATGCTTCTGTGAATACAACCACATCCCACACATGTACACTTCAGTGTGTACAGACAGGTGCAGGAACAAGCTGACTGACCAACACACACACACACACACAGACACCACTCTGCTCTACTTTTCTCAGTCAGATGTGAGTCTAACTCAACCTTAGGGCTGAGAGTATGGTGTGGTACCTGAAATACTTGACTTCTCATTTCCTGGTACTGGAAATTCCCCTTACCTGATGCATTCACTGGTAAATGCTACCCTCCAAACTGAGGATTGTCATCGACAGTACCTCTGGAAAGCCTAGTCAGTCCCAGTGAGTTATTTGTCTTGCTTTTTGGCAAAGGTTGATCAATTAACACTACAGTGCTACACTGAATCTCTGCATGGTGGTGAATTGTGAAATGTGCCATAAATCCAGGGCATGTCCCACAGCACATAAGGGTAGCAGAAAAGCCTGGCATAGAGACATTCTTTGTCTTTGCAAATAAGGGTTCACAGGGCATGGACAACTGATCCAGTTAAGAGCTACTTTCTGATATTCATTGGTTTCATTGAGTTTTTATCTTCAAATTATGAATGCCACAGTTTGTTACTGTGTAATATAGTGGGATAAATGTGATTTCACGAAAGATGGTCTAATATCATGAGTGGGATAATCACATTCTAATGTAGTTTTGCATCAGCAGCATGATTCCTAGTCACTCACATACATTCTTTAGTATGTAAGTAATGAGCCTTAGAGCCGAGGAGGTGTACTCAAACTCAATCACTTGCTAGGTATCTAGGGCAGGTCAAGGGGTCGCTGGCCCCTCTTGTTGCTCCCTGATAAGAAAATCATTAGTTTAGAGTTATCTACAGGTAGGTGCAAATGGAGAGTTCAATAGGTTAGAGAGGAGTGAAAGGTCACTAAGAGAAAATGTAGACAGACATTTTTATTGACATCTATTTGGTATTATATTGCTCTGTTGATACTTTTTTTGTTTTAATGTAATCTTAGCTTGTGTTGACTAAATTCCTAAAAATGAAATAGGACATAAACAAAACTCTTCAGTGATGTTGTACCTCTGTCAATTAGCACAATCGTCCACCAACTGACATATCATATGCTCCTCCTCGACCTACACTGCTAACAGTTCTGTGACCTCCAAGCCTGTTTGAGACCATGGTCTAATAGGATAGGCATCCTCCCAATTTACATGGCAGTAATAATCCATACCGGGCCTAGTCGCTTCTCACTAGTACCTCTAAGCATCCCATTATTGACACTTAATATAACCTCAAATGTGAATGTATTACTGTGCCCAAAAGGACCCTGAGGGGTGTGAAAGTTATCGTTAATGTCAAAGCAACTCATTTTAAGCCACACCTTAAAACTTGGCTGACTGGTGAAGGTCTTTTAGAAAGAGGTGACAAGAGGTTCTTTCCTCTTCCTCCTTTTCACTGGAATAAGAATTGTGCCTAAATGACTTGGCATGGAGAGGATGTAAATGAACGCTGGAGGTTGTTGTGCTCACATCCAGCCAAGGTCAGGCATCCAGCTGTCAGCTCATGTTTGGGACTAATCGTTTATGTGCCTGCACCACTCTGTGCCCCTTTTTTTTTTTTCTTCATTCTCTCTGTCTGTGTCACACACCTCACCCTCTCTCTTTAAATCAGTGTCCTACCTTTTATCACTCCACTTTTTTCTGCATGTGTCCTGTGCATCCTTCATCTATTTCATCTTTCAAATCCTTTCACTTAGTCTGACCTACCAGTAGTGTTATTACCTCTGTTATCCCATAGCTAATGACTTGTGCTACTAGAGAGGGGTGCTTCAACGTATGACGTTGTGGCCACCTTGGAATAACTCCACATGAGAAGCTTATGAATAGTTTGTGCATGTTAGTCTTTTTTTTCAATCAATAATGCCACCACAAAGTATAAAAGTGTATAATTACTGGGGGAAACAATGAAAATAAATGCAATATCAGTGTAGTTTGGACTCTGTTCAGTGTGAATTGATCTCTCTAATGTATTTGTAGTTATGCCAGAAAAGACATTTAGATATTATAGTACAAACATATTTTAGTCTGTGTACTTTTGACAGGTACATTTACACCACCCCCCCACCCCCCCACCCCCCAAATCTTAGAAAATCACTACCACGGTCAATGCTCTCTGCTCTGCACTGTCCGACCCCCAGTCAGCCATGTAAAAATGTGGCAGGTTGCAGAGTTCAAGTCCTTCGAAATGTGAATCGAAACAGCTGCCCCTAATCACTAGCACAAGCTGAGCTTAAGGGCCTCTCAGTTTCACCCCTCATCTGCCTGGAATTTTGAATTTCCTGAGCGGAGATCAAATGGCAGCCCGAGTCAGTGAGACCTTTGATATATGGACACCCATCTCGCGAGGGCCTTCTGCATCGGGATTTACGCTTGACAACACACTCGGTGTCACCTCCACTTTCAGTGGACGCTCTGCGACCCCTGGAAACATTGGGCCCCTTTGACAGGACAGCAGAGCAGCACACCTTCCAAACCCACCTGGAGTGCCCAGCAGTTATTTATTAAATTTGTTGTAGCCACCATAGTATGGTTTCAGAAGGCCACTTAGTTTTGGATTGCACTCTGGATTTTTCAATTATGTGGTTCATTTCACCTGCTTATGTTCCTTTACCCCCCAGGATTAAGGGCACAGAGGATCACATTTAATTATTTTAAAACAGGAAGTCTCGACTGGACCACACAGATCTATAACATGATGTTTCCTTATCCATATCTCCATCAGCATTATTCAAAATCAGTATTTGCACTGTTAAAAAAAGACTCTGAGAATCTCTGTCTCCTGCCTCCGATCACCACATTACTCATGTCAATAAGGAAATTAGTCTACCTATCACAAGGGTAAATACAAGAGCAGCCTATAGGATTTCCAGAATTCACCACTTGTTGGGTCTCATATGGAGCACATTAGTGACCACTGTGATTGACAGGTGCTCCTGTGTGTAGCCAGAGGGAGAGGCAATGAGAGATCGGAAATGATTATATCCCAGGTAATAAGTGTGGGCTTTCTACAGCAGGTATGAAGATGCTATCTGGAATGACTGTGGCCTCCGTATTAGAGGATGCTAGTGGGACAGCCACTACACCAAACGATGTATTTATGTGTGCATCCGTGTACACATTTCTACACTCTTTTGTGTGTGTGGACATATGCATCAGTGCAGATACTATAGGTTATTTTGATCATCCAGCATCATTACAACATAACACTAAATATTCCCATCTTTGTCAACATCCCATTTGCTGCTGTTGCCATAGGAAATTACATACAGTATGTAACTGCTAACAATACATCCTACGTAAAATGATAAGGTGCTGCTATAGAGTTAGACTGCTGGGGGACCTCCCTTGATGCACTGATCTACTATCCTCTCATCTTCCTATTCATTTATATGCCACCATTGTTTGTCATTAATTAAGTGTCTTCTTTTTTCTCTAGTTGTGCTTCTACAGCTCTCTGTACCTTATTGAAGGTGTCCCCTGCCTCTGATCTATACATTTCCTGTTACTGGTACTGCCAGTCTGAGTGTTTTGCGTACTGCTTGTTGTTACTTTTTTTTTCTTAGCTTTTTTTTTTTTAAGCATTTACAATTGTTATATTTTTTTGCATATTTTCTTTTGTCTGTGCCACTTTGGCTCATGGGAGCTAAATGTTGCTTTGGACTAAATAGAAATAGCCCTTCACAATGTCTTGAGTAGCTTTGTGATTTAGGAGCTTAGTTTTGCTTGAGTCTCCCATCATTAAAATAATTCATTACCAATGAATGTTAGAGGCTCCACAATGAATCAGCTAGCTTTTTTTGCACTCTTCTAAAGACCAAAAGAGGTGTGGGGTTGGTGTGGGAAGTGGGAAAATATGTGTGACTGGGAGGTATGGGAATGGAGAAAGAGAAAGAAACTTTATTTTCCCCAGCATAAAAAGCTAAATGACTTCATGGTCAAAACCACAGGGGAGACAGGAATGCTGGAACCCCACTGGACAATAAGAATTTATTCTCTGACGCGTACTAGGAGTATATTTGCATTCTCTGGGTGTGGCGGCAGAAATGCTAGGCTGTGTTTTGCCATCAAAGGTTCTTTGTAAAATTCAGTTTTTATCCACCTGCTAATTACATAAATCATGGTAATAAGCTGTTTGGTATTGAGACACAACTGTTGGAGGGATGCACAATGACCGTTCTCTGACCCTGGAGTGTGGGACCCCACCTGACCTTAAGACTAAGGTTGAAAGGGTTAATTGTAGGTCACTGGCAGAAGGGGAGCAGCCAGAGGGTGTAGATTGTACAGTGTGTGTGTGTGTGTGTGTGTGTGTGTGTGTGTGTGTGAAGGCTACAGGGAATGTAGCCTCTGATCCCTAATTAATTCTTAGAATGAAAGATGTACTGGTCATCCATTGGCACATAGTGCTCTCTTACCTCATATCACTCGTAAACACACACACAAGCCTTCACTGTCAGAAATATGCACATAGTTTCCCACTTTGCACTTAGCAAATGGCAGTGCCTGTCTTTCTCTCCTCATCCTCTTTTATCTCTGTTATCCTATCTTTCTTACCCACCAGGCTGGCTATCTATCCTTCTAATGAGCTCCATGGACTCCTTTAAACAGTTGTCAAACAATCCTCAGGCAGCCATCACTTTTACTCGGCTCAAGCCAAGCCATAAACAGCAGCAACATCGTAGCATGGAAAGCAAGAGAAACTATAACTTAACACATCTTGTACTAAAATGCTTCTTGGGTGACCAGAGCATAAGTGGGATACAGGTGCTGTTAAATCCATGATTTGCTCAGAAGGCACTGAGTTCCAGCCACTCAAGTCATAAGTCTTTAGTTGAAATAATATTTTCAATGAGTTAACTTTAGTGCAAAACATGATAAATTTCCTGTTTGACAGTTGTCTTGTTTTTACTGAGTCCTAGAATCTAGGTCTGAATTGAGAGATCAGATACTGACAGATGTTAATAATTACTGGTCTTCAAGGTGTAAGAAGGACAAAGAAACATTTTAACTCCAAGCAGTGGGTGAGAAAATGTAGACAGCTTTTTCTTTGCGCTATGACCACCCCCTCATTTCCCCAACCGCGTTTCTTGAGGCCAGCATGTGAACATCACTCACAGTGTCTGTACAAGCCAAGCACCTAGTTCATCAGAAACACCTTCTCTGGCCCCAAACCTGACCCATTCTCTCCTGGGGTCAGGATAACAGGCTGCAGGGCTAACACACTAGATGAGAAATGGACCGGAGACAGTGCTGCGTGTGTGTCTGTGTGTACATGCACAGATGCCTGCTCAGATGCATTTGGAATATATGTTTCAGTGTGTATAATGTGTCTGACTAGCCTGTCAGAGGCGGCCTGTGGAGGTTACACAAACACAGAAAGGGTTATTTATACTTCTAGGAAATTATGGTGGTTTCTGTCAGATCTGGCCTACTCTAGCCTGATCTGGCTTGGTCTTGGTCTAGTCTTAACCTATTTCTAGCCCACACAGAGCTGAGTGATACACAGGGAGGCAGAATTGTGCTAATATGGCTGTCATTGCCAACCCCAGTGGCCAAACTCTGTCAGTCTACAGCTCTGAGCCCACCTCCACAGATGGTCCAGCAGTACTTAAGAATTCACCCCCAGGGTTTTATTGCTCTGTTGTATGGAGGACTGTCACAGCACAGGGAGCATGTGGTTTAGATATGGGAACAGCATCATCCAAGAGCTCTCATGGCCTTGCACAATGAGATCTCTCCACCCCCAGTAAAAGACATGACAACTGGACAGGTCCTGTTTTATGATAGGACATAGTCTACTTGCTAAGGAAGTTAAGATGCTGATACATCCTAAACATTACATTTTACACGACATGATTAAATAATATCCATTAACCCTTATGATTTCTTTTAAGTCAGAAAATTTCATTTGTTTTGTTGTACTGGTTCTGTGGTTGTGTAACATGCTAATGAGACTTCAGTTTCCATGTACTTAGTCAAGTAGCTAGTCAACCTGTCAGGCAAGGAGCCAGTCAGAGGATGGTGATTTACTGTCCTGCATCCAGAGAACCGAAACCTGCTGGGACCACTCATTCAGTCGGTCACCCTTTTACTCTAAATGAGGCAAAAAAAGCACAAATCTACAAATCAGCATTTACTAATTTGTTTATTGCCCTTGTTCTGGCAGCTGCTCCTCCCCTCTCACCCACCCTCTTACAACCCCTCCATACGTTCTCGCTCCGTTATTGATCTCCCAGCTAAAAAGTGTTACAGCTGTGTTCTGAAAAAAGCTGTCATGCGCAATAATGTATATATAGGAAGTAGGTGTAATGAGTCCCAGAGGTGTGGTGCCCTCTTAAGAAAACGGAACTCTAGCTGGCAATTTTGTTTTGCCTTGTTTTACGGTGATAATACAGAAGCAACAAAAGTTAAGCAGTACTAGTCTAAGAGGTCAAAGTTATGCACACGATGCACACATGTTCCACTGTGTGGGTGTATGTATATTATTGTATATTGGTGAAGTAAGCCATGAACTTATGCTGATGGCATCTGGATGGGTGCCAGGGTGAGTCATAAACAAGCAGGGAGCTGAATTTATGGGTGAAGAGGCAAGTGGGAGGGAGTGGAGAGGGGTGCAACAATTAGTGTGTCTGTCCTGGCAGGTCCCCTGCTCAAATTCCACTGATATGACTTTAATCAGGCCTAATCTGCTTATCGGCCTCCTGGGGCAGTGATCAGCCTAAAGTGCTTAACGGAATGCAGGGACCCATAAGATGCTGCCACTTGAAAGCTTAAGGTGGGCTGTCGCTGAGAGTTTTTTACTTAATCTGATTAATTAAAATAAACTATACCAAAAGAAGTTCCTATGGTTCCTGGCTCATTTACCATCCAGTAATTTTCTTTCTTTCTTTTCTGTCTTACATGAGTTTTTGTGATACCCACAAACATTTTGGTTTATATTTTAATAGCAAATATGTATTTTCTGAGTATAATTTAGTTTTACCCTAATATAATATGTGGCCATTTACACTGCATGAGCCATTTGAGATTATGTTTACAGCTTAAAATCAAGCCTTTACACTTTCTTTTGCTTATATCTGGTTATCTGTCTGCGCTGGTAGTTTCCACATGTTCTGCATCCCAGACCTTTACACATTCATTAATAAAATATAATTAAACAGGCAAGATAAAACCTAAAAAGGAACAATAGAACATCTCTCTACACTGTAACAGCTCATCACACCAGACTGCCAAAGTTCACTCTACAGAACGTTTGAGAGACAAGACAGGCCAATCCTGTTGTTTGCTGTAATTGTGAAGACTAATAGAATAATTGACTTGATCTTGTAATGGGGGTTAAGAGACATAACCCCAGTTAATGAAAGACCCAGGCAAATTTGTTCACGATAATGAATTTTGTTCAAACAAAGCATGTAAGGAAGTATTGTCTGTGCCAGGAAAGAAAAGGAAAAGCTGTTTGAAGAAATGATGTGTATGTGCTTTTTTCCTGTATCAACTTATTCTCCTTAATGCACCTGACACTGTGTGATAAGGTGAATGTGATTCTAGATGAGTTCACAGGCCATGTCAGGGCACTTGTCACCTGTGCCACCTAGCAATCATAGATTATCACATTAATGCTGATGCTTCACGTGGGCTATGCTCAATTTCATTTGATTCGAAAGATCAGCGAGGTCGCTAGTGAGGTGGAAGCACTCTGACCTGCACAAATGTTTGATTCATTTACACACAATAAAACTGTGTTGGCTCTGGCTGCTATAAGTTCTGTGTTCTTATTTTCCCGTACCCCTGCAACACATTCGGTTTCTGTTGTTGCCTTGCTTTGTCCCAGTGTATCCTGCCAATCTATTTCCTGCTCCCATTGACCTTTCATTCCACTCATACATGTCTCCTCTCAGAGGACAGGTCCTTGTGTGGAAGTCCTTCTCATGTTCAGTGGGATCAATACAAAGGGCAGGGACCTTGCACACAAACTACCCTGCTGACTAATCGAGAAGGATTAAAGGCTATAGACACTGTGTGGTGCGTGCACGTACGTGTTTGTACACACATACACAGAGTACATCACAGTCTAAAACTTGTAAATAAATTGTGCTATGATCTTTGTGGGGTGGGCTGAGCAAGCTCAGAGTTCATGACCCCAGGCTGTGTCACTGCTGAAGGTCCACACAAGTCACACAAACACACATACTCAGTGCCATTTAACCTAAGGAGAGGCGAGGGAGGAAGTAAGTGGAAAAGTGAGAGAGGGATTAACAAAGATACTCTCTAGCAGCTGGTTGGCCATTTAGAGATTTCTATTATCCGGATGGTGCAGTATTAATAGAAACTTGTAATCACCCAGCAGTCTACTTCAAAATAGATGCTTATTTCCCTGACCCTGACTGCCTCTGATGGGTGGGTGGAGGTACAACTCAGGGGTAGGCAAAGTGGTAGATAAAGGCTAACAGGTGCCGAGGTAAAAATCAAATCCAAGAACAAGGACCTTAGGAATTTTGGAATTTTTCTCTCCTGTTTTTGTAGAGGAAGTGACCACTGACCAATTTATGGATTATAAGTGTCATTACTCATAAGCAGCATTTTAATACACATAATATTTTTGTCAAACTAAAACCTTTTTTTATTCTCTAGTTGCTCCCTGTAATACACTGGTTGGCCATTTCTTTACACATTCAGATAGAAAACACACCTTGCTACACCCCTCAGCTTCCCTTGTCCACGTCCTCCATTTCTTCTTGAGCTCTTTCACCTCAGGCCCTATTAAGAGGTGGTGAATCGGCCCACTCTGCCCTCTGCCTGCCCTCTCTGGTTGTCACTGAGCGGGGGTCCAGACCTCTCCACTGGCTTATCACAGGTCATTGTGCTGCAAGGGTGCATGCACACACACACACACACACACACACACACACACACACCACAAGCTGGACACAGCATAACTCCTCAGTATTATACTACACACCTTGGGGGTCTGGTGTGCATTTACAAATAGATAAAGCACAAACAGACAGAAATATACACACTGACAAACATTCTTTTCCTATCTCTCTGAAACTGAAACACACACCATTTCCCATTTCCCTTGCCCTCTGTAACCCAACATACACGCTCCCAACTCCCACCTCTCCTGTCACCTCCCATCTCCCAGACCAAGGTCAGCTGTCCAGACCTGCGGCTTTTGATGTAGATACTTTGACCCAACATGGCCACCTCTGTCTCTCCAGAGAGATTAACACAAGGTAGGGACAGAGAAACTGAGCTCCATGTGGCTTCACGTTATCCCAGCCGCGCTCTCTGTCTCTGCTCTCACTTCTCATTCTGTCTCAGATAACTCCTCACGTCTGCAGACTGGGGACCAGGAAGAGCTGCAAATTGAATATGTCTGGCAGGCAGATCTGTGAAGACTCATGAGGGATGTTAGCGAGAGAAAGCAGACTGTACTGTAAGTGTCCACATTGTGTCACTCAGGCAACATACATAAAGGAATGTGTAGAGGGAGATAAGAGGGGTTTATTATCCTGCTTGTGGCTTGTGTTTCTGCCATTATTTATTTATTTATTTATGTATTTTTTCATTGTGAGATTGTGTAGCATCTTGGTTATGGTGGTATTCTTAAACACTTACATCTTGTCTTTGTTTTGCAAATTCCCATCCCATTCCTTTGCCTGATTCCTTCTCATTATTTCATTATTTCTGCTGGACGGGGCTGAGGGGTGGCTGCCCTGGCAGTTGAAAGGTTAAACAAAGTGCTGTGACTGTCAGGGTGAGTGAAACCAACTGTTGCTCGGCTATCAGAAGATAATCAAGGCTAATAGGTACATAATGGCTAACAGTGGGGCCGCACTTGCTGGCAGATGCATCATAGGGGGACAGAACGCAGACAGCGTGACCTTGCATTCCCACTGCAGGTCTCACCGCTTCAGGGTGATCAAGTGGAAAGAGCAAGACACCAGGAATTTTACCCCTCTTTTGCCCTGGGATATTAACATAATAGAGCCGCCTTGATTGCACTATATTTAAAGTTTGCAGTTTATTTTTCTCAGTTTTTCTATACATTTTTTATTGTTGATGTAAAGTTTCAACTTTGCAAAATCTAGTTAATGGACTGAATTAAAGTACCATTGGGAATGATGTCACCACACTGGACTGAATCTGTGGAAGCATTATTCAGCATTAGTATATTCCACAGGCATTTGTGTGGATCTTTGTGAATTATAGTTCCTGTAGCATGTGCTTTTACTTTTGTCCAAACCAACAAACAGAATGTTTGTGTATTGGATGGTCAAAGTGCCTAAGGCCCTGAAGGACACTTTGTTCTAAACACTGGAGATTTATGAGCTTGTGAAGCAAAAAGGATGAGTGCAAAGTTGTGAGCCAGTTTACTGTGGTAATGTCAATCACAAAAAAAAACTATCCACTGTCTTCAACTACAAATTAAAACCCACATCTAGAAACTGCATTTTGAATTCAACTTGGATCTAGCAAAAATAAATAATAATGGAGCCCTCTAAACCTCAACATGTTGACCGCACATTTTCCATGAATACATTACATAAAAAAAACATTCACACAAGTGTGACTTTGACCTACCCAGCAAAGAGTTAACATGTTCTAAATTGATGCAATTGAGCAGAAAAGGTCACAGGATCATGTGTTAACGAATGTACACATGCTTGGTTCTCAGCTCTCTGCAAAGCATCCAGCCAACACTTCCCCTCTGACAGCACTCAGTTGCCCTGGACTCCTCTCTGAAGACTCTCTGTAAACAAAGCCTGCTTTTGTTGAGGCCCAGTGCGTCAGAACCATCATCTCCAGAGGGCAAGAGGGATATGGACGAGAGATGTAGGGGTGGGTGGAGAGCGTTAGACACAGAGAGAAAAAGAAATCGTTTAGGTGGGGGTGAAGGGCAGGGGAACTGAGACAGAGGTCTGGGTAATTGCAGCACAATGGAGATTGTGTTTGATCTCTGAGGTGTCCAGGCCTATTTAGTGGGGGTGAATGTGCCAGGCTGAGGAATGTTGTAGCTCTGAAAGGCTGAGTTTATCAGGAGTTCAGCAAGTGAGAACAAGAGAGAAGGAGGGGGGTAGTAGCTTGAGAGAGATAGAAAATAGAGAGCGAGGGAGAGAGAGTTTAGCCAGACTGCCTTTATGTTATTGGCTAATTATATCTTTAATGCCTTTGAGAACTTCAGTGTACACACTGTTCACGCATGTTGTATGTATTCTATCACACGTCTCTCTCTGTATTTGAACTGAAGTGAGAAAGGCCAGTCTGGTCTGTGGTGCAGTGCAGCAGCAGCAGCAGCAGCAGC
>JAUBNQ010000028.1:9944761-10011658 GCA_032353495.1 Ctenopoma kingsleyae | reverse complement strand
ACACCACCATAGTTAGTCATTTCATCCATCCATCAATTATCCTAACAGCTTGTCCTCTTAAGGGTCAAGAGGGTGCTGGAGCCTATACCAGCTGTCTTTGGGTAAGAAGCAGGCTACACACTGGACAGGTCGCCAGTTTATCACAGGGCTGACATACAGAGACAGAAAACCATTCACACCTATGGTCAATTTAGTGTCACCAATTAAACATTCATGTCTTTGGATAGTGGGAGGAAGCCGGAGAACCATGGGTTCTTCTTGCTATGAGGCAACAGTGCAAACCACTACACCACCATGCCACCTGTTAGTCAATTCATGAATAATATATTTATTATTATATTATTTAGTGTTTTGGGTGATATCTTAAACTGATTTCATTTAGATTAATGATCAGGACTTTTTGTGGTATGCTAGTGTGCCATAAACCACCAAAGTCTGTCGTCAAACTCCAAACCTCTTTTAAAGGTTTCTTATAAATTTAAGTCAGACCTCTTGAGACAAACTACAACCTCCACCATAAACATATAAAGGCCACAACTAAACCTGCACTATAAGGTTACAGAACTGATATGTCTATTTGTAGTTCCCCTGCTATAAATGTGAGCATTTTTAACTTTTTCATCTAAATTAAACTCTGCTGGTACACAGCCTTTACATCAAACCAATGTCACAGGGTGAGGCTATATATAAAAACAGCAAAAATAGAATTAAATGAGAGACAAGACGGCTATTGTGATAGCAGTCCTGTTACTCAGAACTCAGATCAGTGATCATACTATTCAACTTAAAGCCCCTGTAGACTTGTCACTTGTTTCATTTAACCTGCAGGTGCTTATTACTCCCTGCTGGGTGCCATCCCCTCCATGGCAGTTACATTTTAATTAAGTATTTTGTTATATGAGAGACCTCAGTTTAAACTTCAAACATCTTATTAGATCATTTCCCCCTCTGTGTTTTGACATTAAGACTGAGCGCTGCCGGGTTTTTTTCTTCCTTAACTGAAGGCATAAGCTAGTTTTGTTCTCTTACTTTGGCACTATGACATGGTATTTGAAAATCCTTGGTTTTGTTGACTTATTAATTGCTTGTGCCTTTCTAACTGAACAGCATGGAGATGACACGGCATGCTGGGATATTCTCTTTAGATGGTGATAGTGGTTGCGGTGAGAGCGGGAGGCAGTGGGTGGAGGGGTTTTTTACTTCTCTCTCGCTCTTCTTTCACACTCCTCCCTCAGCTCATCAGTTCATCAGGCTTCTCCGTGGAACACTTAGCCCTGAGGAGACGCCGTGGGTGGGGGTCTGTAACTTTTGATGAATGAATACATCTCTGACTCACTCCTCTTTTATCTGACTGTTTAATCATGACTCTCTCTCTCTTTCTCTCTCGTTTGTTCCATCACTGAACCTTTTTCTCTCTTTCTGGCCTCTGCTCTTCACTCAAGACAGTGGTTGCTGATTTAATTGGATTGTGCTGAACTCTGGCTCTCTGTTGCTTCTCTTATGATCATCTCTGAGACTCTTTGACTCAGACTTCCTGTGAAGTTCGACTTTGTAACACTCTATGAGCTTTGGTATCTCAGAGAGCAGCGTCTCTACTTCAGATTTTCCCAGGTATACCATGTAAATGAGTTTACAATTCATCTGTAAAGTTTGGCTAATCAAAAGTAGGTTAGAGTATAGGCAGTCCTGAACAGAAATCAAGGCAGCTGATATAAATATGTTTACAACATGACCAGACTTTACCTCAGGTTTGGGGTCTACAGAGACAACTGAGACTTAGCCATCCAGAGACAACCTGCTGCTTCTTGGATGCTCTACCCACATGGAGCTCACATCCGTGGGCTTGCCCCAATGCCTCCCTCCATACCCTCTTGCCTCTCCCTTCCCCTCCCCTCTGCTCTGCTTTTCCCAACCTCCCTGAGATCGATTGAGGGAGATGATTAAGACATCAAAAGCTATGCCTCACTGTAGATCAAAACTCAGGGCTGACGGGCAAGAGCCTGATCCCACATAGACTTCCGCTGCAACCCCACAGCCGGAGATTTGCCATTCCCAGCAGCTCTCATGCTCCACTCCATTAGTATCTCCACGCCAATCGGAGGATCCCTGGGGTTTGACATGTAGCCAAGGATGAGTCAGGGCTGTGCAATCAACCCTATCCATGGAGAGGCAGGTGCTTCAGTGGTGAGACACAGTGGTGTGCGTGTGTGTGTGTGTGTATGTGTGGGCATCTGTATGTGCATGCTTGTGTGCGCATGTGTTTATCATAGCTCAAGGCCCTTATTCACCCCCCACTGTTTTATCATCCCCAACACTGAACAGCAGCAGCCCATCACACTATCTCCTTTTCTCTCCTTTCTCTTTCTCTTTCACTGTCACTCTCTCCCTCGAGGGGCTTTAGTTCATGTGATTCCACGCTCCAGCTTTAGCTCAACTTTGCCACTTGGCAGTCTTGGAAGATTTTTTTTCTGCTTGTCTCTCGTTTTACTCCCGCTGTTAAAGTGGTGATAAAGAGAACAGAAAATACATACAGGATCATGAGGAGAGACTTTTCCCTGCTTGTAAAATCAAGTGCTTCATGTTCCATTTGAACGACGTCAGTGGAAAAGTATGAGAGCCACTCATAGTTGTTGAGGACAAATTATGGAAAAAAATTAATAAATGTGGTTCCCATCCAGGCATGGAAATAATAATTGGAGTCTTTCTAGCCAAGGGGGGTTAATAATAATCTAAATACAAAAAAGGCAGTATGTGAAATGATTTGGTATTTGTTTTAGCAACATAGAGATAAAATGAGCTGAGAACACAGTGTGCAAATAGTCTTATTATTCCCCTGCAACCTGGCTTTTGTAAGAAATTTTTTCCATGTTCACTGTAATTTGGTGTTGATGTCATGGTTTGGTACAGGCAGCAGCACAATCACTAATGTTGCTGGAAACACAGCCTTGAATAGTTTTTATATCCCTGAGAGACACTTAATAATGTGCACCACACAAGCCAGTCAAACATGTGCGTCACTGTACAGACATAAGCAAGCGAGATATTAATTCACAAATGACACTGTTAAAACTGTTCTTAATTAATCTCCAATTATCAGTTCATCAAGGTCTTTGCACACACGCACACTGGCAGTAGAGTTACAGTAATCTGAGCAGCGACTCGGTCATTCAGTTTTAGCCAGTCAACCAGTGAGTTAGGCCCTGAGGCTAAGCTCATTAAGGCAAAAGAGTCCCCTACTATCTGTCCCTCCTGCTATGCACCTAAGGGCCAGCCTCCTCCCTGTCAACTCCCTGCCTTTAATTGAGTTCTCACTTCTCTTTATTTTACTGTCAGCATTATACCCCTCTCTTTGTTATCACCCTCTCCATCCACTTTCTTGAACCCATCTCCTCCCTTTCCTTTACTGCTGCTACCACCAACACTTTTTTTTGGTATTTCAGAGAGTAAGCACTTTCTCCATATTAAGATGTGAAATTCATTTTGACAGTGGGCTGGAAATAGAGTCGAACTGGCAATATGCCCCTGTATCTGTTCCTCTCTGTCTCTCTCCCTCCCTTTTCTGTGTCTGTCTGTTCAGCACTACTTACTACTTTTTTTTCCTTTCAATCCATGGATCCACTCTTCCTCCTCACTTTCTTAAATCACCTAAAGAGTGTCCTATGAGGTAAGGGCCTGCTTGTCCTAAATTATATTTTCAGAATGTAGAAGAAGAAGAGGAAAGGAATGAAAGAATCCTTTACAATATCTCCTCAGGAAGACAAGATCCATAAAATAAGGGATACAAAAAGAGAACATAATAAATTGAGAAAGAGTGATGGCATACAGTATAGAGTATGCCACCACAGTAAGATATTCATATGGTTTGCAATAAACCTAAAAGATGACTAAAATGACAGGCCATAATATGCACACAGAATCAGTAATGTCAGTGGCTTAGGACTTGTATAATGTTTAAATAGAGCAGCGCATAGTGTAAGAAGATTTAGAACAAATACACTTAATGTGTGAATTGCATAAAAACCTTTGAGCAGCCACCAAGTCTCCACAATTGCTGCACTTGCATGTGTAACAGAGGTAGCAGACACATGAATGTGATTAGGTTGGCTGTTGCATCTGGCCACTAGCCCAGAGCTAAATCATATAGGTACATAACCGTGTGACTGCATGGCTGGATGGCCAGGACTGTCAAACTCTTTCTGAAATCATATGATGCAACTGTGATGCTGTGTGAATGCGCATAAATGCCTTTTAGCCAAGCAGTGGCTTTTCTACATGACTTTTCATCATAGGCTAAATATTTGTTTTAACACCCAGGGACATTAGTGTCATAGGATCATGACTGTAGCCATGTTACTGCGGTGGATTTGAGGCTTTAGGTGTGTCTTAGCCTTAAAATCACCTCTCAGTTTAACAGATGTACAGAGAATGCACATGCATACATATGCAGAAAAGTATACTGTATGCAATGATGCATTCACAGGTGCTTGACTAGACGCTTGTATTGATCAACGTGTACACTAAAGTTGGAATCATATACTTGTTTATGTGTGTAATTTGTGATGTCCTGTTTGTTCCAACCCCACATAGATCACTCTTATACACAGTCCTACACAAAGAAAGCATCCTGACTTATACTACTGTACAAAATGTCCTCCACTTTAATTTGTAATCTAATACATCTAAAAAATCAATCAGCTACATCCAATGAATGTTCAATGTAACCACTTTGCCCCGACTGACTATACTGACATAATTGTCCCGTAATGTGGTTGACAGGGCAAAGGGGAGAGGGACCGAGGCAGACAGCAGAGGGTCAGGGCCCATCTCGTCACTGAAAATAGCCCCTAAATGCAAGGCAAGCCTCCCATTATTAGGCCTTCCAGGTTGACAGGGAGGTGGCCAAGGCCTGTTTACATTCTCTGGTGGTATTTGAAATGAGAAACTATAGAGAGGGAGAGGATGGCATGGAGGGAGTGGGGGGGGGGGTTGGGAATAAATTACCAGGATGGTCCAGGAAGTGCGAAGCAGGTAATTGCAGTTGACAGTCCAGTCTGCCACACAGTTAATTTGAGCCTGAGCCCAGGTTCCTTCCACTATAGTGCACCATACTTACTGTATACAGAGCACAATCTGTCTGCATAGGTACCTGCCCAGACACCATCTCTGTCTCGCTCTCTTTCTGGCAGAAGAATTATGTCGTCAGCAAGATATGAGCAGCCCATGTCTCTCCTGGTAGGTGCACACTCCATATCCTTATTTTTCTTATAGTTTAATTTTCCACTGAGAAATATTAAATTTTAGGCGGGGTGATAGTGTACCTGTCAGTGATAGGGCGTCATCTCTAACTCCCTCTGACAGGTGGACCATTATATCTGCAAGAGAAAATAATCCCTCTCTACTTTAAAACCAGCAAATTTCAACGCTTTGGTTGTGATTGCAGAGGACCAAGAAAGAAAGGCCTCTTAACTAAATCTGGTCTGATCAGGTAATGAAATACATTATTTTGGAAGCTGATTGCTTTTTCAAAGTGAACATACAATATGGAGGTTTACCCTCAGTTATTTTGAGAATCCATTTTGGTGAAACTGAATGTGGATATATACAACATGCATGCATCACAATCAGTTTTTAGTCACTACGTAGTGATTTAGATCTATTTTTTAAGGAGATAAATTATGACATGACAAGAATTCTTGTGTACTTTATTTGTCTATTGACTGAAAACCAGAAACAAAGCCTAACCTCACAAAGGTTCAAGCATAAGATAAGAATTTAGTTCAAGTCTTTCGTATTTGTATCTCAGCATAGAGCATCAGCGTGACAACTGAGACTGACTTCTGCAAAACTTTATCATCAGTCCTAACTTTGGTGTTGATGAAAACACAAATTTAGTATTGTTTTGTAAATGTAGCCAATGACTGACTTCTATCATGCTCAAACCAATCCTCCATGTTAAGGTTGGGAATGCCCAGTGGCCCCTCAGTCTACTGTACCATAGATGACATCAGCCCCTCTGGTTCCACATCCTTGCAACCACTTGACATTTCTATCGACATTTCCCACAGTGCTCTCACATTAAAGGGCGTGACATTTCATTTGCACATGATGTTGATTAAAATACACCCTTATCGTCTCAAGAAAAAACGGGTCTGGGCCATTTTTGTACCCTCTACTTTGGGAAATGGAGAAGAGATGAGGGAATAAACAGAAGATTGGCTGATTGTGTGGATTATGAAAAGGCCCTTAGCTGATGTTCTGTAAAGACTTTAAGATAGAAGTGAGACAAAGTTTCAGTCTTCCATATCATGAAACCGGACTGGTTTAGACTGATTACAGTCTTGAATAGTGCGATTGAAGTCGAGAATGGAATTAACAGTAAAGACACATAATGATTTAAGGACTTTGTTTCATGGTCCATGAGCATTTGACAGCATTCCCTCTTGAAATACTTAATGCAAATAAAATCTGATTTGAATCAAGCCAAATTCAGTCAGAGTCCGTCAGTGGCAGGTCCCATTTACGTCTGTGTCATGCCACCTGCACGGTGCTGCTGTCTGCTGATGTGTTAGCCCCAGCTGGACTTGTATGATCTGACTCCAGGCCAGGTCTCACCTGCCAGCTCCTATCGGGCCCTCCACTTGTACATTGGCTCGGGGCCTGTCACTGATGGGCAGCCTGCCGTCCAGTCTAAACGACTGGCTTCCGAAGACATTCACTGATGTCTGTTCTTCTCCGTCTTAAACAGCTTCTGACAAGAAATTGAGATATTTATTTTATTACTCAGTTTGTGTTTCTTTGTCTGTGGAAGTGTTGCGGTTGCTCCTAATTCATGAGAAAATGTTTGCTAAAATGTATGCCTCAATTTTAAATACAGTAATCATATACTGTATTACATATAACTCATGCTCCCCATCTGAATTAGACTGGGACAGACCTGTGTTTCTACTCATTGTCACTGCACAGTTAAAGTGTCATGACATCTGTAACTCAATTATAATAAATTAGCACAAAGGAAAATGTATAGCCATAAAAGAAGCATTTATGGTATACTTTTATCCCCAAGCAGCCAATAGGAATCCAGAAAAGAATAACATATTAACCTAATTAAAAGCAGTTGATATAATACCCAATGACCGCTCAGTTGTTAAACTAGGAGAGGTGTATAGGTTAATCATAGCCTGTGAGCAGCTTCATGTAATAGATCCATAATATGATAATTAGTTCACTTTTACTCAAACATATCTGTGTCAATAAAAAATATAGCTGAGCATACGCACATAGCATGCCTTGCGCTGATCCAATATAGCTCACTAGACAAAACATTCACTACTTATGTTTCATGTTGCCCTGGTTAGCGCCAGGAATATGCAAAGGCATTGCAATAATCAGTGTCTACTATTGCCCCAAGGTGATCACCATTATGGTTTACAGATAGCAACCATTATATGCAGGTTGCCCTACCACTTTAATAGTATTTTTTTTAATTATTGTAGAGACAGTATTGTCCCATTTGGGTCCACTATCATAGCTTGAAAGATTGTGTTTAAAGAATAATGCAGACATTAGCATACCTTTTGTCATAAGCAAATTCAGTAACCTACAAAATGGCACAGTTGAAGTAATGGTGTGATTTGTGAATATTCAAAAAATAACTATCATAAATCTTTCTAGAAATAACCTTTCACATTGTTAATCTGTTTTTCTAACCGTAGAACTTGATCCCAATTTCTTTTATGCCACTGCTCTAATGAACTGCCTCATTTTGCAGCAGTATGTGTATGTGCTCCAGCTGCAGTTCTACCAGCAGCTGACTACAGTTACAGTGTAGATCACAGGCCGTAATCAAGTTATGGAGATGACAGTTATATCATCAACTCCATCGGACCTCCTCAGTGAAACAATTTGCAGTGTCTACAGTGGCAGACACAAACAAACCGTTTTCTTGATATTCCTTTTGCAAGCAGTCAGTCTGCAAGGCTCTCTTCCAGCTATAGGGGAGGACAGCAGGCCTGCAGCGTAATGGATAAAGAGACAGTGTGGGAATACATGGAAGGAGAGGTGAGAGAGAGATGAAGCAAAATAGATGGAAAGAAAAAAGGGAGGAGAGAGAGAAGTGGGCCTAAATTGGGAATCTATTACTGAGGCATGGGTACAGCAGCCCCTCTCTGTCTCCCGTAAACTCACAGAAATGTGTTCAAGTGCAGGGGCTTTATAAGTTTCCCCTTCTCCAGAGTAATGTGCTTTGAATGGCTGGTAAAATGGGACTGGGAGAATTTCATTCCCGCTGCCTCCCCAGGCGACTCACCTTTGGCCCACCGATGATATGAGCCCTTTTCTATTTTTTCCACTTTTACTCTCCCTCGTTCCCGTTTTCCATCTACCCGACTGATGGAGAGGAGGAGAAATAAATGGAGAGCAGTGGCACAGCAGGGGATAGAGGGATGGAAGTGTAGAGGGAGCGGCAAAAGAGCAGGAGGATTGGGGTACAGGGCTTATTTATTTAGTAGAATGAGGCAGGTGCGTTATCCACAGCTCAGATTAGCTCATCTGTTTATGCTAAATGCCACACCATGGGAAGCATGGTCGTGTCACGGGAAGTACAGAAACCCATTTTTCTCACTGTCTGCTGCTTCCAGCAAATGCTGAATCTGTTCTATTCACCTGTCAGACTTTTACTGGAGTCCTCATATCAGATATAGTCAACAGATTATTGGCTTTTCTTTTCTTTTTTGCTTTGTAGATCCTGTTACCTATTCATTTATCTTACAGATAGTTTTTTTTTTATTTTGCTTGATTCAATTACACATTAGGACTGTGTTTTTTCTCCTCCCATTTGGTTTAGAAAATACAGAAATACAGATGAATGATTTTTGAGTCAGCGTTAACCTTTTTGTTCCTGTGGACTTGATTTAGCGATAAAGTCCTGCTTTGGCCCCTACACTAACATGAAGTCATGACACTGGGTGTTGGGTCTCTCAGCACCCACTTAGATATGACTGATGACTTTGAGGCACAGTAACACTAGATACTATAAACATACTAACAGAAAAACAATCAACCAAGTTCTTTATTTCATGTTATACACACATATGATGAAAGTCATAGCTTTGGGATGTGCTATCCTCTGCATGTGTATGTTTCATGCTGCTCATATCCTTTTATGGCACAAATGCAGTTTAGAGAAAAAGTACACTGTTACATGTTGGGCACTCAATCATATTCACATCATATTTGACTTTCTGCCTTAACTCAGCATATACTGTGAATGATGTCTGTCGCTGTGGTTTCTGTAAAACAGAAATATTAAGTTTTATATATAAAGTCAAATGAACATAAACATGACAATTTATTTGTTTCAGTCTTCTTTACTAAGAATTCTTTAGATGAGTGTAGAAGATTTATTGTAACTGATTTTCTCAAAATGTATAAGCAGAAAATGTTTATTAAAACTTCCAGTGAGCCTTTCAGTTTTCAATTTCCCAACAGAAGTATAAAGAAATCACTGCACCTGTACCAATATTTACGCCAATTGCTAAGAACATTGCATTCGATGTGAGCTTATCAAATATTAGTGAGAAAAAATTAAATTACAGTGACAAACAAATGTTACGCCTGTTCTTCAAGTTCACCGATTCAAGCAGGACATCATCTTCTCCATGCCATTAGCCCTGAGCCTGTTTATTACCCTAAGATGTTTCTACTTCTACGCACTATGAGGAGAACATGGCCAAGCTGCAACCTTTCACCTCTTTGTCCTCATGTGGAAAATCCTCTTGATACGACATGTAATAGCTGAAACATTATTGCGTTTCTGTGTGTCTTCCTTGTGCATAGCATGAGAGAGGGTCACAACCTCTCTGTGTGTGTGGTTCCCACCTATGTTTTCGTTCCCTTACCTTTTTTGATTCACTGAGCTGTGAGACTGATGCTGGGTGTGCTGTTTTTCTGCCATTAGAAGATGCTAGGTAATGCCTCTGTGATGGCACCACTCACTTCTCCAGTGGTGAGAGTAAATGGAGCAGCCTTTCACAAACAATAAATCCCTGAGGGTCCCCTTCTTTCCTTCTCCCCCTCACCTCTGAGCACTGACTTTTCATTTGTTTTATTTACATAGCTGCCGTTATGAGCTTTCATCAGCAGGTCTGCTTATATAGGAAACTAATGGCTTCTCAGAGCGGTAATTTGAAAGTGTGTGTGTGTGCTTGCTGGTGTGCATGTGTGCATCCATTCGTATATTTTATGTTGGTATTTCCACCAGTAGATTTGCATCTGTGTGTGTGTGTGTGTGTGTGTGTGTGTGTGTGTGTGAGAGATCTTCAGGGAGAAAATCAACATTTTCATGTGGTTTTTTTTGTCCAATATAACCCCCCATTTCCCTTTTCACTTTTGACTTCCCTCTCTCTCCAGTTTTCTACCTTTTCTCTTTCTCTCCGTGCCTCCATTTTTCATTCCTACATTGTTCATTGATTATCCATCATCAGTACAGCACCACTACAAGATATGCTGGATAAATACCAAACATGAGTCCTAGCTTACAGACACAGCATACTTTTTTGGAGGCGGAGAGGATTTTTTGTTAAATACTTTTAGGAAACACTACTTTGTCAAGCTGTGTGTAAGTCTTCATTTACATTATCTGTTTTAATAATGTGAATAATATGAGGTCTTTTTCATTTTTCTGGAATGCCAGTTTACCTTTTTTTTTTTTAAATATTTTGTGGCTTTATAGTTAGCAATAAACTCAGCACGCAACCCAAAAATAAACAGACACATTTATGTTGTGGGAAAAATAACACTTCCACCACCTCTGCTCCCCTCCTCTCTTTGTGTTTAACACGCTCTGTGCTTCCCTTGGGCTAAACAGAAATAGGTCCAGCTTAGGGACATAATTGGTCTTGATCTTTAGGCTGCAGGCATATTACAGCGGTGGGTCTGGATAGGGCTCTTGTTATGTGTAAAAAGGTGGCAGGGGAATGCCTGGCCAGTAATTAACAGTGTACAGGGAACTGTGGAGGAGGAAATTTAAAAGTGAATGGGGGAGACGAGTTCATTCTGTGGCGCTGCCTTGCTCTCTGCCTCCTCTGTTTCTCATCTATTCAGCCCTGCCTGTTATTGGAGCTGATGGGTTTATAGAGTCTTTCACACTTTTGGAAGTTAGGCTGGCATTGTGAATTTGTTTTTCTCTTGCTCCTCGTTTCGCGCCCCTTTGCCTCGGCCAACCACACACAAACATGCTCCCCTCCCCTGTGTCATTTCTTTTTCTGTCAGTCGCTTGCTCACTTGCACAGTTGTTGTTTTTTATTTAATGAGATTTATTTGTGTGATAGTTTGGGAATAATCTTGCCAAATAATGTAAGTGGAAGTAAGGTAAATATCAAACATTTAATCAATACTTGACAGTATACATCAAAATCTATGAAATACTGTTAAATCTTTGTAGCATAAAGTTACATACTGACCTTGTGTGTAGAAAATGCTGCAGTATATCTTCACTCATCTCTTTATATCTATGTCCTTACTGTGTATATTAATTATGGGTAATTGCTGCTGTATTATATGTAGTTCAGTCTTTATATGTTATCTCTTGCAAACTGGAGGACTCACTCACCCACTCAATCACTCATTCACAATCTTGTAGATTTTAGTTTACACGTTTTTCCCATGGCTGTGCTATCTAAGCCAAGTAAACAGTTGAATGCTGTGTATTGTAACAGAGAACACATAAATATTGTAATAATACTGTGGAGTGTTGACTGTAATACAGTTCAGGTACAAACAATTGTAGTATGGGACACTAGCCATGTAACACAAAAATACAACTAATACAGCTAAACTGCAACAACAAATATGTTGCAGTATGCATGTTCTGTAGAAATGTATTTTTTAAATTCATGCAGAGCTATTAATGAAAAGCCCAGTAAAGGAGGTAGTTGTGGTGGATGACAGGTAAAGAAAAGACATGTCACATCAAAAAATAAAGATCACTGTTCTCTAGTAAGCCAGGCAACAATGTTTCCTTAACCAAGTGATGTGCGTGTCTAAACATAAAAAAGTTTAATAACGCTGTAGATACCAAAACTATATATTGTTCTGCAAGGTCTGGTATTTTGGTGCAAAACATATACTGTCTGTGAGCATTTTATTGATATGCTCAATCAATATATTTGCCATTTACGGAAGTTAACTGCATTTCCTCATTACACAAATACAAAACATAATGTGCTTGCAAATACCTGAACCCCGTAAAAGATATTTGTGGTGGAGTTTTTTGGAGACCTAGTGATCGGGAGACCTACATCATTCCCTTTATTGTTTCTTTTCAAAACACTCAGATTATTAAGAACTGATTTTTCTCTAAGCTTACACTAATACATGCAATACTGTATAGTATTATGTCGTTACTATGGCTTGTGTGTATTTGTGTGTCTTTTTTTTGTCTTTTTTTCTGGATAACTTTAATCTGATTGAGATTTCAACAAAATAGTTTCATGTGTCTAACAGTGTTGCAGTTTTGTGCCTGTTTCTCCCTCAACACGCACCAGTGTGTTAGTGTGCCAGTGTTTCCACTGTCCAAGTCCTGTCCTCCCCTTTCTATCCCGTCCAAGTCCAGACTAAACATGTTCGTTTGAGAAGCCTGTTTACTTTGTTTAGGCAGACAGACAGAGACACAGGAAGTGGGCTAAGTGATGAGAACCTCCCCGACAGGCCCAGAGATAAATGAACATGCTGCTAAATGAAGGAAGGAGAGGCCTCAAATGAGCCATTGCAGAGAAGCCCCCAGTATGGGATTTGAAACTCTTTACCAAGGTGTGTGTGTGTGTGTGTATGTCTGTTCATGTGCCGGCATGTCTGCCTGCGTATGGTTCTGGTGGTAACAGGTGGGAGGTATGCCATGTCCTGGTTAACAAGAGTGTTATTGTGTTGTTCTGTCCTGCATGACTGACCGTCAGCTGTGCGGGGTCATCCTCGTTCCCCCTTAACCCCGGAACGCTAACAGACCAGCTACGCATGCCCGCACACACATAACAGACACTTTTCAGACACACACACACACTCAAGGACACACCCAATCACACACACATAAACAGATTCTGTTATGCATCAGTTGGTGGCCTGTAATTGAATTGGGACATGATCAGTGATATTTCCGATTTGGTGGCCCGATGCACCCCAGTGAAGAGGCATCTGCTCACTCTTTCCCTGCCACAGAGCTGCAGCCAGCAGCCCTGTGCGTGAGACATGGTTTAAGAGGTGTACACACACACACACACACACACACACACACACACACTTTACCCCTCCCTGCTACACACGTACACATAACTGCCCTGAGTCACTCACACACAGTGTCCCGGGGCAGTCCTGCAGATCTGTAACACTACCTAACAACAATACTCCCTCAACTGCTTGGCTGTTTACTTTCTGATAGAGTTAAAGTCTCCCACTTAACGGATTACCTTACGTTTCCCTGAACCCCCTGCCCTCGTCGCCCTGTGCTTTCACTTCAGCACCACATACACAGACACACATAAACACACAGATACAGACAGGCCTGCACATATATGCACATCCACAAACACATGACTGAACACACTCACCCACACATGTCCAATTCTGGGCTGTCAGCCACACAAAGATGGGGATAAGAAAACGTAGTAGTTCACTGACGGAGATGGCCTTTGTCCCCACTCTACCTTAATCTCTTCTTCTCTCTATCTGCCACTGGTTTTTCACCAAGGCTATAAAGAGCTGTCAAGAATCACACATCCCTCAGCCCCTCATTAATGTAACCAAGAGGTTGTTGTTTTTTCCATTTGTTCCATTTTACATTAACTCCCTGTTCTTTTAGTCAAAAATGTCACACATTAATTTTTTTTTTATGTGGAAGGTGCACCTTCAACATTTCTTTTCTCTTGCAATGTGATGTGAAGTACTCATGGTAACTCTCTCCACTCTGAAGTGGGCCTCAAGTGGTCTGACAATCTCCACCTTCTCTTACAAAGCACCCCCCCCGAGTTGGGTGGGACAATCTAAGCACAGAGGCGGGGACCTGGTGTCATAACTGACGGACCTGTTTACTAACAGACTAATTGTTGCCCTCCCCTGCACTGCTCCTTGTAAGGCACTGTATGGCTGTCTGTACACATCATTGTGTTGAAAGCAAAGGGTAAGAATTAGACTTTTAGGGAGTGAGTGGGCCAGAGGCGTGTCAGTAACCCCTTGCTGACTCTTAAGCATTTGTGTGTGCTGGTTTGTACTGATGTGTGCTCTAAGCTGTGTCCATTGACATATTCTCAGAGCCAACTGCGTGCTAAAATGTTCTTTTATTTGAAGGACTTCTATCATTTATGAGCTACGTGCATGTCTCTGTTTGCTTTTCTCTTTGTCAGGGAGTTGTTGCTGTTATCTCCTCCTATACCTTCTTGTTTCCTGGCTGAACAAAAGCCACAAAAAGGTCTGGAGGATTTAGGCTCTGATGCCATCCAACACCCTCTTAATTATGGCTGGCATAGGGCAGGAAATGCCAGGCTTATGGTGGTATCAGGCCCAGCACTGATACCACTGTGGCACGAAGTTGTCTGTTTTGTTTTAATCCATATCCCCGGATAGACATTCAGCAAGGATTGAGCCACTTTACACGTCTATTTGTAGCTGATGGATAAAGTTACGCTCATATTTTCAAAGACATGTAAAGGGATATGAAATTATAAGATAACTTTTTCATTCCAGCATCATTCCAGACAATATGCATTTTCCATTTTCCCCGCTATTCTTTTGGCACATATTGGCATATAGCATTATCTTTGATACACGCAAGCATCTAGGCACTAGAACACTAATGCAAGTCACAAAGTCACTCACACACCTAGGAGGCCTCCAAAATTAACATAATGTCATGCCTGCCCCTTGGAGAATGCAGTAGACAGCTGACTACTGGAGCTTATGACAATGCTCAGTTGTCAAGAGAGAAGAATTTACATGAAGGTGCCGCTTCCAGTTTATGTGCTATGCATGACCCCTACATGCCAGCTAATGCACATGGTATGTACATAATTTTGGGGGTGTGTGTGTCTGTGTGTGTGTTGGGGGATCTATGTATACATATGCCACTCTCTAATACACTCAAGCGTCTATGAGTATGTTTGAGTTCTGTGTTTGTCTGCCTTTGTCTGTGTTCGGGTGTGTGCGCCTCTGCGTTATTTTTTGCATCAGTTGCAGATCTGAGAAAGCGAGAGTTTGTATGTGACAAAAAGAAGTCAAAAGACAGCCAAAGTAAGCCTGATCCCACAAGGGCTCGGCAGTCTGTTTGATGTAGCTTTTCTGACCCTGTGAGGTGTGTGAAGATAGATGCTGTACAGACTATAGCTATAGTCGTGTAGAAAAATGTAGCCAAAACTTACTTTTCACTTGGTGGCATTTGTCAGTTAGGTTAGCTTTCATTTTATCTTTAGAGGTCACCGTGTGGGCTGTGTAAAACACTCCCTCCACCTCTGCCTTTCTTCCCTGTTTACTGGCCAATGTTACTACTAACCATTTTAAAAACATGTCCATATTTGATTAGATATTTACCACAATTTCAGCAATTCATTTGTAATTTTTTTTTTTGTCTAAGTGATCCATCATGTCTGATTCAGCTGGCCAAGAATGAATTGGCATATAAAACTTAGTTATGAAAGTAAACAAATACACATTTACTGTCAGTATTTGTTTTTAAAAGAACAATTTTTATCCATAGTGACAAAAAATATGTTCAATGCTGACACAGATGGTATGTTTTGTTCCAAGGTCACTCATTTTGCAGGAGGTGTGTGAAATCGCACTGACCCAACAAAACCCCTGTCACAGACGTACGGCATGTCACAGGCCAGTCATATAACATGGAAATCACACAAATACACACACACTCACACACACAGTAGGTTAACAGGTGGCTACTGTGGTTAGTGCACATGCTTTTTTTTTACATTCACAGATACTATCTTTCTAAATTATTTAAAACTTTGAAACTCCAGCCTCATGAGTGAGTGCTTTTTAACTGGTGCCTGTTGTGACATCACACATAGTCGTGAATTCAAACATTGTAGGTTATTCCCAGCCCCCTTCAGGATGAGACTCCGGTTCATAAATTTCTATATTTTGTCTTTCACTATTTAACTCATGTCTCTTGTGGCAGCCATTACTCAAGGTAAAGATGCAACGTAAAATAAATTGCAATATTCATTAGATAGTATTCCGATTGGCTGGTGGTAACCTTGGGGGCCAAACCTCCCACCAATTGCAGTAAACGATCATAAATAAGGGAAATTTTAGTTAAATAGTTTCTGAAAGAGCCCGCTGCATTATGACAAATCTAAACAGCTTTGGTGACATAAATGTCCCAGATGTGCTTAAAATACACTAGAAACATAAAATACATTATACACTAGTTTCTATAGAACTGATTTAAAGCCATAACGCACACATCAAACACATCCTTATCCCACATCATCACATAATGATGCTTCCCTCTTGGCGTCTCAGTATCAAAGCTAAAGGTGCCTTTTGGCTTCACTATTTGATGCACTGGTTGCTTCACTCCTTGACACCATGGGAATGACTGTGGCTGTCTGTTGGACCTCCCATCAAAATAATCATTGACAGAGTGGAAACATCACAGTTTACTTGATTTTATGCACAAAGACAGCTGGGTTAGTTTAAGTGGAAGAAGTACTAAAGTACTTGTGGGATGCTGTGGGATGAGAATAGGCTCAAATTGTGTTATCAAAAACTACAGAAGGAAGAAAAATGTATACTGCTTAGCAACAATATTCCTTTATTTCTGTTCAGTTTTCATTAGGTTTTAAAGCAAATTGCATATTTATAAATGTGACAGCATCAAAATGTATTAATTCAGCTTTATTTGTTTATTTCTAGATTTCTATGGCTCATGAAACTGCTTTCTGCAAATAATATTAATTAAAATATCATATTTGGGTTCCCAAACCCCATGGTTAGATTTTGGGTTGTTTTTTTTGTTTGGTAGGTTTTTGCAGATGAATTGAATCAGAATCCACTTTTCATAAGTGATGAGTCAGTCTTTACACAAGAGAAACCCTCACGTCCACCTCAGTTTCACCTAGATACTCAACTTCTCGCCTCACTCTGTGTCTCTCACTCTTGCTTCACCCAACTTTCTCAACCATGCTCTTCAGACACCAGGCCATTTCCGTTTTCTTCCCCACTCAACAAATATGTTCTTTGGAGCCCTTCCCAGAACACTTTGGCATGTGCTCATGCCCACTCCCAATCTGCTCTCTTGTTTGACACAGATCCAGAGGACAGCAAGGGCCACTGAAGGTGGGGTGGGAGGGGAGGGTGGGGCTATAGTTAAAATGCAGTCATGGTGCAACTAACCCCTGAGAAAGAAAAAGCGACGAGAGATATGAGAAAGAAAGAGAAGAGAGTGAAAGACTTACCTTGTGTCCTCTTCTCTCTAACATGGCATTAACATTTGGACACAGTTTGTTCTCAGTGGAAAGGCTGCTCACAGCAAGACCCTACCTAAAAATATCCATTCTTAGTCTCTTTGATGGAAACTGTGACTCTCCCTAATGACTGCTGTGAAGTTATGAACAAGTGATGAGAGACAGGACAAGAGAGAGATGAGAGAAAGATGGAAAGGGGGAAATGGGAAGAGAGCGAGAGAGGGATGGGAGACAAATGGATGGGGGAGGTAGTTGTGGAGAGTGAAACATGGACAAATAAATGAGGAGAAATGGTGTGAAAATGGCACGTGATGGGTGAGCCTGTGACTCATCTGTGTTTTTTCTCATGAACCAACAATGATGTTCTCAAAAGCACAACCACTTGGGCTCAGGTGATATTTGTCTGATTAAATAAATATAGTTTATATCTCACAAAAACAAGTTCTAATCATGCAACAAATGAAACTATGTGTATAGTGTATTGCATGGCCTCCAAACAGAATGACAACACACAGGCAATTTTTACTCAGTGGTTCTCTTTTCACATTTGTACGGTCCTAGAATAACTTTGTTATTAGTTGTTGTGTCAGCTGTCACCCATTCACCAAACCCATAACTTGTATTTGCCTCTGATTACTAGCATATCTTATAGTGCCTTAGCAAACCGCCCTTTTTGTACCCTTCTCAATTTTTTCATCCCTCTCCTATAACTTCTGTTTGTCCTCTCATCCTCTCTTGCACGCACCACTTCAGAACTGCTCACTAAGGCTTGAGCAATCTCCTGGTAATGGTGTTTTTAAGTGGCCTGTTTGCATAGAGGGCCTATGGAGAGAGCCTGTGATAGAGCCAGTGACTAAGTGGGGCTTGTTACGGTGACTGAGCTCATATTCAGAGCCCAGTCATCCACTGGGGGACTGGCTGCTACTGTAGTCTGGCTGTGGTCTCTTAGCTATCACCAGCCAACACAGTTTTAGCAGTCTACTGTAATGTGACACTTGGGAATTTTTCAAAGCATGATGGCTATGTAGTGTACTTGTACCATGTGTACTATATGCAGTAGTTAATGCCTTTATGTGTATGCCTGCATTTCCACGGTTGTGTATGCACATTTCTGTGGTTGCATTCTTCTGTGTGTCCCTAGACGTGTGTGTGAAAAATAGCACTTGTATTTATGTAGGCATGTTTCTGTATGTTTCTGATTTGATTGTTACCACAATATGTCCACCTGAACCCTTCTAAAGAATTACTAGTCCTCTCCTCTTCATCTCGGCTTTAGATTTCATTGTATGGTTTCTTTCAAATTTTCAGTGAAGTTATTTGCTTTTACTTGGCCGTAGATAAAAGCTACATTAAAGCAGAGTGACTTTGATGCAGGGGAGAGGAACCTTTGGCAGTGGGCCTTGATGAGACAGCCAGCCGGCCAGGTTTTCATTAGATGAATGCTGTGTGGGACTCCAGCCAGATAAGATGGGCGCCAACACACTGGAGCCAACCAATATAGTTATAGCAAGGTGCTCTCTATTTCACTTCCTCTACGTCACTGTCTGTCTTTGTGGAAGTCAGTGTCTGCCTCTCTATTTCTATCTCTCTCTGTATAACCTGAGAGAGGGTAAGGCTAGCCTGAACAGCTCATATGCCCTTTGCAAATCAACACACCCAGAGCGGTGATTTCCATAAAGATGTCTTGGCCCAGCTTTGCTTAAGAATAGGTCGAATGAAATAGGTAGCTTAGTGGTAAATGTCAGAGAGAGATCCAGGAAGCAGGGAGACATGGGGAGAAATGGAATGAGAGAGGGAATAAAAGAGAGAAAATGTGTGAAGACATATGAAAAATTCAAAGGTTCAGAGCTAGCAGAATTACAGGATGCTGTACTTGTCATAGGGAATAACATACTAAGTAATAAGTACATTTCTACATCAAACACCTTAAATGACAAATGAAAAATATTTAGAATGAAAGTAAACAGAATCAGGATTTCTCACTTCATGCATCTGTGAAGGCCAATGGACAAAGTGTATGAAGGGCAGCTGTGGTTTTCAAGGGCCAGCCCTTTTTACTGGTTGTCAAAATTCTGCCCCCATACTATGTAGGATGTCCTGGATTCCTACTGATAATAATAGCTACAGAGAGATGCGTTGAGTGGGGGCATGGCTTTTTTACTGTCTGGTGACCACATACCACTTAAAAGGGCCCTCTGACACACTGCACTAGACTGTTATTTCACAAAGAAGTCATTTTGAGTGAAATTAAAATATAAATAAATGCCTGTGACAAAAATAGTAGTACATATTCCTCTTTATCTACCAGGAATCCATCAAATATGTTATGTGTCAATTGGCTAATTGATTTCCTATTAAGCTTTAGTCAAACCTTGCCCGGTTACATTCAGCTATTTTGGATTTTTGCGTGTCTTTGCCACAGCTGCTGAACATCAGAGTTTAGCTTGTGAATGAAATTATTCTCAGAACTGAATGATCAACACACCCCGTATACATTCACGTATTTAGTTTATAGCTACTGAATGTGTACTGTATGTAAGTGTGTTCACACTCACATTATTGACGAATATTCACACAAGTTGTTCATCTCATGAACATTTACATGTGTATCTATTGTTTACAGGTGTTAGAGGCAGTCTAACTTGTATGTTGGGTGAGTTGGCCTATTTGTGTGTATTTCTATATTTATACATGGCTTGGTAAATCCTCTCACTGAGGGCTTTAACTTCTGAGAGTCTGTGTGCATATGTGTGCCAGCATACGTGCATGCGATGCCACAGATAGCTGATATCTATTGGGGCGTTAAGCTGATTAGTGTGAACTGTGGCCAGGTTCATTTGCATACGTTTCTTATCTCGTTAGATTGATATCAGTCTCTGTCACCATGCAAGGCCTCGACCGGGATGTCTTCATACCTCGTTCTGTAAGCGCGCACACACACACACACACAGACACACACACACACACACACACATAACTGCCCTTGATGCCCCTGGCTAACAACAACACTAATGTTTAACACCAGCCAAGAAGTGGAGGCTCCTCATCTCCTCATGTCGCCAGCGGTACTACACTGCTGTTGCAACAACACATTCACGTCTTCTCCTCAGGCACTCTGTGTCCCTGGTCTTATCAAGGTCTTTAACTCTCATCTCTTACTCCCATCTCTACACTGTCATCCTTGCTCATCTCATTTTTTCCCTCTTTTTCCAGTGTTTGTCTTTCATTTGTTTTTGTTTCAGAGGTTAAAAACTCAGTGTATCTCTGTGATTGTACAGACATATCTGTCTTTTGTGTTCAGAATGTGATATAGTTTTAATTCAACTATATTAGAATCAATTTGTGAAAAATGTTAAACGAAATTAATCCAGTCAAATTGAATTCAGATCACTGCAAGTTATGACTGCTGACTGTATTCAGGCATCGCACCTGTTAGTTTCCCATGCAATAGTGACTGTATCATGTACTTCAACATATTTTGACTTTCACCCTTGCCATTGTATTTAAACAGACATGTTAATGTTGTCATTTGAACCCCTTGGGCATTTATAGAGGGATTAACACATTAACAACTAGACTATTACCAAAAACTCTTGCATCATGATGACTGGTCCTTGATTTATTAGTGCCATACTGTTTGTGTTGACACATTTATTAACGCATAAAATATCTATTTGTTTGATTTAAAGCAAAACTGTAGTTTGTCTTCGTGTCACATCAGCAAAAATAAAGTCAGCTACTATTTATGACATAGTGGTAAAAATTGTTTTGCGTTTTAGCATGAAAGAATCCTGTAGCTCATGTTACAGTTGCAGCCTTGTTACTAAGAGCCATTTTCACCAGCAAACTCTTGTGTGGTTTCCTAAGGCAGTGCTGATGTTTAAAGATGCTTCTCATGCTGCTACTAGATAACATTTTATTTACTATCATGCCTTCCTTACCAAGGACAGCATTAACACTTTGTTTTATGAGTTCTGTCAGTGCCGCCATGCCTGTGGACAAACCAATACATTGTTCTCATTTATCTGTCAACTCCTTGCCCGCCTTGAGTGAGTGGACCTGCATCGTGTGCTTGTTTCAGCACTGTTCAGTCATCTCCTGTACATATTTCTATTGTCAGGCCAGACCATGGATACCTATGGAGACGTACTGTATATCATTGACTGGGCAGCCAGTGGAAAGACACAGAGGTCATATTAATGTTTAGTTAGAGCCACTAGTACAGCTTTCACTGTGCTGAGGTTATAATGGGTTATGCAATAGACATTTTAGTATAACTGCATTCATAAACAAAATAACACTGAAGTAGTTTAAAAGTACAATAAAAATGTCAAGAGTGGAAAGGCACCTTTGCTCTTCAAGTGGTCCTGACTTGACAGTTGATACAAAGGAGAGAAAAACCTTACCACTATCCTCAGTCAGAGACTGTACAGTTAGACTGTAGAGTGTAGCATTTCAAATGTTTAGTGACAGGTTCAGGTGCATACACCTTGAGAATGAGAAGAAAACAACATGAGATAAGATCATGAGGGAGGATGGGGAATTAATTTGCTTAAATCGTTTCCACAATATCCCTAGTATTCTCCATGCAAGTGTTGCTAATCAGTTTCGTGTCATTGTTTACACAATAAAGTGCAAGGCTGATTATTAGAACCATGTTATTATTTGCTTGCTAAAATATCTGTTAATGTAACAATAAGTTGTCAAGCTAATTTATTCTGTCACTTAATTTGATGCACAACAACAATGTCACAGTACAGGTGTCAAAGAGGTTTAGTGTGCTACATGTAAATCATGCCCAAACAACATAGATTACATAGAGATTTTAACATTATAGTTTGTGATGAAATTTACCATAAAATATCAAACTGTCAACACACTTTGTTGGGATTTTTAGTCCATTACCTTTATTTTTGCACAGTTTTGCAAAAATAACCACAAAGAGATGAATCAGTCTTACTTCAGAGATAGACTTTAACCCTCACCTCACCTGACTGTAATGGGCTGCCCAGATTGTGACATGAGAGGAATCTCAGTTTAACTTTTTTTGTAGTTACTTGTACCTCCTCAGTGATGAAAAGAGTACATGTACATGCCTGCAGGATAACTGTTAGTTAGAGTTAGTTGGGAAAAGAGAGCTACAGAGACAGCCCCTCACATCTCTGTTCCCTTCAAGAGGCTAATGCTTTATTTATAACACTGCACCCCCCAGGTGCACACCTCAGGTCCCTGCACAGCCCCTTCTCTTCCCCACAGGTATACTCTGTGCCTGTGCCTCATACTACGCTACCTAGCGCACCTTCACATGGCTTTTCTTTCAACATCCCACTCCTGTGGCTGCATAAGAGGAGGAAGTTGTGGAGAGAGATATAAAGACTCAGTGTGACGCACATACAATCTGCAGACTGAAGTGGTTTTGCAGCCGTAGTCTCCAATGTCTTGCTGCAGTTCTCCCGCGTCTTGGAGAGACAGAACTGAATTCCCTATCCTATAGCCCTGTTCAAACCCACTGAGCTGAAGAAACACCATAGAGGAAAAAGGAGAGAGATGGAGCAAAAGAAATGTGGAGGAACTCTAAAGGAATGGAGAAGTAGAATTGGATGGGAAGTGAATGAAGAAGACAAAGAATTGGGAGGGGGGTTTGAGGAGAAGTGGGAGGGTGAGGAAAGCATGATAAAGATGGAAAGAAATGTGTCTTGCTCTTTTTAAACTTGGAGATGCTCAATCCCTTCTTCTCACTCCAACCTGCATTTCTGGGTCACTAGAGACATTTAAACTGCACTTATAATTAACAGCTATTTTTAAACAGGGAGGGAGAAGTGGAGCGGTGGCGAGGTACAAAAGCATTAAAATTGCCCCAGATTCGCTATTGAATAGGACACATCAAGGCAATATGCTGGCAGATCAAAGTGAGCGAGGAGAAAGGAGACAGGGCCGATCAGTGGGGATAAATTGTTCCCTTTATAATGGCATAAGAATAGACCTCTTTGCAGCTGAAACAATTTAATAACTGCATTCATTACCTCTGTCCAGCCTGTCTCTCTTTCTGTCTGCTCCACAATGTGCAACTGAGTTTGCCATGTGCTACCTCTCTTTGTCTTTGCCTCTTTCTCTTTGTCTTCTAAACTTATCACCTCACTCCTTTTTCCCTTTACATCTTTCAGTCCTCATTTTCTCTCCTCCTTCCTCTACCCACCCTCCACTGAATCGAACATCCTCCACCTTTCCTCCAGCCCCTCATCTCCACCGTCTTGCCACAGCAGCAGAGGTTCCACTGAGCCAATATGCTGCAGGCCCCACAATGAAGATGTGCAATGTCTGACACTCTTGGAATGAGAGCCCTAATAGAAGGGGAAGCGGTTATCACAGAGCTCCCCCAGGACCAGCCTCTGTGTGCCTGACGCTAATTATGGTGCATGCAAATGAATGTGCAGCATTAAAGTCAGGAGGAGTCTGCCTGCCTGACTGTGTGTGGAGCAGTTGCTAGTCAGTGTGTGCGCACACACTATGTTGTTCACAGTGTTAATTGTTCACATACACACAACATAGTTTGGCTACATGAATGTGTGTGTCTAGGCATGCATGTCTGCTCACAGCAGGAACAAACCAATAGGCCAATACCCCTTTTACCTTTTCACACCTGCAGTGGTTTAGATACTTACACTGATTCATTCTTGAGTCTTTTATTCATTAGTATAGACTCAAGGAGTAGGCCATGCATCAAAGATTAGGATGAAAAAAGAGGCACTAACACAACCTCTCTCGCTCTCTTTCTCGCACGTATGTGAGGCTGAGCAGAGAGGATCTCGCTGGAGGATTCCTATAAATACATCTCCCTCACATTCACGAGCAACCTCTCCAAGAGGGCGTCTTTATTAAAACCATTTTGTCTTCCTTTTGTGCCCTTTGTAAGCTTATGTGTATGTGCACATATGTTGGCGTTTTTTAATTTGTATGTACATGCGTGCACATTTGCATATGGTCATGTTTATGCACATTGCGTTTCTCTCTGCATGTTTGTGCACATTTAATTGTATTTACATTAATGCGTACTGTATGTGTTTGCACTGGCACTTTTATGTAACAATCTCTTTCCCATCATTTTGTGTGTGTGTTTATAAGTGCGTGCGTGTGTGTGTAATCTATATGTTGGCCATCTTATCTCCCCATTAGCCTCTTGTGCCCTGACCACTATTCCCTCTCTCCCCTTCCTGCTTTCTGTAATGGGTAATTTAGCCATGCTCGCCTGACATCTAGCCTATTCCTTGTTTAGTTGCCATGGCTACGCAGGCCTATGGATTGCTCCCTTGCTCCCCTGGCCTTGCTGTTGAAGCTATACCTGTAGATGTCTCAACTATTAGAGGGCAGAACTAATAAACACAGAAAACACACTCTCACACACAGTGTACACTACATAAATATGCAAACACTCTGACATGAATATAGATTAAGCACTTATAGAAGAGATTCTTTGACTCTCTTAATGGAGGTGATGGTGATTGTGTTTTTATGACAGGTCAACAACATAATACATGCAATCTTTGAGGCTACTTTTGTGTTTTTGTTTGTTTCACTGAACCACATAACTTCTCTTAGTACAAGTAATGTGTGATATGTATTAAGCAGACACAGCTGCAGAAGTGATGTCTGTAAATAGCAGGACATGTTTAACACCTTGATACATGTTCCGAGGTCAATCACATTGTTAATTGTTGAATTGCAACATGACAAGATAATACTATAAACTTGATCAGTCTCTTTTTGGTTTTGCTTTATTGTCATAGGTAACTTTTATCATTATAGTTTGTACTGTGCTGTATTTTTATAAGGCTTCAATATCTCTGTTTCCCTGTTATGACAGATCTGGGCCTGGCTGGAGGCAACAACCTGCTGATAGTTGAGGCCCTTTTGTACAAAATCTTCAATCTCCAATCTTCAACACAGACACCTACAGAGGGCAAGCTAGATGAGTCAGTGTGGAAGCATAAGTGATGTGTGCATGTGTGTGTACTGAGTGTATGATTTTTATTTTTATTTTCTTAGAGAAGTATATAAAATGTGTCTGAAAAGTTCATAGTCCTCTGCAACTCAAAAAACTCCATCATCAGTTTTGTGAGGTTGCTGTTGTAAATGCAGTACTATATGCCAGATCTGCTTTCTACTAAAGCTACACAACAGTAGCACATGGGCAGAACAAGGTTTGCAGGCAGGCTGGGGAAAAGGCAGCTCTGGATTTGGTCTCTCATCCTCATGTATTTTGCAGGACTTGCAAGTTGGAGGTGGAGGGTTGTAGCAAAGGGCTTCGGGGTCAAAACAAACAAACGTGCTTGAAGTTTTCAGGCTTTTGCAGAAGATCTTGTTGTCTTTGAAGTTGTCACTATCGAGAGCAAAGGAGAGAGGGAGAGGCAAACGGGTATAGAGAGAGCTAGGCTAGGGAGAGTAGCGAGGGAAGGAGAACAAGTTATAGAAGTGTGAAGCCCTTGAGTTGAAACTGTGCCTGGCTGGGCCTACAGAGAGCAGATGACAGTAGCTTTGGTTTCTTTTGCGGAGCTCACAGTACTTTTGCCTTACATAACCCCTCCCATAGTGCTTTTTCAATTATTTGGGGAGAAATCTTAAGTATGCACTTTAAAAGTTAATGCTTTTATGTGTTCCAAAGAAGGGGGAAGAGAGGGGGCGCATTACAGATCACACATAAAGGAGACAGCTCTGACAAGTTTTCAGAATATCGACAATTATAATATTCTATAAGGTATATCAGCAGAGCTTAGCATTCCACAGCAGTGTTTTGGGAAAGAGAAAGAAGATAGACAGAGAGCGAGACATATAGCATTGGTAGAACAGATACGAGCAGTGCAAACTCAGACATTCTTATTTTACCCCTTCCCCCATGCCAGATTTCCCTTAAGGTGCCCCTTACCCCCCTTCTCCCCTCCTTCTGCTTCTCTGCGAGGTTAAAGCGCACCTTCCCACTAAAGGGCTCTGGGGTCACACATCTGCATGTGAAATGTGAACCCGTTGACATTCCAGGGCAGCCCTAAGCCGTGCAGTCCTTTTATTCACTAGGGTGCCAGTGTCATGCCTAACAAGCCTGGTCGATGAGAGAGAAGAGAGAAAGACAGGGAAAGAGGTTGGTATGTTATTGGTGCCCTCTGCAACAATACATTTCCAGTAATGCTAAAAAAAATAGTAGACAGAGGAAAAAGTTATGTTCCTTGAAATAGTAATATAAAATTCTTTATTACTGGATAACATCCAGATGACTTTGTTACAATGAGCTGGCTATAATGCCACATTAAATTGCTTTGGGTATGTAAAATGGTGAGGTATGGAGGGCCGAGGTTGTCTATATATTGAACAAGGTCAACTCAAACATGAAAAAAACAGGTTTCCTTGACAACGGTGCAGACGTTAGTTAGATCAGTGTTGGCACCAGAATTGTTTATATTCATGACTTGGTGTAAAAAAAAAAACAAAACTAGCAGCCTGGACTGCTGTTTCCATGCTGTTCAGCTCTTAGATTTTTGAATTTCTCAAAATCCTCAAAAAATGACTAAATGTGGTATGTTCAACACAACAGAAAATGTTCAGGCAGAGCTGCAGTGGACATGCAGACTCATTTAAATCAGGCAACACATAGATGTGCTATGGCAGGGCCGGGGTCCTTTCAGCCTGTGAATTAAGTTCTGAAGCACAAAGGGCAGCTATTCACCAGGCAGTGATGGACTTCACACCAGCCTTTATGTCCCTCACTGGCAGGCAGAGAGAGAAAGTGGGAAAAAAAAAAAAGTTGTGAGGAATAAGTGAATAGAAAACAAAGAGATTGCCCAGGGTGTAGTGGAATGGGCTGACATATATTTTAGCAGAAAGTTTTAATTAAGTTATTAAATCAGTGTGACGACAAGAAATACTGCGTGTGTTTCAAATGTTCCATATATTATAGTATTGTTGAAGTTGTTATATTATTGAATGTAACGGTTAATGATAGCAACTTATCAAACAAGATGATACACATCGTTTAAGAAAAACTAGTCAACAGGTGTTATGTACACTTCTTTTAGACTATGTATTTCTTAAAGGATATACAAACAAGTCATATTCAGGTTCTTCTATGTTAATGTGCTCGTTACCATAAAAACTGCATATAAATGCATGGCTGGACAAGATTCGCTTGGAATGTAATTTCTGGGCAATGATGTTGAAAAAGACTAGCAGGTGTAACTGAGGCATACAGAAAGGGTCCAGAAAAATATACTTCTTCTACTGTGAGGAAATCCAAAGTAGAGTTAATATTTTTAGTGCTTCACTGGTAAGAGGTCATACACAAACTTACACCTCACACCACACCGACATGGACACCGCACACTTTTTCTCTAACATATTGTAAGTGGGGTCTTACACTCCTCATCCCACATTCCTTCCCCTGGGGAGCCCAGAGCGATGTGAGTGATTCAGTTAGCGTTACTGCATTAGAGTTGTCCATCCATCCGGTCTGCTTTTCCAAACACATCCATCCCAGTTCTAGTTAAAACACTGGGGGATCTCCTCCACTCCACCTCCACCCTCCAAAGTCTTTTATGATGTCCATAAAATGGAAGAGTGCAGCTTTACTTGAACTAATAATATCTGAGCTTACAGGGCCGTGATTGATGATCTTTAAAGCCAGCCCGATCGGTCTCATCTTTCTTCAGATTTTTATCACTGACTTGTTTGCAGTCATGTGCAATCACAAGCACCGGGAGAGGTAACAAGTGCTTGATGTATGATGCTTGAGCCACTTTTGTCAGCTGCGCATTTCCCTTCTCTGCCGTGCTTTTGTTTTTTTCTTTTTATTTTCTATTTTAACCCCAGGCTTCTATTTGTTCCCTCTCTTGAATTGTTTGTGGACTGTTGGTTTACTTTTTTTTCTCTGTTTTGTTCTTTTTTCAGATGGTGGGAATGTCTTCTCCTGGGGGATGGGGCAAGAGGTGAGCCAAACATTTTTCCACTTTTGGCCATGTCGGGAGAGGCAGACTTAGAACAACACTGGACTCCAGGCTTTTTCATGTCACACAAGTTCTCTCTCCCCCTATCCTTCTTACACACACATTCACACACAAACTTCTTCAATTTTTTTCAACATTTTAGGAGATCTATTTTTCCGGAGTAGAGATTAAAAGGTATTGGGGGATCTGTGTCCAAGCCCTCCCTTCAAGCACTTAATATCCTTCACGGTGTGCAAAGAACGCACATCTTTTTAAATTCTATAAATCACCTTTATGGGATCTGCTGTTTGTCCATTTCAACTCCCCTGCTTCACATGGACAGAGCAGGAAATCCTCTTTGTGGAATCTATTGTAGTTTATTTATGTGCATGTGCATAGTCAAAGGTACTGTATGTGCATGTGAGGCAGTGTGTGTGTTTGATAGCCTTGTCCTGTCTCCCCTACTCTCTTAAATAAAAAATCCCACCTGTCACTGAGGATTGTTCTGGCCTTTCATTTAAGAGGTTCTTTAAAGAGCCGCATCATTACGCAGCCTTCAGACAGAGCCCAGTGAGTGTAAAACCTAGGCCCACCTCAATCCCTCTGTTCCCCTCTCTCTCTGATTCTTTTCCCCCTGTCTTTGGTATTGGTCTGTGAGGTCGTTTAAAGCCTCTGCCAAAGTGTGACCATTTTTACAATTTGACAGGGAGGATGAGGCCTTGCCAGGACAGTGAAACAAACATGTAGGTGAAGGTTAGAGAGACAGGATAAGCAATGAAAATGTTAGGCATCAGTTGTTATGAGCTCTGACGTGGCCTTGGCTTCCAAACTGCGCTCTTACTTTGGAGGGTGGCTTCTAGCCTAACTAGACTCATTGGATTTTCATAGGCGTTGTCACGTCTATATAACTCTTAAGTTTGTCTCTGCAAGGGCACATCTCTTTTCCTCTCTTCCCTTATCTTGTTCTTTCTTTCTCCACTTTGTCTTCTTCTCCCTCATTCTTCCTCGATGTTCTTTTCCATTTCTGCCTCTCTATTCCCAACATTTTCTCTTGCTTTTCCTCCATCTTTCCTATCTTCCTGCCCTCTCTCTCTCCTCTGTCTCAAAACCGTTCAGATGATTGATTGTTTCTCTGTGCAGTCTGACAGGATGTAGCACTCTCTCTGCCCCAGGGGCCCCAAGCAGACTGCGCTACCTGATTAAGACTCCTTCTGTAATCACCCGCACAGTGCCACACTGAAACTACTCCCGTCAACACGTAAAAAAATAAGAAAGGTTCCACCTCCTGAAAGATAACACTTTGTTTGTAGCTGGAAAAGAAGCGAGATAATGGGTCATTTTGAACTATTTTTTAACTAAGCTGATACCTTCCCCTCCCTTGGGCTTAAAGGCCTTTATGCATCAGTAGCAGCAGAAAAAATAGAAAAGCAAAGGTCTTAAACCTAATAAAGTTCTCTGTTTGCCTTACAGAGGTAAACCCAGGCTGCTCGAACCCTATTACAGCTGGTAATAGTATTACAGATAGAAATCTTGTTGTTTTCCTATTGAGACTAAATGACGAACAGCCTGCGCTGTATCACATGATTGAGGTGAGAAGGAATTTGAATGATGTCAGAGAGTGAGTGTCACTGCCAGAATCAATATGGTAACAGCATAACAGGTATAGCAAATAGAAGAACTAGAAGTATATCAAGGGTTTTATCACCTTTACATTTTAGTTTGTTTTTATGTATAATCTAAACAGTCCAGATATTGAATTAACCAGCATGTCGGTGGTAATGATGCCATAAACACATCTGTTGTCTAGAGTCATGTCTCGATTCCTAATGTCAGGCTTTACAGGCCAGACAAAACAGACATCAAATGTGAAATTTAAACAGCCTAAGTTATGACAAAGACAGCACAGAAAAGAAGCTGATCTTCCATACAAATCAGTTAATATCTGCATATCAATGAACTACATAAGCACAGAATAAAACTTCCTTTAAAAGTAATTTGGGGATTAGTAAAAAAAAAAGGACTGCTCCAGGAAAGTGTAGAGTGTGTCAACACAATGACCAGAAAAAAGGAAGATCTGACCCAAACCTATTTGCTTGAAACCACAAATTACAGAAAACCCAAACAAGTGTGCCTGTCATACAACATTTTAACACCATCTTGGAATAACAACCAGAGACTACATGAAAGTGACATAAACAATTCCCTTCTTTGGCACACTTAACTGTGAATACTACAATGTGTTTATGGATGCCTGCGGGATGGCTTGAGATCATTGTGGCCATTCAGGCTTTCGATTGCAATAGTGTCTGTAATATAATGATGAGGATAACTCATCAAGCATGGTAAATAATAAAAGAGTGGGCCTGATGGTGGAAGAAACCCTGGGCCGGGTTCCAGCACAGTTCAGGCCTCATCAAACCCTGGGCCTGTTCCAAATTGATGTTAATGTGGTCTGTGCTGCAGCAGTAGAGTAAAATGAGCATTACTAGTATTATAGATCTACAAGTCCTCCTCTGTGTGAAAGAAGAGAAAGTGAAACAAAAGAGAGAGGAAATAAAAAAAATATGTTTGTGTACATGTGTAATGGCACATTTAGGAATGCATTTGTATGTCTGTGGATGCTTATACTCTCAAATGTGCTGTATGTGTGCATATTTTAAGAACCTTTGCCCATGGATGTGTTTGGTATTTCACCATGCTCACATTTATATTTATGTTTTCCCTTTCCCTTGCTGCTGATGCTATCAGAACACAGTGACTGATGACAGTCGCTGCCACAGTCTGATGCTCTGCTGCTTAATGTCCTTTTTGTTTATTAATTAACTGCAGGACATATACGCTGAGAGACACCTATTGATTCTGCTGTTGCATTAATTGATTTTGTGCTTCACTAATCATATTGTTGCTGCAAGATCATTACTAGGCCTCTGTGTTGTCTTTGTGTTAGAGGACTGTGCATTGATATACTGTGTTTTTCTTAGTTTCTGTGGGTGAAGTGTTGAGTGTAGTTATCATTTTGAATGTAAAGCCCTCTATTTTTTGTTATGTGATAGTGTAAGTGTATGTTGAAAAGTAAGTCATGACTATTGAGGACTAAGTCAGTGAAGGCTAAACCCAAGTAGTAAATTTCAGGGTTCCTAATGTAGTCAAAGAAATGATTCAGTCTGCCATTGATTAGTTAGTATATGATTAAGAAATGGCTGTTAGAATACAAGCAAGTGCCACAGAAGTTACAAAATCGTAACAAATTATATTTTAAATATATATATTTTTTAAAATAATATCAGTACCACAATTCTTGACTGACCAAAGTAAGAGACACCTGAAACAATTTTCAGGTATTTTTACTCATTCATTCAAAAGTACATGGAAACAGTACAGTTTGAACCCAGGATTATAAATCTTTTTTTTTTTCTAATATGATGTTAGATGTGACAGCATAAATCAAATTATATGAGAAATCCGTTTAAAAACTTTTTTTTTCTGTTATAGTCAAAAGTTTAATTCATACAATGTGTAGGCCCACAGGCATGTGGGGGGAAAAAGTGAACTTGGGTGGCAATGTAGAAAATAGGCATGCAAATAAAATGTGAGAGTGTCCTGTGATTTAAAACACTAAAACTTTATCATTGAAACAAACAGATTCTACTGTTTTTGTGTGTCTGACTGCCAGAGGTTCCCTAGTGAGTCTGACCGGGGGTTACAGTGTAACCAAAGCGTCTGTCTCCTGTTCACCACCCAGATCAGCCGGTTCAGCTTGATTGGGCCCAGTTGTCTTGGTTTCATACTGACAACTGTCTGGGAAAGGTCTGTCTGGGGTTCAAGTACATTAAAGTCATCCGCTCCTCTCCCACTGAGCCCTACACAGATGGCTCCAGATGCAGCTGGCACAGCATGGAGCAGCACCTGACAGCATTCATTCACTCAGACACACACAAAAATGCACACATACAAGTATAAACCCATGCAGACATACAAAAGTGTGCACAAAAACTCATGTGTCCATACACATTTGCACACTTACTGTACCAAAATGCAAGTAAACTTACACACAAACATACCCACACCCCGATGGGAGCACATACACTGACACCCATTAATACACAGACACACACACTCACAGCAGGAACATATGCTGCCACGCATCTACAAATCCTCACAGTAGCGCACATTCGAATAAGCAATTAAAGACCCAGATTACTGCATGGCGCACACACAGTCAAATGTAAACCCACACATATTGTGCTCACTTTTAGACATATGTTAGGGCATGCCAACGTGCACATGAGCACAGTGCAGAAAGCCCTTTATCTCTGCAGGAGTGAGCAGAAAAGAGAGTAGCAGGACAGCTGAGAGAAGTCAATTTAGACACCCTCACAATGTGTAACACAGAGAAAGAGATGTAAATTGAGGACAGTGCATTCTATTGTACTGCAAAAGATGCTATGGTTATTAAGCCTTTGTGTTTCAATTGCATTTTTACACAGACTCACTCAACAGTGAGGGATTGCATTGCTAGGCAGTTGTGCATAATGGTAAATGAAACATGAAACACTGTAGACTTTTTGTGTGTGGAAAGAAATATGCAGTGAGCCTTATTTAACAGTATTTCCTCCTCAGTGACAGCCATTTGAGCAAAGATGATTTGTCTGTTCCTTGTGTCATGCAGTATATAACCATACGCAGCAGATGTAATAACAGGGCTTTACAGAGATGTGCTTGAATTATGATACTCTTGAGGTGAAATACAAGTCCTCTTTGACAAATCCTTCTGATGTAAACATGTAAACTATGTTTACATTCAGAAGTGACAGGGAAGTATGAATTAGGATGAAATGAAACATATCTGTTCTTCTCTTTCTCTTTCCAAAATTAAAATACAACTAAGGCACGTGTCTTTATTTAACTATGCTATCTATGAGCAATGAAGTCATTGGGATTAAAGTTTTATTTAATCCTGTGACTGACACTGTATCATTATTTTGCTTGCAGGGACAGCTTGGACTTGGAGAGGACCGGATTCACATTTCTACTCCTTGTCTTCTCAGCTATTCTCAGCCAGTCACACAGATACAGGCAGGGGACAGCTACAGCGCAGCTGTCACAGGTGAGTCAAGAATCCAACCTGATTCTCAACCTGCAAGGTTTCTTATTTCCCTAAACAGTATCATTTTGGCCTAAAAGCATTAAGTACAATTAAACAACGCAGCTTAACTCAAGCCTCCAAGCAGCTAATTGTCACTGCAGAGATCTCTCATTGTGATATTTTTAACAATCCTTAAAAGTTGTATTCACTCTACATAATATATAAAACAACTTATTAGCTTCAAATCCTTATTTTCCCAGCAGTATCCCTCACTGTGGCTTTGAGCAATGCTAATTTTTTCATCTACATCATTTCGTTGAGTTTTAATTAACACAACAAGGATTCAGTGTCCTCAAATGACATCACTCGGAGCACAAACTCAACCTCATTAGCTCAGAATTGTGCAATACTGCACCCAGTTTCAATGTTATGTGTTAGATGATGTACATAATGAATTGATTTGTTGTTCAACCAGATATCCCCTAAACTACCCTGCTAAGATCTCTCTATCCCTGTAGCTACTTTGTTATTAATAAAACCGAGAGATAAGGAAGCACACCATCTCTTTACTGCAGCTTTTCCACTAGCCTCGCTGTCTTTCATGTAATTCCTAAAAAGCCAAAGCCTGAGCCATCTTTGCTGACTAAATTAAAAAACAGATTGTCTCGGATAGTCGTTTTTTTGTTTTTTTTTTACCTTTCTCTCTTTATTCTCTAACTTGTATGATTTCCACTAATTTGATTCTTCCACTCTCTTCTCAATAGAGAGTCATTGAACTGCCACAAAACTAGTTCTAATACATTTACGCTATTACAAAGTGTCAGGCAACTAGTTCTCCTTCAATTGTTGCTTGTCTTCTGCCAGACAGAAGGAATTAAAGTGGTTACACTACAAATGTAACATCAGCCACTTGAAGAGAAAAGGCATTGTACTTTTTTTAAGACCAGGGCACATTTACAGCCTACTGCTGTACTGCAATATTCTGTTAAAAAGAATTGCCTATTGTTGAACAGAGATGTCTGCTGGCACCGTGTGCAGTTTTTCTGGAAATGCCACAGGTTCATTAAATGAACCGCAGTCAACATATTAAGTTTTGTTCAATTTGAATTCGTGGTGCATTGAAGACTGCTTGGAGAGCAGGTCCCTACCCGCCGGTGGTACAGTTATGTCTTTAGGTGATCTATAAAATGTTATTATTTAAAACAAGCTCTTTATGGATTGCCTACGAAGCATGCTTAGCACATGATTGATCTGACCTTTCACAGACTGTCGTTCTTTGGGAAAACATCAGCCTTAACCTTTTTTGCTGGATTACCCTGCCAGAATCTCTATACAAGTGTGTGTGCGTGTGTGTGTGTGTGTGTGTGTGTGTGTGTGTGTGTGTTACCCTGTGTATGTATATACATGCATGTTAGCAAGTAGATGTGTTGGTGTGTGGTAAAACACCATCTAGCAACAGCTGCCTGATGCCTCTTACAAGGTTTGCTTCTCCGAGATGAAAATAATACATTACTGATTGATTGATCAATCATGTCTGAAAGGGTATCTGTGTCTGTGTGTGTGTGTGTGTGTGTGTGTGTGTGTGTTCACGCGCCAAGGCTATGTACAGCTTGATGCAGAATAGAGATTGATGGAGGCTTGCCGTGAGGAGGATACTCAGTTATCTCCTTGTAATTAAAATCCACCTCATAAAGATTATTGACTCCCCCACCACACAAACCAGCATGCTCCCTCGCTTGGCAGGGTTGCAAAGCGCTTCTTAAAAAATGAAAAATAGCATATTAAGCAGCACATATTTCCCATTTATGCGGAACGTTTAGATGTGGTTAAGTTATCGTAATGTGCAATAAAACCTGGATGTGAAATTTGTAATCCACTTTGGAAAATTGCTTACTATATTGCTTTAACATCCCCTGAAAGAGCTTTTGAGAGGTGTGTGCCAAGTTTATTGTATGCCATAATTTAAAAGTCCTCAATACAGGCAGTAAATATAAATTTATTAGTGGCAGGTTTAAATAGGCAGTCTGAGGTAGCTTGAGTGAGTGGATGCTTCAGTGTTTGGTGTATGTGAGTACATACTGGGTGCGTCTTTGATAAATGCCAACTGAGAATGCGCTCCCCCTGCTCAACACAACATGAAGAAAGGTGAGTGTGTATGTGTGATGTGGGAAAGATTTACAACACATTGTTGTAGATCACTGCCCTCTTCAAAACTACACCAAACTGACACAGTGTTCTGTAATTCTCAGTTCCATTTCTAATTAGGTTCAGTGTTTTGTTTTGAATGTGGAGGAAATCAGAGTTGTAAGGTTGAGGAGAAAACTAATCTGTGGTCGAGTGAGGTCTGGTTTCCTCCTGGCCCCACACCCACTAAATAGAGAGAATCACTTCTGGCATTTAGCTATGTTTTTCCAGCATGACCACAAAATATGCATGTTGTTTCAACAGCCCCATCTAAGTATGATCTGAGACCCAGATCCACACATTGTCGTGCCTAAAAAGAACATGCCAACACATTCTCATATGGGTCAATTTAATTTTCATAGCTGAAATATGTGGCAAGGTGCCACTATATGTAAAACCCTTTTCAGACATTGGATACATAACATTGCTAACTTCATCAGTCTGTTAAAGCAACAACTTTCTGTCATTCAGACATAGGTAACTTACATTAATGTTTCTCATGGCTTCACCCGAACCTGTGTATTTTGATATTTTCTGTATGTAAGAGATTGGAAAGTACATAATATACACTGTGAACAATGTTAATGTGACTACATGCAGTTCAGACTTCTACTCTGCTGAAACTGACGCTGCTATATGCAGCCTAGTAAAATTGCTGTTGCAACTTTTATTGAAAAGTCACTGGGACGCTCATTCACAAATTAAGCCAACACGTTCAGATACTGTCAAATTAATGGAAATTCGTGTCTGAAAGGGCTTATTTCTGATGTGCCTGTCTCACCATTCCCATATTTATTCATATCTACAGCAGGTGGAGAACTGCTTCTCTGGGGTCAGATCCCATGTGTCAGTGATCATTCAGGCCTCAGAAGGGTCTGGACCCCCCAGTCTGTTCCACTGGCAGGCAGAAAGGTGTGTTTGAGTATGACTGTGCAAATTATGTTTTCAAGCTTCTGAAGTGTCAAGTAAATGATCCTCAGGATTTTCTGAGTGTTAGTTTTAGCTTTCCAGAAGGACACATAAGCAAAAGGTCTAACTAATAAACCCATCACAGATTTGTAAGAAATCCGTCCCCTCTGCCCCTTCTGTGAAATGGTGTGATATGTTCTTTTTGTAATTTTGCATGTCTAAAAGCTGTTTTTATTTTATGCAGGTGTGTGATGTTGCCTGTGGTACCTGGCATATAATAGCCCTCACCACAAGTGAGTAACCTGTCATTCATCCCTAAATGTTCATATCTCACTGGTTGATTGTTTTTGGGGCATTGAAAGTGGATCATTAAAGGTAAAGTAGTCAAATTCGGGTTAACGACTTTCCCTCTTCCCTTTACCCTCAACATTGTCTTCTCTTCCCCTTTTCCAAATGATGTCTTGCTCCTCCCCTAAGCCCCTCCTTACTCACTTTCTCACTCATCAAACCATAATTCACTTCAGAGGGAAGCATCATTAATGCGCAGTAGGACCCAGCAGCTTGATGTGTGTGCTAATTATATTGTGTGTTTTACACGCTGGATGACTTTTGCTTAGTCAGTGATGAGCTCAGTCTCTGGTAATTGTTTTTTTTTTTTAATTTGATGAGTTTATAAAAGCCTTTCTGTGAGTGTGTATCTGAGCGTGTTATGCATGTGTGCATTTTTCTGTGCATGTAATTGTAATTTTGGATGGTGAGACTTTTACTATGTGAAAATGTAGAACATCACATCTAAATGTGCCCATGTATGCATAGTCAAGTAGTGCATATATGTATACAACATATACTTCACCAGGAAGACAAATGTATTCCAAAGCTCCACACATCACATGCTTTGCAGTGATTAGCAAACAGTCAAAACCTCAAGATGATTCTGGCACATTAAAAGTGCATGCAACTTTAAACTCCATCAATTTCACACAAAACTTTGACATGCACCGTCAACCGTGGCACTGCATTCCCCGACTTGCTTGCATTCTCCACAACTCATGTGATCCTTTTAGTACTGTACATCACTCAGTGCTGTAGCTAGAAATGCTGCTCAGCCTTTGACTAATCATGCTTATTGGAGGTGTCCTTTGGCTCACCTGGGGGCTTCCAATCCTATTAGGCCAACCGTCCTGAGCCTAGCACACCCAGCAGCCGCTCGTGTTTGATCACTGGTGCTTAGAGCCCACACTTGTCCTCTTATGTTGGTGTTAAAGCATGGAGGAGAGAAGCGGCAGGGTGGGGTTTGGCGGGATGAGGGTGGGGGGTTAAAATGTGATCTCCTTAACTCTCTGGGGGGCAGAGGGGAGCTCGGTGCCCCACCTACTTCACTGACACTCCTCTGCTTCTCCATTTGGAGCTGGTCTTTAACTTCTGATGTCAGTTGAAAGGTGGAACACTGCAAGTTGTTTCTAAGCAAAATGGAAGGAGATGGAGAGGAAGAGAAGACTGAAAGACAGAGAGGAAGAGGATCGAAGATGATATTGAGTCTGTACGTTTCTGTTGTGTTTTCACATTTGAAACAATCTTTTTTCTGAGTGTAAGTCACTGTTTTCAAGTTCAGTAAAATTTCTCAGAGTTTGGATCCCGGTCTTATAATTTTTCATTTCCTCTCTTAATCTTTCTTTTTCCCTGTGTATTGTCTATTTTTGGAAGCATGTTAAGAATCTGGTTAGAAGTCAATACACATTATTCCCACTAGGCCTGTTAGCTTTTTCTACCCTCTTCCGCTCTCTGCTACATACTCTAACTCCCCTCCATCACTCCCTCTTTCAGCCTTCTTCCTGACTGTTATTCTGTTGCACACCCGTCACTATGTCTCTCTTGTGGCTCTCCTTCCTACTTCCCTCCTCCCTCTACTTCTATGGGCCAAGAGCGCCCAGGAAGAGCCATGTGTTTCCAAAGTGGACTGGATGGGAAATCGAAGCAGGGCTTCTGTGTTTATCAAGCCACAGCTCCGTCACCTTGCTCCTACTCCCGTCTGGAAGCCCCGGCAAATTGGTGACAGCAGCAACAACCCTGCAGCCACACATGTCCCTTTTTTTTCCTGTACACACGTCCACACACGCATGTGCGCACACATTCACTCACAGACACGCGCGCACACACACACACACACAGAATAGCACCTTGGCCTGTTTAGTTTTATTGCTGGTGTCAGGTGAGGAGGTGGAGGTAGGAGTGCTGTCTAATGTTCACCTCACACACACACACACACACACACACAGTCATTTCCACCCCTGCCGACACCTTGGCTAACAAGACCTGTGAACTGCAGTGACAGAACTCCGAGACTTGTCAGAGTCCCAGTCATTTAATGCCAAGACCCAGCCTCAGCTCTAACCCAACAGGGTTTCTTTATGTACACCAAGGCACAATAGGCTACACACTGATACACTGAACATAAGTCTACTGAATGCTAGTGCTCCTCTAGCTTATGATTGTTTAAGTAATACCTTTACTACTACAATCACAGGAATTACTTCTATAAAATAATAAATTACTTACATAGAGTAGTTATCTGAAATACAGGTGTAGATTAATTGTGTGGTGTGGTTCAACTACTGTGTGTACATTTTGCTGATCTGCACCCTGACACCTGGCTTCTTTCATCAATAAATGTTTAAATATGTACTTGTCCATCCACCTGCCTCTGTAACTGTACAGTTAAGTGTCTCTAAGCCTGATGTATCTGCAGACATCTTCAGCTGAAGTTTCTAATAGTGCTAAGTCATTACAAGTAGTTTTGCGTGGACTGCTGCCCTTTTTGTTGCATGTACGATATATAGGATGCTTGTTGCTCAATATCTTCTTTAGTGCCCTCTTTTTTATATTTGGTGTGATTATGTAAGCGAAAGAGAAAGAAGAGTTGAATCACGTTGGGCCCCTGCACTACCTTGGAAATGAACTGCACAAATAACGCCTGGCCATTGTGCCTAAGCACTTACAAAGGAGCCATTTAAGAATGAATTGATCCAGCCAGTACAGGGTCAATCATCGGATCAATGGTGTGTGGGTTGGTCGGCTAGAAGGCTGGTTGACTGCATGAGTGAATGGATGGTGGGATAACAAATGAAGGGACAGTTGAATAATGGATGGACGGATATATGGATTGATTCATGGACAGATATGTAGAGGGCAGCAGTGTCAGATCTGTACAGACATGAACTTGTGTGGGTCTAAGCATTTCAGCTGTCTGCCCTCTTTGTGTCCAGTTTGTCTCATACACCTTGCAAAAACCACTGCCATTCAAAACACACTGAGATTCACCATAAGCTTGTGTTATTTTAATGTTTGTGTTACTCACGCAAACTTTTTTTTACACAAACTCAATTTACAAACAGATTTTGCACTTGGTAACATAGAATTTATCTGTTACTGTTACTGAGGTGCATATATAGCACTTAAGTACATCTAATATGTATGGGAGCTAGCTACCTACTACCTACTAATATTTTTCCTTAAGCATGTAGACGGACTCCCTCAAGTAGTTAAATGAGTATATATGCGTGTATATAAAGTATGTATATACTAAGTGTATATAAATCTTTATTGTAGTGTAGAAAAGTGGGAAAAGTTGAGATATAAATAAAAAAGAGTCATTGTCATTAGCATGTTCTTGGTGGATTCTTGTGATGTGTTTACACCAGGGTTGATTGACCTAGTTACCCAGCCCCTGGCAGCGTAACATGGAGAAATGTAACACAATGCAAGACAAGGGAGAGGTTTAGATTCATTTATTATTCTTACATGTGAGACACATGTGAGTGAACACACATACACAAAGATCATCAGGGGCTCACAGAGGTCGTGCCTCATGACAAAGTTAAAAAAGAGAAAGAGCTTATTTAAAATTCTGTAAGAGATGTCAATTGTGCCCTCTGCATATTTCTATGGAAAATTTGTAAATAGATCCTTTGTAAATAGCTTCTCTCTTGCCAATCACCCTGTCTGCTCTCTGCACAGCAGCATTAAAAATTGATCCTTACCCGCACCAGGGTGAAATGCTAACATTGCTGCCAAATGACTGATTAAAAAGAAAAACCTTTAATCTTTGCTTAAAAGTGTCTACTGCCTTGGCATGCCTTTCCCCTGTGCTCCTCTATCTTCCAAGGCTGTGAAAGGAGGGAGGGGGTCGCCGTGGGGGAAACGGGGTCACGCTTCATGTAGAGTCAGCGCTGTATAGCTCTAGAGGTGAGGGATTTCACTAAGAGCAGATCTAGGAATTGACATGCATTGCTCTCTTCTGAATTTAACCTTATGCCAAAGGTTAAAAATACATTTGAGCATTCCACAAGAGAGGGCAAATATATTGACACTCCTGCTAATAGCTTGCTAAAAAAGTAGCTTTTTATCCAACTTAGCAATGCAAGTTAACAAAAATCTGTAGGATCGTATTGACAGCGCTTCCTCTGGCTTGCTCGGTTGCACAGCAATAGAAATCGGCACATTGACACACTCTCTCTCTCTATTATCTAAGTTTAAATAGTGAAATAGCTACTGAGAGTCATGAATTAAAGAACCCTGAGCAAAAGATTGGATTAAAGAAGATATAAATGACAATGAAGTGTTTACTGTGGATGCCGGAGATGTGTTTGTGTTTCAGGGAGAAGAGAGAAGAACAGAGAATGTGCTCAGCCAGAAACTGAAACTTGCTTCAGAGACCTTGTCAGCGATACCTTCTCGACAGAGTACACAGCGAAAGAAAACACAGTGCATGTAAGATAACATACTCCACTTTCTTGCTCTATAGCCCTTTTATCGACTTACTGTATAGCTTAATCTGTAACACTAACACTTGCAGTGGATTGTTTTTGATTCATCTCATTCTGATGCATGCCTCTCCACTAGGTTATGGGTTTTTTTTAATAAATTCTGCAAATTATTGTATCTAATGAGTGATACAGTTTAACAAGTTGCACTTGATTAAACAGCAAAGCCCTCAAAACATTAAGTGCTGGATATATTCAGTCACCTCTTAAAAAATCAGTATCAGTAAGGACCACTAAACTGTCAGCCGGAGGCATGCACACATGTACAAACCCAAGTTCCCGCCCCTCCCCGTCTCTCTGTCATTCAGGTGTTTACTGTCATTCATACTCAGGGTTTTGTATAATCCTCTCACCACACCTGAGTGCTCCCCACTCAGTGTCACTGGATTTATTCCCCCAACCCCACATCTCTCACTTCCCCTCTCCACCAGTGCACAGCGTTTTTCATTTTGCATCCCCGCCATTCTTTTACACATGTTGTCATTTCTTATGTAAATAACCACAGATAAAAAGACAGTAACAGACATTTTAAGATTTACACACACCGCTCAACGCGTATGTTTTCAGTCATCTCCTCTCATCAGCCAGTTTGTTTGTAGAAGTGCCTTTGCCTGTAGCTATAAATTAGGGGTTGTGATTTAACTCATTGAGACAAAAGAGAAAGACAACGAAACATGAATAAAACAAATGATGTGGAGAAGGTGAGGGGGGAGAGAGATCGAATAGAGGAGGGTGAACTGAAGGCAGAAATGGGCCAGTATGTATTTCTGCTCTACTTTCACTTGGAAGCTTCATTAAGAAGTCTGTTTCCAGAGCATGGTGGGATCTGTATGTGTGCATGTGTGTGTCTTTGTGTGTGCACGGGGATGTGTGCATATGTTCATAGGTTAATGTGTAAGATTGTGTCAATGCACATACTCATTTATGCATATACAGTATGTGTAAAGTTATTTGTGTGTTCAGAGAGAGAGAGAGAGAGCTCTTAAATTATTTACAAGCAGAACTCTCTAATTGGTATCAAGTTTTTAAATGGGGTCAAATGTTGCAGTGCAGTTTCATGCAGTTTTTCTCTTGCATTAAGTCTGTATCATTACATCTGATGCTAGAGTGTTTCTACTTCATTGGACTTGAGCCTCTAAATGCTGTATTTTCCTGGGCTCAGGCTGGAGAACCATGCTGCTGAAGCAGATGGGGAATGCAGTTTTGTATGAGCACAACTACTTTACCTTGTCTTTTACATAAACAGCTTTCTTTGAGAGATATATTGAGTTGTAAACACCAAACCGAGGTGTGCACACACAGACACAGACACACACACACCCACAGAGCCGAAGGCAGCACACAGAGCTGGTATTAGACTTAAGCCCCCTAATAAAGCCAATTAGAATTATACTGTGCGCTGATGAAGGTAACCTTACCAGGGCAGTTCTCTCACCTCACTATGCACATGCAGCACACAGTACTACTACTGCTTAAACTAGAAATGCCATACTAAAGTCTGTGTAGTTATAGTTTTTATGGATTTACTGTGACATTGTCAAATATGTCTTCTTTTTTCATTATTAGCTCTATCTGATTTTTTAACATAGGCTTGCCAGTGTAAATTAGTGCAACTTAGACCACACAACCTAAAACTTACAACATTTTTGGAGTTAACAGAAGGTGCATTTCAAGTTACAGAATGGGATTTTTTTTTTCTATGGGGAGGTGCCTTACTCTTCTTTTGATAGAGGCTAACTTTCTCCTTTATCTCCATCTTCTGTGCCAAGTGAGCACATCCTGAACCAGTCTGTCCACTGTATGAGCCAAGGGGAAAGTGATATCAGCCCCTGTCAAACTTGCAGTAAAACAGCAAACAAGCTGATCCTTAGGTTGTCAAACAAATAGAGCATGACTGTGATTAATAATTGTAATGTAATACTCAACTTGGAATTGTAATCACTTATACTAGTTATTACTGAACGAATAACCACATTGCTGTAGTGCTACAGTACTAAGAATTACTGCCAATCATTGAGTACATCAAAGCATTTGCCCAGAAATGTACACAAAAACTGAGATGACTTACGTTGGGCATGTTGGGCTTGTTATCATTTTAGGGTATTCAGCTTTGATCACCATTGATAACCTTTAATGTAACAAATGACATACTTTGAAATCTACTTTGAAATGTTTTACTCTAACTTCAGTGTCACAATAGGAATAACCTAAATAGATATTCCATATCCTCCTGACAGGATTTGAAGCAGGCTCGTCACCAGCTGCCTCAAGGTCAAGAGAGACCAGATGGGTCTGAGGGTCAAGATGAAGAAAGTGAGGGTGCAGAGGAAGAAGCCAAACATAATGAAACACCAAACAAAGATGAAGGAGATGGAGCATTACACAATTCAGCATTTGCCATAGCCAGCTCTGCAACAGGGATGTGCAAGAGAGGAAATGGCCACTCATCAGTCACATCTGACCAGGAGGATGAGAGGGGGGGTTGCAGAACAGCAAGGTCATGGGAGCTGAGGAAAGAAATATGCAGAAGCAGAGGAAGCAGAGATGTGGTCTTCACCACTTTGCATTTTTTACCAAGGCCAGAGGGAGAGCAATGCAGGCCCGCTGCCAGCATCTTTCCCCGGCTAGTGACAGGACAACAAGCTCATAGCAAAGTTTTAGCTGAGACTCAAAAGGTGAGTGTTGATATGGTTATCACCACTAACAGATCTAAATGGTCCAGCTTGCTGCTGTCTTACTTTTCTATTTTGTCACTGAGTACAAAAGTAATACAGCAATTATTTTATAGAGTGAATGGAAAACAACATAAAACGTGCTGGCCCTCAACCTACGTAGTGTGAATGTAAATGACTGAAAGAACTAAGAGGTTTTGTAATTCAAGAGGCAGAATCAATCAATCACTTTGGCTGAGACTAAAGAAGTATACATTAATTGTGTAAACTAGTAGGCATGCAGGATTGTATTCTTGTTTTTAACATATGTTTTGTCTCTTTAGGTGAGATCTACACATCTGACTGAATTGTTCCAGAAATCTGAAAGTAATGGCAGCATTTTCAGCAGTTCCAAGCTCAAGCCAAAACCTCCTGCTAGGTGCACAGACCTTGGAGCTCAGAGGGTAACTTCTAGTCACCATTCACGAATTAGACTACACACTGGCCTCAAGTCTCCCCATCTTTGCCCTGGACAGCTAGTTCAGATTCCCACCCCTTCCTTCCACTCAGGACCACAGGTTGAAACCTCTCTACTACACAGTTCATCCATAAAGTCATCGAAATTGGAAGCATTTTTACCCAATAGTTCCCAAAATTGACTGGGTATGGACAGAGAATGTGCATTCTATTATCATCTTGATGTTTTTATGGAGGCACCATACAAAGCTAAATACTTTTGGCTCCATTGTGACTGGCAGTCAGCCTCTTTTACTCTGTAAGAGCTCTCAAAAACAGACTCCAGATCAGCATTAAAAGGCTCCACTTTACCCCACACTGTGATTTGGCAAATATGCGCCTCTTACAAACAGTCTCAGTCAACGACGCTCGTGAACCTTGACCTCATCTGAAAGCATTATACTTTGGTTTTACAGTCAGAGCTGCATGTAGGAGTTGCAGAGTTCTTGAATCACCACATTTCAACAGAACTAGAGAATGATGAGTCTTTTTTACCCTACATACGCCCGAGCCGCATTCATTTTAATACTTACAGTATGTTATTTATTAAAGACGTGACGCCCTCTCAGATCTTGGCCTCTTGTAAGACATTTCATGGTGAAGTGTTTTCATGGGTGCCTGTCTGCAGCATGAGTCACATGGGCATGCTACTATGGTTCTTTTCAGTGTGAGTAAATTGATTTGTTGCAGAGATAATACTATACGATGAGGTTTCTCAAAGTAAATAGGATGATTACAGGAAACAGAGCTTTCTTTGAGCCTGCTTAGCTCTTTTCTGCGTTTCATGTTCCTTATAAAGAGTTTCTACATTAGCCCTGTATTGTATGCACACAGGTACTTTGTCATACTGTTGACCAGAGACCACTGTTGAAAAGTAATGCAGTTGTAACACTATTTTAATATTTAAGTACTGACTTTGCATTTACATATCATGGTTTGAAATTACTACCTGTAAATGCTAAACTATCATTGCATTCCTGTTCTGCTTTTATGACAAATCTTATAATTTCAGGTGGACATGCACAGAATACACATGAAGACAAAATTACCTTGACTTGACTCCAAAGGCAGAAAAAGTCTTTAAAGATGTATTGAATTGCTTGCTCTAGGGGAGTGATGAGGAAAACATCAGAAGTGTTTTAGAACTGATTGTGAGATTAGCTTTTACAAGTAACAAACTCAGCACTGACATACAGGCATGCGCTAGTGATAGCATGGAGATATCCGCCCTCATTCCCCCCCATTGTCTCTTTCAGTGTCTATTGTTTGTTTTGGTGTGTGTTAGTGTTTCTTGTGTGTATCACGTCATTGCCCTGTGAGACTCCTGCTAATCGATTCAAGGTGAGACCTGTCGATTAAACACCCTGAGCCTTGCTCACTAGCTAACCCAAGGGTGATTCAATCCTACCCTTTATACCCACATACACACACATTCACTAACAAACACACACATATACACCCACCTGCACCTGTCATCCATCAATACCTCCATCGCGGCCTCTATTGATCCCCTCCATCCAGCCTCTTCACCCCATGCCGTACAACGTAAGGGCCAAGACGACATATATGTAGGTTTAATTTGTGACAGATTTACAATAAAGCTCAGGTTATTATTTAACTCTTCCGGCTGCAGTGTGCTCTTTGATTTAGTGCCCTGAGAGAGGATGAGTTACAGCTGACACAGAGAATCTGCTAGGGTTGGAATGGTAGGCACCCGGTTCATAACTCAGCTGCTGAATGTGTAGTTAGTCAATCACTTGATCTGTAATCACAAATGCTGCCAGAAATTACATGAGTGATGAGCTGTAATAAAAGCACTTACTTTTCCTGCTCTGTCTCTTAAGTGTTATTGGCAGACCCCTCTCTCCCAGGAGGCCATGGCTGTGAAACAAAATCCCGATATAAACTGCCTCATTGGTCCCTGCCTCACGCTCTCTCTCTGGTGCACTGTACTGTATGTGTGTGTATGTGACGGTGTGTGTTAATGCAGAATGATCCCACTACAGTGTAATACAAAGCTCTTTTTGACAGTCTTTCTTCCACTCTTGGATTGCTCTGCTTCAGGACAAATGATCCTCACTCCTGTGAAGACAGTCATCTGTGTCTCTGTCATTTATAATCACATACCTGCAGAAGTGCAAGGAAACACAATCCACTGACAATGGCTGGTTTTAAGCAGCACTATTAATTGGTCAGTAAAACACATCATATAAATGTAGTTTCAGATATATTGTTGTGCTGTAATTCGCTGCTACCTATATCTCATCTCAGGGCCACTACACAATACCTTTCTTCAACTACAGTATCTGTGGCTCCCAGCTCTATAGCCTTTGACAGGGGGTCATGTGTGACAGTTTTATTGATAGGGACCTCTGTAATAATTACACTGCGTCTTGCATGCACTATTGATCAGGCCTATTGATAAAATCATATTTTACTGTAAAGGTCTGTTGATTTGATGCATTACAGCATAAATCTCTCCTCACAAGCAGCTGAGTTGGAACTCCTACTGTAGAGTGATGGATGTTCCCGCAGATAAACTCACACATACACACACACGCATAACTATTTATATCTATTGTTTGAATGGGATACTAACAGACACCGGTTAAAGACAGACAGAGATGTAATGATATCGATATTTTTTGTCCATCCATATAGATAGACATCACATCACATAAGCACAACAAGTGGGATCTGCTATCCAGCCCTGCTTATATGATGTGATATATAAGGAAGGGTGTTTATGGAGGCACTGCTCCATCTTATCATGATTTGTATTGTCAGCAGGGACTGCATCTGCATGGTGGTAATAGATTCTGGTGCGGTTCAAATGCCCTGTGGTGAATGGGAAATAGAGATGAATGTGACAGATCATACAGAACTTGTCCTGTATGTAAACGGCCTTTAGAACTGTTGTTCTCATACGGAGGGAAGGGTAGATGGTGTAATGGCTGGTGTGTGGGGAAATGTCATCGCTGGTATTATAGTGGTAAGAATCTGATCCTCAAAGCTGACCTCTACAGTTGGTGCAATGAAATTGATACGATATCCTGAGGAGAAATATTTTATGCTTTGGCTACTGCAGCTTTTGTGGCGTTAAAGAGGTTTTTGTCATATTGAAGTTGCATACAAGCTGAAATACAGACTAATGGAGAACTAAACAGAAAGTGTCAGGCAATATACACAAGGGCCTATGGTGTCACGCATTATCACCTTTGATCTTGCCTTGGAAAAACGTAATAATAAAGGAAGAGAATGTATTTATTACTATTGGAGAAAAGGAAAATAGGTCTTTATGGTTCAGGTTAAAAAGCAGCTTACTAGACCGTGTTTCCGCTTTGGCCAGTAGTTCAAAGCCATGTTTTCTTTTCAGACTTTTCTCTGGCTGGATTCTGAACCACTTGGGGGTACTTTGCAAAGGCTGTGGTGCACCAGTGACAGGCTGGTTTTCACATTTAAGGAGCCAAAGGGACATGGAGAACATGTTCATGTTCAAAAGGCCTGCAAAACTCTAAAACCCTCACTGGCCCAGCCAGGCCACTGTGCCCCAAAAAGTGACTTCTCCTGCAACATACAGAACAGCCTTTCTGTCTGCAGGAAGCCCATCAATATAGAATAAAATAACACAGCAGTCTCTACAAAGCCTGGAAATAAATAGAAATAGGAGAACATTTTATTTAAAAAGCATTTAGTTGCATTAGTCAGTTAAAAAGATTTTCAACTCACAAAAATGATTTTCTCCTCAGGAATTTCACTGTCAACTGAGGTCCTCACAATAATAACAATAATAATAATTGATTATTTATTTATCCCCTTGGGGAAATTCCTTGTAGACAGACAGCTGCATTTTATCCATCAGGGGTTTAGGGAACCACCAACCTTGGAGTTTGTAGACAATTATCCTACCAACTGATTCATGGATGCCCATTGATAAAGTATTGAATCTACTCGTGCAAAAAATATAGAATTCAGCTGACTTTGAGCATGTTCACCACTTTTGTGCCACAGCTGTTTGAAATGCTAACATAAAGCTTCTGGAATAGAAACAACACTGCCAATGTGCTCCCCAGAGCTGAAGGGAGAACACAGGGCAAGACAAAGGCAGTTTTAATCTGAGCAGGAAGCATACACTGGCGATTCACTGTGACATGGTGATTGATATGAGTGAGTAGTGTATTTACAGAGTCTGACGGGACAGGATAGTGTTTTCTTCCCATCTGTATGCTTATCTACCTCCATAAATCACTGCCAATGGGATGCATAAATGTGGACGAGCAAATGTTGTATTACTCTGACTCAGGCAATTCCACTCTGACCTTACATTTGGCATTGGTCACTGGTGCTAAATGCATGCCACGACCTCCCCTGACCTTCGACTATTCATATTTAATAGCCATGAAACCTGATGGTTTTTCAGATGACATACAAAAACACACAATTAGCTACTATGGTGAAACCAAATTATAATTGCCATGACCTGAGAATATCTTGAGTAGCTGACATAATTTTCTATGCTTATAAAAATACTATATAAATTAAGAGACAATATTATTCTGATTTCCCTTCTCATCAGTCTGTCTTTATACTTCTGATTCCATTGCCCCTTGCCCAGCGGTACTCTGTGATGTCCTATGTCCACTCTAACCTTTGACTCTAGCAAGTACTTTAAAGGTTCTGCACTTTGCCCTCTCCCATTTGACCTGTCTGAAGTATACCTTTATAATTGCCCCTGTCACTATCAAATGCACATATGAGCGGGTGCAGGGGTAGGGGGCCAAAATCTGTCCAGTAACCTTTTGGCCTCTTGTTCATCCATTCTGCTCAGTGCAAGCACTGCTAGCCCTCCTCCCCCTATGCACAATTCCATACTGTATTAGTCTGCATGTCTGAGTTATTGATGGTGCTCTGGATATATTTTATTGGTCAGTCATGACCTTTGACTGGGGCAATGCAAACACTAACCCCTCTGAAGCTCCCTATCGATATGGATAGATATATAATCTGATGGCTAATAGAAGTATAGCTTTAGAATAGATGAAGACTTAGTCATTAGGGTTTTAACACCGTGAGGTCAGCATTGCTTTTTCACTACGGATGTTTTGAGATCAATAGGCAGAACACATATTGGGTTTCTTTTCATTAAAAAAAATGTGTTCAGTGATGCACAGGAAACACACTTGGGAAAAATGGACAATAAGGATACACAAATTTATAAAAGGGAATAATATTGTGTCATATCTGTCTATAAATTTTAGATTTTGAAATTACTTATTAAAATGATCAAATACTGCTCATCTTTGACTGACAAAATGCAGAGTACAAATGATCAACATACAAATATCAAATACACCTAAAAGTGGTAAATTCTTTTCATGTGCCATCCTCCTATCACCTTCCTTTATTCCGCGTAAGTCTCTTCATCGAAGGAAGTGTAGCTTTGAAGCACCCACAATTAGGATAAGCCCGACCACAGCTGGACAATTACCTGTCAACTAACCTTTTCTGGAGGCACTTAAGAATGTAAGGACCCCTAAAGATAGAGGTGCCCTGAGTAGTACAAGCACTTGAACAGGCCAGAGAGGGAGGACAGGAGAATGAAATGTATTAGGATGAAGGGGTAGAGAGAGATTGACAAAGAGAGAGGAAAAATGATAGAAATAGAGAAAAAGACAGTATCATGGTGAGATTACCTAATCCTCTGTCTGAGAGGAGTATTTGAAGGGCTTGGTGGTGTCAGACATGAGGGGGCTTTGTGGAGGTTTACCCTGGAGAGGCCAGCTTAGGAGGGGGATCTAGTGAAACACCAGGTGACCAGTGCTCTCTCCTAGTGCACAAACCTCAGCCCGTGGATTTGTAAACACTGTTAAATTGATTGCAGGGAGCTGATGAGATTTCCCTACAGCCTGGGTCATTATCACATTGTATACAAGCTCTAATTCATACTGATTTTTCTATGGGTTGTCATTCTGTTATGTTTTAGTTTTTAATGTGAATGATAGTGTTTTCTCTAAGTAGTTCATATATGTGTCACCTTATGAGACAGAGACTGGTGGTAGAATCATTTCAAAATTTGTCATGAATTTAAAAACTGAAAAACAGTGATTTCATTTCCTAATGCTTGGTGCAGCATTTTTGGCAACGGCCAGTGTGTTACAGCCTACCTTGATGCGCATGTGGGTGAGTTTCAACACTGTATGATATCTGATCCCAAAAACCCTGCAGGGCAGCCACAGCAAATCAACAATGGATTAATGGATCTGGTTCTGCTCATAAATCACTGTGGGATTGGAAAGCATTCGAGGACAGTCAGCCTGTAGTGGTGTGCTTAATGTTACAGGCAGTTTGGGTTTCCCATCGTTCATAGCAGTGACAGGGTTGTAAAGATGTGGCAGCGTCTTATGTCTGCATTAAATCAGTGAATGTCAAAAATGGTGGATTGTCAGTCTGCAGCGTTTAGATTTGTACCAAAACTGATTCACTGGTACAAAGTTGTTTATAAATAACGCCAATGTTTTTTCATAGCTATTAAGGTAAAGTAGGATAACTTCATCCACAAGAGCAAAAACTGAAAAAAGGCTGTGCACACGTGCCCTAATTCACTGGTGTCAGTACAACCCTTCAACCTGGCCACTTTCAACCTAGTGCAGCAAGGCCTTGCCATAGATCACAGTGGTTAACAGTTAGCTGTTCCTGCAGGTGTGTAGGGAATGGCAGTAACTGCTTCCATTACTGGAGAGAATGGCCCAACTCCCACAGCCCCCTCCAGACAGCGGTGTCATTACCCATCCATTGTGAGGCCTGAGAGGGAGCTGTAAGTACAGCAGACTTATGGCTTTGTTAGAATGTCTGGATGGTCTCTTCTGGCTCGGCACAGGATAAGGAAGGACAGTAGTATGGAAGGATAGCCAGATAGAGTGATAGAGATGGAGGATGAGGATGAATTGAATACCCCTTGATGCCCCCCCCCCATCCCAAGGTGCTCATGAGTAGAGTGCAGGCTGGAGGGTGGGGAGGGTTATTTGGAGCTATTTTTACAAGAAACTGGTTGATTTGTCTTAGGCCATTACCGTCTATTACAGCTGCAAGTCTTGGGGAAAAGGTGGGAAGCGGCAGACGCTGGCATTCTGCCTAAAGAGAAATCAATGAAACAAATTAATCCTTCGCAGGCTGCGGTGACACAGTAATCCATCATTCAGGGGGCGCTTTTACACACTGAATCAGTGAGCGAGGAAGGGAGGTGGAGGGATTGGGGGTCGGAGGGCTGGGTTGGTGGGTGCGTGGTGGTTGAGCGAATGTGGGAGAGAGCGGTACCGAGGCCCTGGGGGACAGGGGCAGACATCCATGCTCTGGTAACACGGGGGTAACAGTGGGTGGTGATAGGGGATCACGTGGCTCTGAGCCCTTCCTTTACATCCTTGAGCTGCCTGTGGACACACATAGCAGCAGGAGGAGGAAGGGGACATAAACACAATCAGTTGAACTGTACCATGGACATGGCCATGATTACACACATATGCCTACACATATTTTCCATCTTGCCTGTCATTTGCTGCCAGCTTTAGCCCCACCAAGCTGATAGCTAATGGTGAGAGTGATGGGAGAGCTTTATCATTTGTTTGCATTGGAAATACAGGCAGCAAACTGGTCATTATGACATGGACATAAATGGGATCGGAAAAAGGGGATTGTGATACAGGGGCCATCAGATGGAGGGAGGAGGAGAGAGAAAAATCCAACCTTTTCTTATCATTCCAGCTGCAATTTCTTTATTTGACACTACCTTGTTGCACTTCTGTTTTAGAGCCTAGTAATGGTGTTATTTGAAATTGTAGATCATTATAGCAACAGACCTAGGATCAGGTGTCCCCATAGATACAGGAAGCTCACTGCTCTCTTGCCTTAAAATGCTAAATTACAGTAAAGCACAGCCCACCATTTTGTTATTCAAAGCAGAGAACCATATACATGCACCCACATTCGCCACAGTGATGCGCCTGTGCACAGCCAATTAGACCTCAGATCTATCCGTGTGATTTAGTCATGTGATTAGCTGTCCTGTGAGGAAACAGTCCTGTCCGAGCCAAGATCCATGTGAAGCAGCTGTACCCTCCAATGAATCACATAACAGCTGACATCAAATGATATCGCAATTCAACTGGGAGTGAAAAGAGAAAAAAAACACACACATACGCACATATCAAATTGATGTGTTTTTATTAAGAACTTTGCTGTGTTGCATTGCCTTTTAGTAATATTACATCATTATGAAAGCAAGTTCAACGGCATGATCCAGTCAGTGTTACCGTATCAACTGGCGTTGTTGGTCTCCTGGCTCCTCTGTGGCACTGTAGCTGCTCTGCTGACGTTCATTGATGGTGACTCTGTGTGTTTTTACAGCCGTGACATGTAGCCAGAGCTCTGATAGAGGGTCATGACGATTAGGAACTCAGGGTCATTCAATAAAAAAACCCCAAAAAACAGTAATACAGGAACACAACAACCAGAACCACTATTTGCTGTGTCATTGTAATAGAGAGTGCCAGTTACCTTAACCAGTTTCTCCAAAGAGGAATTCCAATAGCTCCCTTTTCCCCCTAAAGACACAGGTGGTAGCATTCTGTGGAACAGCATGTTAGAAAATCAGAGAAAATAGTGGGTGGAAGAGAAAGGGAGGGGGCAGTGAGTGTTCTGTAAGAAGAGAGAAGGGAGGGAGAGGTTGAGATTGTGCCGGGTGGGGCAGTAGAGAGGAAGGGTACAGGGAGTAAGAGTGGTCAGAGAGCAGAGAGAGTAGGGAGGGAGGGTGGGGGAAGAAGTGAAAAGGATGGAAAAATGTGGGGATATTACAGCAGAGCGGATGGTGTGAGGGAGGCAGAGTGAGAAATGTTGCCGGAAATGCTAGAGCCAGCAGCGTGTGTAAAAAACCACACTGCAACATTTCTCATCTTTGACATTGCTGACAAGCTTTCCAAACACACACAGTGTGCGCTCAAAGTGCAGAGTTGTAATATCCAAATGTTTAACATGGCTTCTCTTCTGAGATCATACTCTTTTGTTTCCTTTTCCTTTGTAAACAAGGCACTTGTAGAAGATATTCAATTTAACCAACGTTGCAATTCCTAATTTAAAGAGTATGTGCAACACAGCAAATATGATCAAATATATTTATGTGCAATGAGAACCTTTATCTGACTCCATCTAAGCTGTGGAAGAGACAAACTGAGAGGAGTGAAGGGGTTAGGAATGACGGATATGAGGAGAGGTGAGGAGGAGGAGGACATAAGATTGTTGTGGAATGTTTGCAGTTCTGTCCGAAACTCGACCATCTCATTTGTCAGGGCTCGACCCCAACTCTGGAGTCAAAGGTCAAAGGGAACATCTGAGGGAAACAGACACTGCTGACACACACACACACACGCACAGACAGACAAGTAAACATACAAATGTGTGAGTGTCTGTGAGTGCTCTCTCCTTCAGCACTCACATAATTCAGCCTTATGTGGAGCACATCTGTATATATCATCGTTAATATCGATCACAGTCTTATTTGTTTTATTAATACTGACTGTTATGTTGACCTCTGCATTTGAAACACCATGCTTTGACAAGATCAGCTGCCAGTTTACCAAAAAGCATGCTATGGTCTTTTTCCAAAACAAATCATTATAAAGGGGTTCGAATTCCAGGATGCTATGATTCAGTTTAGAGTAGAAAAGCTAATAGTTAACGAAAACACAATCCAGTAATGCATAAAAAATGAAATAGATAAGAGCAGTCTCTTGAACTATTTTGAGACTGACTATTAATTTAAGTTATATTTAAAGTATATCATGTATGATTAAGTGCATCTAGCTTGCACTGTAACTTCAGAGCTGTTATGCCAAATAATCCTTAACACTTACACTATACCAATATATCACCGTCACTGTCCTGTAATCAAACAGCACTTGCCATAAATTGCATCTCATCCTTGTCCGGCTGTGTTTCCAAACTCCGGGCCGCTATGTTGCTCTGTGCCTGCGAGGAGACAAAAAACACAATCCTGGTTACAAAGGACAAGGTCAGTGCCACTGAATCACTCCCACTGTCTCCCTGCTTCAAGTTTCCAGTAAAAGTGAGGATAAAGCAGGAAGTGACAGTGTGCTTGGCCCAATTCAGTGACTGACATAATGACTGGACACCTGTGAATCACATGACATTAAGACAATAGCTGACAGAAGCCACACCTTGCACACTGAAAATGATAGATTGAATTACAGTTGAGTTTTATTAATACTATATATCTGCAAATGACATGATTAGCATACTCTTATGGCTGGTTTCTAGTAGCATTCTTCTGTACCCTCTGTTAGGAAACAAATTGTTCATTTTTAGTGTTTAAAATGCAGCATCCCTCCCACACTTTCTGCTCTAAAAAAGAGACAGGTAGCACAGTAGCTGATATTCAACGCTTTGAGATGCAACTTAAATCTTACACCTTTGTCATTCTTTGGCCGCAGACATCAAACAGGTGCTATGAATAATTTATCTTAAGAGTTTCACATTGATAAGGTCACAATCTGCCAGGTCTGGACACTAAACACAGGACACCTCCACACCTTCACTTGACTGTCTTTTTACACACATGTTCCCTCCCACGCAAACACCAGACACACACAGTTCAAATGAAAATACACAAAATCTCAGGAGGGATTTGTCCGTGAGTGTGGGTGTGAGATAGAGGGAGTATCTTTTGCTTATTTTTGATAAAGTTTTTAGTTAAAAATATATTATATATTAAGAAATATATAACTGCATTGGGAAAAATGCCCAATACTGGTTCTGTGTTTCAGTATTATAAATAATGTGTCAGTTGTTTAGGAGGCTTGAGATTATAACAAAACTTTGAGTTTCATATCCCTTTATGTGTTAATTTATGGCATAAAATATTTTCAAGGTTGCTAAACTTAAATGATTTTTTTTTTTCCTCAAACTGCCTCTGAGAGTTTGTGGTGAAATTATTTTCTGTTTTCTCTCTACTGATGTAAACTAGACAGCACCAGTGTGCTCTGTCATTCTCAGCTCCAGCATGCTCATGGTTCAGCTACACTACATTTCTAATTAAGCCCCTGCTGTGTGTTGGTTTTGGGGAAAATACTGCAGTGCTGATGTGATGCCACTCATTCAATTGCAAACCAAAAGTTGAAAAGACAACAAATTGAACCAAAAGGGAGGCAAACTCTGACCCAGAGCTGGAAATTATTGCAAGACAACAAGTTACCAAGAGAACTCATTTGTTCATATAAATAATCGTATCTTCTTTCAGATTTCATCAGCTTCAGGTTTTGCTTGATGTGCCATTAAAAAGTGAGTGAAGTATTTTTTCAGAAGGGTCCACTATTCACTACACCCTTCTAGACAGTGACAGGAGACTTTATGACGGTGAGCGATGTCATTTTTTCCCCCTCCTCACAGGGAATCACTCCTCCACTGCGTTGCCCCCCTCCTCTCCTCCCCTGTCTTTCTCTTTTAGTTCGCCCCCCCCCCAATAATCGCACACTTCTTAAAAATTGTTTTGCACTCTTCTGTGTCGGAGGGTAATCTCGCTCTTTTGTCGCTGAGCTATATTTCTACTGTGTGTTGTCGGATAATGTGAGGATGGGATGAAAGGTAATCTGCGTGCAGAATTCTTAAAGCTCCCTTATCCTTGTTGAATTTCTCAAGAATTCCACCTTTGCCCTCCGGTTTCCCTGAAATAAATTACTTTAAGGGTGAGATGCCTTCACGCACCCACGTTTAGGTGCCGGTTTGTATAGCCTATTGGCTTCTTTAAACAGACAGGTATTAAGTCTTATTTTAATTCACTTTATTCCTTAAGGCGGCATCTCTCCCTAGATATCTCATAGGCATTTAGGGAGTAAAATAAATGATTTCCCAAACTTGCATTAAAATAGATTCATAATGTAAAATTTGTGCCGCGTTGATTACAATGCTGCATCAAGTTAATATAAACAGGTCGTTTGTAAACCTGTTCACCAAGCATGGACAGTGACAGCCCAATCTGATAAAACATTTCCTCCTGTTAGTTACTTCTCAGTTCTGCTTAGTTTACTCTGTGTGTTTAGCTGCTGATTGATATACGGGAGGCTTCCTTTCACCGTGGATCCCTAAGAAGTACACACGCTGCTGAAAATGTGTTTCTCTTCATCTAGCTTCTGCTACTGTAACTTTGGTTTTTGGTGTACTACAAAATTACAGTGTTTGCACTGTTTAACCACGAGGGTTTGAGTGCTAATGGATTTATAATCTCCGTCTCTGGGACCATCCAAAGTAATTAGCACATAGGCTCTAAAGAAATGATGGTTAGTGAGCAATAAAGCCATTGCCCATGGCATAAACTGACAGTCCCTCTAACTTAACTCTAACCTCAAGCCTAATTGGGAAAGTCGTTGCAGTTATTTTCCTCAATTATAGTATGGGATGCAAAAATCCTGGAAAGAGACTTTCAGTTATTGCGTTGAAAACGGAAGGATCTCACATCTCTGGAGACGCGAGGCCATATTAAAAATAATGAGGAAACTAACAATAATATCTATATGCGAGCTGCAATGTTTCACGGGATAATGCTGTTTTACAGCTGAACTAAAGTCATTTTATGGTAAAAAGACACTTTCATAAAACCATACACAATCTTATGATGGAGTAACACGGAAATTACCAGGATTATTATAATAAACATAAAGTTTTATCTGCACTGTCTACACAGACTGTCGTTTACATCTGTTGATTTTAAATTGATATAAACTGTCCCTGTGCTGTGTAGACACTTTCCAGTTTCCAGTAATAATTAATAATCATCCTAATTTGTCAACTCTTGTTGTCTGTTAAATGCTCCGCTCTTGAATTGCTGTAGCCTATAGGCTCAACGATATTTCCACTATTTCTCACGAATGGCCTTTCCATTAAGAGCGATTAGATTATGTCTATTGAAAGTTGCTGATCCATAGAAAAAAGCCAGCGGATAAAAGGCGATTTCAAGTGACCTTCTTGTCCCTTTCACACCAATCTGAGCCCCCAGAATAATTTGGGGATCAGATTTGGACAAAAAGAAGCAGCACCCCCCACCCCACACATGCACACGCACACACACACACACACACACACACCACCTCCTCCCTTCTCGACACACAAGCACTCAAAGCAACAAAACCTCCAATTCAAGCATAAGAAAGAGTTTGATTTCTTTAAAATTAGGACTTGCGAAAATATGACGTGTTAGTGTTTGTCTTGTGTTCAACGCAGTGCGTCCTTCCTCTTTTTCCCCTCAAGTGTAATTTTTTAAGTTATCGAGATAGACAGATGAAAAAAAAAAAGTCACTTTACTGTTGCAGCTGTGTTTCTGCTTATAAAACGTCTTTAAAGTCACTGTTGTTTCAAACAGGTCGAAAGCTTTAGTATTATTTTTATTTTGACGATCATCCCAGTTAAAAAGAAAACAGCATACGTCTGTGTGTTAGTTCAGGTTTACTGCTTACATAGCAACCAAATGATCCAGAAGCACATTTGAACAAACAAATTATACTCAATATATTGATGAAAGCTAGAAATGAACTATGTATTGTCTAAATGTATTGTCAAAGTGAAATATATGATATAAGGTAGGTTAAACCTACGTATTGTATTGTTTTTGTTCTAATGGCAAATGTGAAACACATTGTCCTAAAGTCAGTGAGTTTATATCGTCGGCAAACGTATAAAGCAAGATAAAACAATGCACAAATCACTATCCACACTAAATAATAGGTGACATTGTAATGACACTGTCAGCAAAGTGTTTAATCACTAAGTCGTGTAAATGAAGTTACAAACTTCATTATTAATGAATAAGACTTTTCCCTACTACACAGAAGCACAGTCCAAACAAGTGTAAAGTTTGTTTGGAGGTTTGAAGTTGAATCCTATTTGCAGACATGCTCAATTTCTTTTTTTATTAATCTGTGTCTATTATTCAAACAAGCGACCAGCACAAAACGTGGAGATATGAAACCATGCTCATGAAGGTGTGCTTCACTTTATTCGGTTTGGTCTCGACGTTATTTTAATTTGGCAGGAAGATGCTGGAAGAAAAAGTGGCAGGGATCATTAATAGCTGTGGCCCTCCAGCTCGGCGTCCTCAAACATAACACTAGTGTGTACAGAGAAGGCGTTTTGAGCAGAGGCCCCCTGGACAAGCGAGTCGCCCTCTAAGCCAATACAATGTCTTATTGACTGTATGCTGTGGTTATTACCGTGATGTGATTACACACAATCAATAAGAAACATACTCCGACCATTTCTAAGCCTGTACATCCGTTTGCATCATTTGAAATGCTTAAAACGCGCTCTTGTTGTCATGTGTTGTTTTATTGGAGGGGGGGCTTGCACTTATGACCTCAGTATTTTCCCTACTGATCGTACTGCTCTGTGGTTTCAGCTGCGTTAAAGCTGTATTTTGTGATGCAGACTGTAACTGTAAAAAGGACATCAATTATTGATCATCACAGATTTGGCAAAACTCTTATGTAATTTATATTACTATAAATATTTAACTAATGGAGTCCTTTGACATATCTTTCAGTCAAGGGAATTTTGTCATAGATAATCAATTCGTGTATTATTCGGTTCTGGTTAAAACAAAGTCAGACTAAACGTTAATATTTCAAAATCATTAATTATCGGCTGCACAGAACAGCATCATATTACAGGATATGATGGCTACTGTAAAATGCGCAAATGTATTCATTAGCTGGAAGACGCGTTTAATAATAATTTAATTGTGGAATTCTTTGCATGTTTTTTGTAGGTTGATACATTACAGAGACGTGCATATTTAACTGTACAAATGAGGAAACTTGGAAATCTTAAGGAGTGAGAAATGAATACTATTAACTCTATGTATCCATGGGAGGATTAAGTTAAATGCTATTATGTAAGGTTATTTTACAAAGCTGCTAGACACCCAGTTTGTCCTGGAATAAGTTAACCTGACCTACATTGTCACATAATTTATTTTATATCAGTTTTCATTACGGTCCCTTTGCATCAGTAATGCTGCTTTTGATAAATTACATTGCATGTCATCTTACATTTCCTCGCTTCAGCCTTTTCTGACACATAATGCTGTCCTCTCCGGCGCCTGAGATTTTGCACGAATCTGTAATGTTTGCGTTGGATGGTATGGTGGCTGAGCTGGCACATGGAACAGTGTAAAAGATGGACAACGGCTGGTCTCCTTGATCAGTCTTTTAATCCGGCGACACTATCGCTGAGACAAACAGACTGCTATCGATCTTTTCATTATGTGTTCAAACAACAAATAGCCTTGCAGGTGGGTGCGCGGGATGTGCGAAAAATAAACTCCCATGTCCAGCGGTGCTACAACTGCTATCTTACGTACAAATCATTGAGGACAGCTGGGGAACGGAGGAATGAGTCGCGATAGTCGGTGATAATGTGGAGAAACTGATGTTCGACGCGACTGTTCACTAGTTAAAAAGTTGTGTGTTTGACACCGGCCGGGTCCGTTTCATAGTTTGAAGTTAATGGTCATGTGGTGTCACAGAGAGAATTTAGGCTTACATTTAGAGCCATGCGTGTGTGCCGCAGGAGAAGTGAGAAATAAACAGTGTACTTGCCTTGTCGGTGGCTTGTTTTATCCAGGTAGAAAGCTGCTCCTCTACTGGTAACCGTCGCTGGTGCTTCTTCTTTTAATGTCCTGTTGTCCACTTTCTCCTTTTTCCTCGCCGTTTCCCAGCTTTCTATTAGAGCTTCTACCCTGCTCCCATTCGCTGTCTCTCTCACTCTCCTTTTTTCCTGCGGAGCCCCTTTCCAATCTGGGGAGTTAAATCTTAATGATACACTTACAGAAAAAAAATCTTTGTCCGATTTAATCTTATTGGTTTCACTTTTTCAAAGAGCTGGAGACATGGCCGGGGAGTTTCATTGGAGTGTCCGAGACAGGGACGAGTGAGAGCTCTCTTGTTGAATACTTAAAAAACAACCCATCCCTCCTATGCGTTTCCAAAGGGGGCACTTGCATATTTAGGCTGCATTATATCGGCTTTTATCTCTTTGTGGTTAAAGATCTGTATACAACGATGTTTCCTTAGAATAAACAATAAATCTGACCAATAATAATGCTTATTTTTTCCTAGCGTGATTTTGCCTATTACTATGATTTTAGAGATTATTACGCACATCATTTCACTTTATATTCAATGAAAATAACATTCAACCAAAATGCTAGTGTACTTTTAATGCAATTTCAGTTTAGTTGTAATACAAAAGATGAGTATTTTTCTTCTTTGAAAGTATTTTTCTTAACATCTTAACCTTAACATCAAAGCATTGCACTTTTCAGAAATCCATAAAAGATAAGAGAAAACTGCGCAAAATTGGCGTGTCTCTTATTTTCAAAATCCACTATTAAGTTTTAAAAACGTTTGTTTGATGACTTTGTGCATGCATTAATATTAGGTTGTAATTGTACAATGTACGCTAGATGGCAGCGCGATCCAGACGTTTTTGAGTTGGAGCGGTAGAAACCCTGCAGAAGCCCTGATACAAAAAAGCCGGAATCCCCATGCAAATTCTCAGCAACTTCACATGATTTTGAATTACTGTCATTATTAAGACATAATGTGACACCAGCTCGTGATAGTGGAGAGTATAAGACCTTGGTAATTATTGAATATTGCTTATTGCTTCGTCTAATTTTAGTGATTTTCGACCGCTGGCACGGCATCCCGTTTGTATAACACACTGTGTTTTATGCATCAGTCTTACCGTTGACATTTTCCTCGCTTTATAACCTCGTTTAAACTAAATTGTAAGTTTTAATCAGCGAGACTGTGCAGATTACAGGCGAGGGTGTACCGCAATGCGCATGCCAAAGACAAAACATCGTGTGAAAACATAAATCCGCTTAAAGGCAATAATGACATCCGTTAATTTTATAATAAAGATACCGGTCCAAGACAAACCATTTTGAAACTTTGGGGAATTTCTTTCGCCGCTGAACACAGTTTTTGGTTTATTTGCCCTGCGTAAAAGCTTTGTCCCCCCCTTGCCTTTACCCCGCTTTTTTCTGCTATTCTATCCAGGGTTTCTTCCTCTTTTTGGTGACAATAGACGGCCCATACTAATCAGGTTTCAAAGTAAATAGCAGCGCGGGGCGAGCTCAATGTAAATTGTGCCTGTCAGAGCCCCCCAGCCCCTCCAGTCGTAGATGGCAACACTGCAAAAAATATCCATCCTCAGACGTCAGTCAGTTCAGTGTTGAGTCTGGAAATCACGAATTTACCAAAACAGGAGGCTGAAGCTTGTACCGTGCCGAGATGCTTCTACCTGTTTCCAGTGCCAGTCGACACATAGCTGTAAATCTATTACACCGACTGTTCTTTCTCAGTGAATCTCTTTGATTACTCTGCCGTATTCCAATATATTGTTTAAAAAACCTACAAACGATGCACACTGCAACTACAGACAAGTTGATTTTTGTAAATTGCACTTGCGTTTTCCTTACTGTTTATTTTTTCAGTAAAAATACAGTTTTTACATTTGCACACGAGACCTACACCGGTGACTTATCGGGATGGACATTTTTTGCAGTGAATGAACGGAGGGGGACTTTAACCAATGGAGAGAAAGAGAGGGCTTGGCTATAACCTTAGCCTCCCATTTTCTCTCTCTCCCTATCCCCCCTCTCCTCCTCTCCTCCTCCTCTATGCAGGGCTCTGGCCAGTCAGTCGCCTTTGATTATCAGTCTCCAGCAGCCCCTCTCTTGGCTCCTTGACATGAGCACCATATAAGGCGCAGCGATCTCCATAGAAACGTGTCAGTTTCAATAGTAGTGTCAAAGTTCACTATATACAGACATTCGCGCAGATCCCCCGTTTCGGAAACATTGCTCTGCTGGTCCTCCCGTTTAAGCGCATTCATTTTTGGGTCTCTCCTTCTTCTTGCATATTCTATTAGTTGTTGGTGTTTTTCCTCTTCTTTTTTATCTTTTCTCTTCGTATCTCCATTCCTCCTGCTGGAGAGAGGTGAAACTATACATGGGCTCTTCATTCGGCGACGCGGTTTTTTCTTTCGCTGCTGGGCGAGATGATGAGGTTTATTTAAGAATATAGATGTAAAAATCCAGCTCTTCAGTTTTTCCTCCCCTCCTATACGGCGAAGACGGGAGTGTAAAGGAGCAAGGGGAAGAAAAGAGAAAGGAATTTATCTCCGCAGCACTTTGGATCGCGTGTCTTTCCAGCAAAAGGTTTTTTTACTCGTTCCTGCGTCCATGTGAATCGCTCCTGCCTTTCCTTTGTGGCTATTTTATATCAAACTGCAATTTATTACGTCTGGACTCGGGTTTTCCTACAAGATTAGGGATTCCTGAATGGCTGACTGCAATATACCTTGGAACTGGCCTCCCGATACTTGCATATCCTGATCGGGTGCCTATTCAATCGCCCTTCTGTATTTTGAATGTATTGATCGCGTTCTGCTCCCCTTCTTACCCCATATGAGATTGCGTGCTCCGATTTGACTTTGCACTGCCCCGTCTTTTGAGATCTCATTTTTTTCTCCACTAGGCTTCTTAAACACCGGCGATCATTTCGCTTTATAGCACTTTCCGGGGCCGAGATATGGCAATGGTAGTTAGCGTTTGGCGAGATCCGCAGGAAGACGTGGCCGGAGGACCTCCGAGCGGCCCCAACCCAGCAGCGCAGCCGGCGAGAGAGCAGCAGCAGGCGGCGTCTGCGGCGCCTCACACTCCGCAGACCCCCAGCCAGCCGGGACCCCCGTCCACACCGGGGACCGCCGGGGACAAGGGGAGTCAAAATTCTGGACAGAGTCAGCAGCATATTGAATGTGTGGTTTGCGGAGACAAATCCAGCGGCAAACACTATGGCCAGTTCACCTGCGAGGGATGCAAAAGTTTCTTCAAGAGGAGTGTACGGAGGAACTTAACATACTCATGTCGTGCCAATAGGAACTGTCCCATTGACCAGCACCACCGAAATCAGTGCCAATACTGCCGGTTGAAGAAGTGCTTAAAAGTGGGAATGCGGCGGGAAGGTGAATATATATTTTTAAAGCCCACTTATAATTAGGTATCTTAGTAGCAGGCGAACAGGGCTGCCATATTGCATTAAGGTCACAGGCTATATGGCTGGCCATACTGCAGTCTCTGTCCATGTTTTTGAGGGATGTTTGCATGACTGATTAGTCTTTCTGCCTGTGAGAGGGGGTAAAAGGCCAGTGCAGCCACAGCAGCTATGCTTGTGAATGCAGGTCGCTTAAACAAAGCGGCTCGTCTAGCTGACCATTTTATTTAGTTTTTCTTACCGTCTAAACTCTGCTATTATCAAGCAGAGACATTAGGTCCAACAGGCCCATTTTATGTATAGGTTTTAGAGCAGAAGAGGCGTTGTGTGTGTGTGTGTGTGTGTATGAGTGTCTGCCTGTGTGTGTGTGTGAGTGTCTGCCTGTGTGTGTGTGTGTGTGTGTTTATCCAGTGTGTGTGTGAGTGTGTACAGTTTGCAAGGCTAATAGTCGCTTCCATAAGTGTGTGCAGCTTACTAATTTATAAATGTACAGTATGGTTTGTAAGATGTGTGCGTGAATGCAGAATGAACACACTACAAACCCACGTCTCCCTCCAGCTCTCATGCTGACTAGACAGCTCAGACACACTGAATAATGCCGCTGAAGTTGTTCATGGCTCATTATTTTGCCTGGTGCATTACAGGCCGTATAACTTTCCTCTCTATGTCAAGTGTTTTATTCCAAATTATGCAATCATCCCTCAATTTAAATCGACTATTTGCGGTACACACTACAAGACCACGTGTGACATGCAGTGAGGTGCATTAATATTTTATTTTTAATATTAAACAATAGCTCAGTTTCTTTTATTAACTAGCTGACCTTTCGGTGTAGGTAAAATGTATAAATGTGACAGCATTTAACATTAATTATCAGTCATATTTGTAATATGTTTGGCCACAGTTAATAATTATTAATATAAACAAAAACCAACATAAATACAATTGTAAAATTATAGTCGTAGGACACTGCATGCAATATGCAGCTATGTCGTGAAATATTCATAACAGTACATTTGTTAAATTTACTTTTGGATAGGAGAAAATCTGTGTGTGTTTGCTGTACCAAAGTGATTTTATTTTCGTTTTGCATACAGCCCATGTAGCCTGCAACCCTAAATACATATACAAACAGTGCTGGGGTGGAGGAACACAGCACATCTATCCTGATGAGATGTTAATGTTATCGATAGAATAATTTGCTCTGGTATATTGTAGTGTTACAAACAGCATACACTAGTCAATATGTTTTTGGAAAGCGTGCTGAATTTAGATGTCAGTGCAAGCCGTTTTACTGAGAAAAAAAACCCACACCAGCTGTAGCTTGCTTGACGGTTGTACTACTCATGAACAATGTTTGTCAGTCCTGGATGCACATTTCCTCTTTTTCTCTTTCTTTTTGTCAGCGGTTCAGCGAGGACGAATGCCTCCAACCCAGCCCAACCCAGGCCAATACGCGCTGACGAACGGGGACCCTCTGAATGGCCATTGCTATCTGTCCGGATACATCTCGTTATTGCTGCGGGCCGAGCCTTACCCGACGTCCCGGTATGGAAGCCAGTGCATGCAGCCCAACAATATCATGGGCATCGAGAACATCTGCGAACTGGCTGCTCGTTTGCTCTTCAGCGCCGTGGAGTGGGCGAGAAACATCCCTTTCTTTCCCGACCTGCAGATCACCGACCAGGTGTCGCTTCTCAGGCTGACGTGGAGCGAGTTGTTTGTGCTTAACGCGGCCCAGTGCTCCATGCCTCTGCATGTGGCCCCTCTGCTCGCCGCAGCGGGCCTCCACGCCTCCCCGATGTCCGCTGACCGCGTCGTGGCTTTCATGGATCACATCCGGATCTTCCAGGAGCAAGTGGAGAAGCTTAAGACCCTGCACGTAGACTCGGCAGAGTACAGCTGCCTCAAGGCCATCGTGCTTTTTACATCAGGTGGGTGTCCAACATGTCACAGAAGAACGTGTCTATAATCAAATGAGGCCTAGTTGCTGTAATGTTACTGGGAGCGAGACTGGCAGGGCGAAGCACTGTGCCATCAAGAATATGGCTGTCAAGTATAGGCTGGTCACAAATCTGAGTTTACGAGATGTTTGTGTCGCCGATGCAAAAGCCATTTTGTCAACTGCCTGCTACATATCCACTTACATGCATTCCCATGTCAGTTGTAGCCGCAGCATAAGATGTGTAAACAAATCCAGATTGAGTGAGCGCATCAGGTTTTTTAAGCGCAACACTCAATTCTTTTTAAATCGGATATAATTGACAGGCTTACATATGTAAATATTTCATAAATTTGGGGTCTAAACTTTTTCAACACGTCTAAGGCAAGACTCAGACTGTAGGTTCGCGTCCATAAATTTTGGAACAGGTGTCAAACAATTGAGCGAAAAGATGAAATAGTGTATCACTGGGTGATATATGACAGCTGATGCATTTACGAGTGTTGTTGCATGCTTTTATCCTTGTTTTGCGTGCGCAAACACATGTCTTAGGGGGCAGGAAATAATCCTTAGCAGACTGAGATCAAAAAAGCTGATGGAAGTTGACTCATATGTCAGTACATCGCTTCTGTAGGACACAGACTAGCACACAGCAGATTGTGGATTAATCTTAGCTGACCTATTAATTTTCTTACTTATTGAGAATAGTTTCTCTTGTCGCACACGCCTTAAAAAGTCGTGCAAAGCAATTTTCAAAAGTAACCTACATTGTTGATAGCTTAATTGATGGCTGACTGGGGCAAGGTCCTAAAGGTCCTCATTTACTCTCGGTGCGTAATTTAGCTGCTATTTTGGAGTTGGTTGTGTACGCTTAGTGCCATTAGGGCTGTTATGTCAAGGGAATCTGGTGATGATGGGAAGGAAAAGGAAAGTCTAAACTAACGCACACAACCTGCCTCTGGACTTACTTCAAAGTTTTGACCTCGTTGCTTAATATTTGGCCCATAACAAAATTCAGTAACATGGCTGTTCATGATCTATAATTGAAACACGTTTGTTACAAAATATTCAGCTTTACTTTAGTTTTTATATTTGGGTTTTTATTGAGATAATTACCACTTTGAATATCCCTAGAAAGCGTCATAACTCGATTTTAGTGAGTGATTACACCAGTCTTGTTGTCTTACATATTTCAGTAATTATTGTTTATTTATTTACTGTTACTTGCGTTTACAACTGCAT
>JAUBNQ010000028.1:9903786-9933963 GCA_032353495.1 Ctenopoma kingsleyae | reverse complement strand
CTATCTATCTATCTATCTATCTATCTATCTATCTATCTATCTATCTATCTATCTATCTATCTATCTATCTATCTCTGTTGTTTTACTGACAAAGTTGCAGCTCATGCTGTTGCTATCTATGTTTACCAGGATTGCTCAGAGAGGCTGCTGTAGGTCTATTATGATTGACTGAAACGATGCATTGAAGGGTATTTTTCATCTATGCCACGGGGAACCGCGCCTGACAGTGGTAAGGTTTCCCACTGACTCCCTTTAGTCTCCATGCTTGGTTCTCTCTCTCTCTCTCAGTCACCTCAGAGGACATGCGGCATGTTGATAAATACATGTCTTTTTTCCATCTTACTCAGCACCATCCATCAAATTTGTATGTCCGTGCTACACAGCTGTGCTTAAGGGAGGCAGGGGATGCCAGTAGTCGAGCAGAACACACTTTAAATCGTCAACAAGGGATGTATTGCTCTTTCTACATAGTCAATAATTACTTGATAATTACTCGCGCTGTGTCCTGGTCATGTTAACGTGGTGAATTGTCTCATGTCAGGCTATGCCAGGGTGGTTCTGTTTGGAGATTTGGAAGTGGTCTTTTGCTGTGCTCTGTGGGTTAATAACCTCTTCACGCACTATAACCACAGTGTTTTGATCCTAGTAATACGTTGGATAGAGCATTTCTCTGGCTTGCCCACGGCTTGGACCACTCTACAGAAGACCAGTCGCCCTGTGGTTGCAAAGTCTTTGTGGCCCCACATACCGCCGCTGTGATTATAGAAGTGCCTCCTCTCCCTTGTTAAAAGAGCGAAGCTCTAATCTAGGTTCTGTGTCGCCCCCAAAGCCAGCGTGCTATAGTGAAAATGTGTGTGCGCGTGTGTGCGCGCGTGTAACAGTGAGTGGGGGTCGGTCGGAGGGAGAGGAGAGTGGAAGGGAAGGGTGGGAGAGAGGGAGAGCAAAAAGGAGGGGGGTTATAACGGAGTGGCCCTTTCCTTCTTTTGAGTGACACGACCCCTCTCTTCTCTTCAAAGGCCATGCAGAAATAAACGCATCTCATTTGAATGGCGATTTTGCTTGGTGGTATTTCACAGCCAAGATTTCTGGAATAGGAATGTGTATTTTTTTCTGCTATATTGAATTCGGGGATGGTTCTGGTGGTGGGGTATTCAATATTCCCATCTCTCCACATGCAGCATTCTGCAGCCAGTGTGGTATTTTGTCCATGACTACACCATCAACACCACCCCCTCCTGCACCCCCACCTCGTCCAAATTCATTTGCATCCGCTGATGATATCAGTAAAGAATTACTGGCACCGTATGAGCCAGGGTGGGGGAAGAAAGCTTATTTGGATAAAACTGGACCACAGAGTGGACACGGCCCTAAAGGTCAGTCACCCATTCATGTCAAGGTGGCAGGGGGTGTGTGTGTTGGGGGCTCGGCATGGGATTGCCAAAGAGGCTTATTTGAAATCGGGCGTATATTTGATGCAAGGCAATGAAAAGGAGTGGACCACAAAGCTCGTCATACTTCAAATACGCCCCGTCACATCTTCACTCTTTCCTTTCCGCGCAGGCAGCGCGTATATAAGGAAGCTGGGGTCTCAGTACTATGGCATGGGCTGCAGAACATGCAGCAGAAAATAAAACATGTGGATGATAGAGGTTTAGGTGTGAACGGCTTTCCAAGGTTCTCCGTTAGTGGTTCCCTCTGATTTGTGCAAATAAAACACGGGATGAATTCAAGTAAAGGGGCCAGTGTGGTTGTCAGAAGGTTCCTTTAATGCTGCTGATTTGGAACATTACATGTAATCTCACAGGGCTGTTTACAGCTCCATAATGCTGAAGAGATAGAAAACCTTTCTGAAAGTATTCTTTATAGCATCAAAATGGGGCTTTGCCGTGGAGCAAGCCTATAATTTTCTGATTACTAGACTATATTCTACAATTTTGGTAATAGCACAGAATGTTACGGATTTACTTCTAAAGAAAAAAAAGAAAAGAAAAACCGAGGAAAGTATGAGTATAATGGTATGCTATAGGCTGTGCTGGAAAACAATGGTGCACTGAACACCATGAAACGTTCTTAGAAAAGTAGACAGTATGTCACACATTTATGAAACGTTTGTTTTATATTTTTAAAATAGGATTATGTCATTTTATATAAATCCCATGTTTTGTTGTTTCTATTGACTGTGGACATCACAGAACAGCACATCATGTAAACAATAACACATAATGGCAGCACATATGATAAACCTGCAAATGATTTTAATTAATAAATCAATTATTTCACGCTCCTGTCGCGCATATATGCTACCCCAATTTACTTCGAGGGCGAAGTCACTATCCATCGCGCGCCTCTGCACGCACGCACACACACATACAGATGCCACTATCACTTCATCATTATATATACTAAAATTAGGTGAGGCACGTTGTAGTGGAAGGAGTCACAATATTATTATAATTATTTTTAAAAGCATATTAGGGGTCTAGGTGTAAGTGTGTCCATCAGTGTAAACTTTATTTCCAGTGTGGGATTATTGAAGGACTTAACAGAGCGAAAATTGTCACAAATTGCTGGTTGTCGTGGGACGAATGACAAGATAACGAATATGAGAATTTTTGCCCCTGACACCTTGGTTCATATATCATTGCAAAAGCCGACTAATCACTCACACGTTGTCTTTAGTATTATTACACTTCAGTTTCACGTTTAAGTGATAAGTCAAAATTGTGCATTCAGATTTATTTTACTTTTTTTTTAAGCTTTAGAAATAAACAACAATTTGCTCATTTGGCTTCTGTAAGTGCACCTATTAGTGATTTGAACGAATTTAAGCATAACACAAGCATTTCAGTTTACAGCATGTGATGTGTGAGATTAATACATGATGCAGGTTTTTCTAAGCTTTTCCAGCTGGTTTAGCTGGTTGAACGAAGCACCGTGAAGTGAAAACGATCATTTTAGATATATATCTCTGCATTGATCGCTACACTAATAGTGCTTGTGCCCTTATACTCGTGACCAGGCTTTCACCACTGCTATCATTATAATTCTTTATTATTACTGCTTACACTGTAAATGGCTTTAACTGCTCTTCCTGTTATTGCAGCACCAGCAGTGATGTTACATTGAAGACGACTTAGTTCTGTGATGATGAAGACAGAAGATTACTGCAGGTGGCTAAGGATGGAGGCATATTATTTACCATTTACACATTTTTGGTCACATGGTAAAAACCCATCTTTTAACACCACCTTAGCAGCAGAAGGAGCATCAGACCTACTGTATATAAAATTGATTGAAAACTATGCACTCTACAGAAGATGTATTGTTTGCTGTGCACATACACATCCCCAGCAAAACGCTGTGATGTAGCTTGAGAGTGATAGTATCGATTGGTTTTTGTCAAGTGGGAGAGTCGCCAGTCGCCCTTCCCCTCTCTCAGCCACTCTGACATTAAAAGTTCTCCCATTTTCAGCTTGACCACTGATCAGCTGGTTTGCCATCTTGACCCCCCAAATGCTCATTAAAATACGATGCGGTAGAGAAAGAAAGTGAAAAAAAAAGCAGAAGACATTACACTAACACCAATTAATCGATTTGGGTTGGACCATATCTTCATCTGTACCAATGGCAAGCTTGAATAGTAGGAACGGCAGAACTAGGATCGCGCTATGGCATACGTGATGCACAAAGTTTTTAGTGTTTGAAAGCTCTAAACCGCGGCGCTTTCTTGTGGCGTTCCCCTGCGCCCCTGTGTGCTGTGTGCGTAAAGGCAGCCCCACTCCGTACCTCTCTCAGACCTTCCATGCTGATATTGTTTCTACCTTTGTTTGCTAGATGGCGCTCTGAGTTGTGGGACCCTCTGACACAGGAACCGCCTCATACCCTCTCATTCTCCTCAGCACTGCGCTCAGTCCACAGCAGAGCACATCGCAGCTTTTCCAATGACCGTTTCTTAACCAGGAATTTCAGCTGCTGTAAACAAATCTAATTCAATCCCACCGCTGTGAAGAGTGGGGGAGTTTTATAATTGCATTATTCTATGTCGACCGACATTTTTGTTTGTTTTGTTAAGCCGAGGAATCACATCGATTAAAACCAGCGATCAGTAATGTATTTAATTTTAATACAAACTAATAACACAGACTATTGTGCAATATTTAAGCTTTAGATAATTAATCGTTTGTTTTACCAATGTATCGTTGCAGAACATATACACTAATTCAAATTTAAATTATTTTGGAAGGACTAAAGGGACTTTAATTATTAATTTTCAACTAAATAATGTTTAATTAATTAGACAGGCAGTTAATCTGAAGATGCTACAAAGAATTAAGTTTGACTACAAAATCTTTATAGCAGAAATGTTCAGAAACATTTTTAGAAAATCCTGTGAATGAATTGAACTGTAATGACATATATTGTCAGTAATGTCCATAACATAAAATGACAAAATGTGCGAAAATTAACCTTCATGTAATTTAGTGATTTTTATGATTTATTAGCAATGCAACGAACAGCTGACAGAGTTTTTAATCTGTTTTAGATTGGTTACAAGCAAGAAAAAGGTCCATTGTATTGTTTGCTGAGTGGCCCACTCTGCTCTAAGATATACTGCAGCAGTTACACTTTCACTAAATAGCGACTTGTCGGTGTCTGACGTTGATGAATGTGTTGGAGACTTGGAGAGCTTTTTACAGCTGTCTTAAAAAGCGCCGTGGCCCCAGACCAGCCGCAAACAGATCAGGTGCAGGGGCAGTCAGTGACAGACGAAACACGCACTTAACACACATTGGGAAGGGCTCAGTGATGTAATGAAAACCAAACTCTGCAAAGTTTAAACACGCTTCCGGTTGACTTAAATCTTTATTATGTGAAGTGAAACAAGAGAGTCATTTAAATATGTGTCTGTTTGTGGAAACAACTGATGCAATTTTTTATTGTTAAGATTGTACTGTTTTTAATTTATATTAACTGTTCTACTCTGTAATGATTATCAACTGGAAATCTTGTATTTTAACTGTCTTTTAATGTGCCTGTAAATCACTGGACAGATCAAGAAAATTGATTTTCTCTTATGTGGCTGAAGATGAACACAGTGCAAGTGCAGCCCATGTGGGCTGTGAATGGTGGTTTTGGCTTTTTTCCTCATCGTGACTTCATCTGTTCCTCATATAAAGGCATCTAAAATACAAACGCGAACTCTAGTATTTTATACACAGTCAAATGAATCATTACATGAAAATTATTGTTCGAGTACGTCAACATCTCTGCAAACATCCTATATTTATACAGTAGGTGACTATAATGATTACAGGGGAATGAGTTTCATTTTGCGTTGGCTGAGGTGCACGGGAACTTTGATACCTTCAGTAAAACAAACACTGTGTGTTTGAGACAACACACGCATGGATGACAATTTAATAGACAAGAAAAGTTGCAAGAGCTGGTCCTTGCTGGGACATTCCACTTTACAGAACAGTTTAACGACAGGCAAGATTTCATTGTTGATTGAGCTGTGTTACCCATTTGTTCTAGACACCCCTTCCACACACACACACACACACACACACACACACAGTCACACTTCCTCCCCCGTTGGATCCTGGGTGGTGTGGCACAGCAGGTTCGCTTGTACTGTATACGGGGCCTCTCCACCTGCAGCCTTCTGAAGACACAAACATAGTCAGGCTCACAACATTCACTCCATATCCACGTCTTCTCTACCTGCTATTTACATGAGTTGGCCTGCACTTGGCTAACACGTTATTAGCAAGCGGGGGAGAGTGGGAAGCAGCATTTCAATTATTTTTTGAACAATGGGCATGGGGCAGTCATACATTTTGAGTGTTTGAGTAAGGCTCTCTTGGTATTTGTTTTCGTCGACTTAACAAGCCATCATCTCACACATGCATATAGAATTGAAATAGCTCTGAGATCCCGCAGGCAAAGGGCGGGTTGCAAGGTTCAATTAAGGTGGAATAATGCATGGGGACAAAGCGCATGATGACCTCGATTGAAACTGATCAGAAAACGCATTTAAAAAAAAACAAAAAACATACAGTAGCCTCTTTGTTTTGACTTCATGTAGCCGCTTTGTATCAGCACTAAGGCCTATCTTTCTCTCAGAAATCGCAGGCTACTTTGATTTAGGAAACAATTCCAATGCCTGAATATAAAGCTAAGCATTTAATACCACCCAACCTATGTCTAGACTAATTCACTCATTTTTCTGACATTCCTTTCTTTCCTTCCTTAATCGAATTTGCCACATTTAAGCTGGTGTGAGGATTTTGAAGAATAAGCAGCCATTTGGGCTCTATCCCTGGAATGACAAAGAATACGAAGGTTTGTCATAATTTCTTAAGTAGAAAACAAGATATTTCACAGCCACAGTGGGATTTTAACGAATTAAAATATCTCACTGCTTGCCTGTGATAAAAAGGTATGGGATTGAGGCGCTGGCTTGTTAAGTAACTTGCTGTCAGTATAGTTAGCAGTACTCTGATATGGACGGTGGCTGCAGAGCCTCATCTCTTGGGGTTTTAATTAACAAGCTGTCTCAAAGCTGTAGAGCTCCATCAAACGGCCCCACTCTCTCTCTCTTTCTCTTCCTTTCTCCACCAGTAAATCCTCCTCCCGTTAGTGCCTTGGGCTCTCTCTCAAACTTTAGACACTCTGGTTCCCAAATCAACTTGTTACCACAGTATGGGCACCAGCTGATGGGGTGTAACTACTCTGAGAAGATTTGCAAAATATAAATTGCTTGTTTTCTCTTTTTTTGCCGAGCATCTATTTACGTGCACTGATGCGCACGTTTATTCAGCAGACGTCCCCATACTGTACGTACTCTGTTAGGTTTGACTTCAAGCCTGACTGTTGCAGGAAGAACTGTTGCTTTTATGTGGCGCTCACGTGATAGAAAGACGACTTGTTTAATCTGTCGCGGTGGACGAAGTCTTTCAATCTGCTTCGCAAATGTGAAGTTATGCCTCTATAACCCGCAAAACATGCTCTAACTGATGTCCAAACATACTTCACAAACTCAAATGTCAAGAATGTTCAGTAGAAAAAGGAAGTGATGGATTGTAACTAAATGAATTGCTGTACTTTTAATTACACCACGTGTATTTAACAGCTTAAAATGTTTAGATTTTACATAATAAAATGTTTTAAAATATACGATGGCATAAATGAACTATCCAGCAATGGTTAACTTCAACATCAATATCAGTCACACCCACAATACTTTTTTGTATTTTTTTTCTACTTAAGAAAATGAGCTGAATGATGTTAATGTGTATTAATGTTTATTTTAGGACAGGTGACTACGTTTGAAATCCAGTTAACAGACTTGAGTTTAAGTGACAAGGTATTATTAATGGGGGAAGTCATGTAGGGACAGACGGTCGTTTAAGGATAAAACACACAAAGTCTTTGTGTAAGTGTAACTGAGTATTGTGTACATAGGCGGTTGGCGCAACAGCCAATGTAAACCACCAACCTCTGCTTGATTTACCACAGTATTATAGAGTGTAAGCAGTGGCCTCAGAGAAGATTTGTCTTTGGTGAAACAGCAGCTCTCTCTCTCTCTCTGACTACAGTAAACTTGGTCCTGGGCTCCCACCGTGGCCCAGATGGGGGTAATTTGATAGCAAGGCAAGGTCAAGACAGTGCGCTGTCCATGGTGCTGCGGCGGGGCAGTTATCATCAAATTAGACAGGACAAGTTTCAAATCGATGCCACCCCCGGATGTCTCGAGTCCACCAGCAGTCGGAGTTAAAGTCCTAACAAGTCCCCCCTGACAGGTCAACACCTCAACACAAACACATACCTCTGATGCGGCAGCCTACAGGTCAGCAGCGCTGTGTTGGCGAGATAAGCACCAATCCCACTGAAGGCTCTAAGTGAAATATAGCTTTAGGTCCTGAGTTATTCAGCGGACCCTGCACGAGACCTGGGCAGCTGAGGCTGGATGTCCTGCCTTTATCAAGACCCCCCCCCCGCCCCAATATTTGAAGTTGTCGAGCTTTCCGATTTATTTGACAGTCTTCATTCATTCTTCATTCATCTTCTTTCATCTCTGTGTGTGCGTGAGGAATATCAAGCCCCCCCCCAAACACAAATGTTAAGTTAAAACAACTTTTTATATGATTTATTGAATTTGTATATGATAACGCTATAAATATTTATATCAAACATAGTTATGAATAAAAAAGGTTGCACGGTCAGTAGTCGAGATGTAAACCATTTGCTTTTCATCCTGACAAGATCAGAGAATATAATGTTTTATGTATCATCTTCATTTTATTTATAATTTTCAGATCAAAGACGACGTCGAAATGAAAATTCTTATGCAAGATGCAATGAATGTGTTACACCTTCTGCAGAATATAAAAAAATATTTTAGTTTTAACTGGCTTTTTTATTTTGATTAAACTGAAATAGCTGTTGCTTAAGAAAATCATTTCCCCGTTTTAACTGTAATTGCTACGTTCCCTAAATTATAAAAAGTTTCTAAAAATCTATTGTAATGTAATCCAACTCAGTTTCCTAATTTTATTTTTCATACTCTACATGTTCAAATACTTATGGCAGCGTTCAGTTTAAAAGAATTAAATCCGTGAATAGCATACAATTGTTAAAAAAGTAAAAGTGAAAAGTTGAACTTGTCAACGTATGCATTATATGTAACCATAGAATATGCCATTAGGAAGAATTATTTGTGAAAGATCAGAAGTGAATGAGTTGAGAGGGGACCTCAGAGAGGAGGGAAGAGGGCACTGATTACAGATGCTGCCAATCTGTCACCACCTGACAGCTTTTGCTGCAGGGATAAACAGCAATAAAGTAGAGTTGGCCGCTGTGTTGTTAACTTCACACACTATCACACACACAGCTCGCCACCGGAGGAGCAGGTAAATTCACTCAACTCCTCGCAGCCGCCACCCGCACCCCCCCTCCCGCCTCCCCCCTCCAGCCCCCTGCATGTCAAACTACCCCTTCCTCCCGTCCTTCCTCCGTCAAACTCTCCTCTTTTCATCCTCCCTGCTGACTCAGGTAGCAAACACAATGAGGACCTTAGCGACAAGAAAGAAAGCTATTCAACCGGATGGAGAGATTGTGGTCGGGAGAGCGGGAGAGAAACGTTATATTTGAATGGCTGATAAAGAAATGAAATAGATGGGAACAAAGTCTAAGCCGTCGGGATGGAGAGGAGGGGCTAGGCATCATAGAGCAGGCTGCAAGGTGACTGCAGGCCCTTTAATAACACAAGTACATTAACTCGCTTAACCACGGAGATTCAAAATGAAGCCAACTTCACTTAAGGGGCCTTGCAAACCATGAAATGCACATCAAAACATACACCTGCCAATCCCACCACGTATATTCCTCCAAGCCCGCCCCCCCTCTCTCTCTTCATCCGAGCTGTCTGTCATGGTGTGGCCCGGTTAATTTGAGTTCATTGGATCGCAATAACTTCATTTAGACCTTCATCTCTTTTTGGGGTGGATGTAATGAGGATGCAGGGTGCTGCCAGTGAAAGGCCGCTCCCTCAGTAATAATAACTTGGATCTTATTTTTACCCCACGCACTGGCGTGTTTATCCTCGGAGGGCTGCGTCCACATGATGAAACTCATCTATAATGTGTGATTTAATATCGTGTTGAACTGTTTTTTTTTTCTCAGAGATTTTAAACCCAAAAGAGAAGAGGCGGCGGGATGTTCTGTGGTTTAGTGCTGGAGCTACACAGCAAAAATACTTGTTTTAATACAACTTTCAACATGTGGTGAACTTTTTTTTAATGTTTTTTTTCTGTGGATGTAAAAAAAGAAAAAGAAAAACACTTCTAAAGTTCAGATAGGTCTCCTTTTTTTTAATGTATCCGGATTATTTTCCTAATTTCACTTATTTAGATGACATTGCAGATGTTAGAATCTTTAAATAAACAATGTTTACAAAAGTGAAAAATCAAAAGGGAAATATTGAATCATTTGACGCTGGCTTAGATGTAATAATATTTAACCTTTTTAAGGAAAATATTTTAGGAAAGAATATATGGCTAATGACTAGTTAAAAAGCTGATTTTTCTTTTTTTTAATTTATTTATTTATTTATTTATTTCTGCAATAGAAACCAAGGCCTTTTCTCTAACTAATCGATACCTCACAAACTCCAGTGCGGTATTGATTTAAGGAAGATTGCACTTTCTTTCTTTCTGGAAATACCTCATTATTTCGTTGCTTTAAGTGCAAACAAATATTGTTTCATATACAGTCGACCTACTTAGATATATTATAGTAACTTAAAATAAGACTTTTTTAATATTTTTTTCAGTGACAACACACTGGTGGAGATGTTGTTAGTACAAAGGTTTATAAGGAGAAATGACCTGTTTTTCACCCACAAAATGAACTATGAGCTGTTTCTTTAATAGACTTCGTTTTGAGACAAAGTCTTCAGTAAACTTTGCAAAGACTGTGAATACAATTCCTTAAATCAAGATATACCCTACATAATTGTCAAGTTTTCGTTTAAGATTATTTTAAGCAGTCTAAACTACTTGCTTTTCCTACTGATATTTTATTGCATATTCTTGCTTTCTTAATAAAATTCATTACAATATAGTTCAAAAGCTACTTTTTGATGTTTGATCAAGGATGTTTTTGAAATCATTGAATACATACACTTTTTAGTTACAGATTGACATTTGGTTTTGATTCAGTTTTTAGTTTGTTACTTATTAAGATCTACAATAAAAAATAATTTTATATAGTATCTTATATATAGCCTAATATTAATGTTATATTATTTAATATAATATTTTACTGCTGGGTATTAGGTACGTATTATAAATATAAGTACACAAAAATAACAGTATTTATTCACATAAAAAACAGCTCAAATCTTGTGCATCTTATAATTACTGATAACTTATAGGTATTCTGTTGCAACTTTAATAACACCATGTGTGTTTGAATCAATGAGATAAAAGGGTAAAACAGGTTTATTTATTTAAACAATAAATAACGCTAAATAAACGTTTTGGAAGTAAAAGTGACTGTGTGACCGAGATCTGGGAGCAGTAAATTTACTCTCCCTTCAGCCTTTTGTATTGTAAGTATATTGTAAGTACATGTTTATAGTGTCAGTATACGTTAAGTACTGCTGCTTGACAATATATTACACAATTTTGAGGGTTGGCTAAATGTGCGAGTCACAGAAGAAAGACACACTAGAGTGTAGATGTAGACAATATAATATATTTGAAATATAACAAATTGTATTAGTAAATAATACACATAACAAGTTAGAGGTTTTCAGACATCCGGTCGGGTTTTAATGCACCAGATTAAGGCCCCGATCACAGGCCTAAAAAACTCCTTCACCCTGACTGCCATCCATCAACACAAAATGAATCATTTTCCCCAGTAAGTCGTCGGTGGCCTGTTAAACCAGGCCAATGAGCTGTTTTACTTCCTTTCCTTCCTCCTTCATCGCTGCTTGCCTAACACTGCTTTCCTGAAATCATCATGAGTATAGCCCCAAATCTTAAAAGTCAGAGCTCATTCTTCAAATGTATTGCATTTCAGAGGGTCTTTTTTTTTACTACATGAGTCTTTAGGCCAGCAGAGTATCAGAGGAGGTGTAATTGAGGGGGCGGTGAGGGGATAGAGTAGCGGTCTGCCTGAAAGCTGCTATTAAAGCCAAATGGACTGAACACCGTAAAACGGCTCTGCCAACAGCTGTCCCACAATCGGAGTATTATATTCCAGGATCCTCAAGCACGCACCACACACACATTAAGCCATGCTGCTGGTGTAGTGGCTACTTATAGGCATTAGACAGCAAAGCCAAGAAAAGAAAATACCAACAAACACAGCTACAATAACACTCCGCTAGTATTCGTATTATATTCCTATGGGGGCTTCAGCCTAGTTGTGTTTCTTGGTGATTTTGGTCTCTATGGGCATTCTTCACCTCTTCACAAGCCCTGTTCTTCTTATAATAACCTGGGGAATTGCAATTTTGCTGGAATAGCCGATTTGCTTTGCATATTTCCACACGTTGTGGCTATAATAGTGTTTTATTTTATAGCAGCTCCACGACAGGTGAGAGCAAAGGCAGACGAATAGCGGGCCAACGTGAGCGTGTGTGTGTGTTAGTGTAGAAAGCTCAGGATATCATTATACGCGCTTGCATGCTGGGGACTGTTTGCTTAAAACTTTGGAAGTCTTTTTCTCCACTAGTTCATAATGTAAACATATATAATGTGTAATATCCCGCATTTTAAATGATAGACAACATTACGCAGAAATTAAAGTGAACATTTTCATATTTCTGTGGGGACTATAACCCACACGGGGCCCTGCACCCCACTTGGTGCAACACCTGTGCCCAGACCCGCATCTTTCAGCAGTGCTGCACCTTCCTTGTCCAGTTACAGTCTTTCCTAAATGTGTCTGTTGTCTCAGTCTGCGAGTCCTTATTAGAATAGAGAAGGAGAGAGGCGATTGAAGAGGAGTTGTTTCCACTGGATTAAACGGTTTCTCTGCAAGTCAATGAATATGTAATGATGTCTAACGAAAACGACCAGCGAGCCCTGTGCTCTGGTATACAGGCTCTATATTAAAGACCTCTTCTGCTGAGGAAAAACACAGCACAGAGCCCGGGCAGAGAAAAAAAGGAGGCAGGGAAGGGAGGACGAAGGGATACAATCTTGAATGCACCTCAAACATTCTCTCAATAGACGAAAAGTATTTGCTCACGTACTGAGAAAGAGAGAGGGAGGTCGGTTGGGTCTTTTTTTTGTGAGGCGAGGGCGGGGGATGAATTTACATTTTTTAAACTGCTTTGGAAATATTGTTTCTGATAAGCAGTCATGCCAATAAAGTAATTGAATTGAATTGATAGAGAAGGGGCTAGAGGGAGAGAAAGAGAGTTCCTCCGCCATGATTGTTAAAGATATTTTTGCCTTAGTATACCCGATAAAACATTGATTGTTGCAGTTAGTTGACCCGTAAAATTTGGGGGTTAGTTTTCTCTTCTGAGCTGAGCATATAATTATGCAAATAGTGATCTGACAGTGATCCGCTGGAGGAGTGCTGAAGGAAAGAGAGTGTGTTGTGTGTGAGGGGGGCTGTCGAGGGGTGACATTCCAACTTTGCCTAATGCCTGGTTCCTTTGGAAAGAGTTCATCTTCTGCGTGCATATCAGAGTGGGCCGGTGCAAGCAAGCGTGACAGCAACTCTCTTAAAGTAAAAATTGAAATATCAGGCTGCACGGGGGTTCCTCAGCTTTACATGTCAAGGACCCCACCCCTCCCAAAGTCTGACATTACAGCACGGACCCCCCATTTGGCAGGATTTCATCCTAAAGCTCCGCAGCTGATGTTATTTTCTGTTGCAGATATGATTCAGTGTGGAACTGTCTATAACTGTCTGTCTTGAGAGTTGACGACAATAGCTGTGATGGTGAAACCTATAATCAAATCAGTCATACCTATTTTACATTCACACGCTGTGCTAACTTAGCGAGTAAAAAACGACAGACGAATCAGACGGTTTCTCGTTTGATTTGGGAATCCCTCCTTGGAAGGAAATTTTAGGAACCACCGAGAGCTTAAACTAGCACCCCACAGGCATGGAGAGATGATCGTTGTCTTTAGAAGTTGGGAGACAGCTAAATGTGACAAAGTGATGCGTGAGTGATCAATCTACATACACAAGACCCTCACAAAATCACTTAAGAATAAATGAGATGTAGTTTCTGTTTAGCCAAAGATCGCACACGCCTCAGTTTAGCGGAAACACTCCCAGACTCCTGCTGCAAAAGTTTTCCCTGCACTGGTTGTAAATTGAAGGATATAGCTTAGCTGCACTTACTTCACACAACTTTCAGAGTGGTCATATAATCTGCCAATGAACTTCATAGATAGTGAACAAAGCTCAGGGCGGAATATAATTCCTGGCTAAAATACAATTTATTCCACTGTGTATTAGTCTTCTGCCTTAGATGATAACTGACTGGAGGTCATAATTTATGGTGCCACTACATCATTGTTTTGGACAGAAGGCAGGTTATTTAATTAAACTCAGAAAATTCTCACTAATGCAGGAATGGAGATTTTCTTCCTCAAGATCACAGAACTGTTAAGTTAGAAATATCCCAAGGAGGCTCTGAACACATTTTAAAGACCGAAAGTTGAGCCTAATTTACTTGTGAGCGTGTGTGCGCCTCCATGTGTGATTGAATGCCTCTCTTTAATCAGCGGCCTGACACAGTGTGAGGGGGACTCGCCTGGTTCCACTTGTTGTTCAGGGGTTAATGGAAAAGATTTCTAAAGATTTATTGAGGGGGCGTTTAATGACCTGATCGGTTTCACCGTGTGAAAACAAATGACGCTGTAAAACTCGATGAGTTGGTGGTGGTGGTGGTGGGGGGCTCACTTTACCAAAATTAATGACCAAGAATTAGTGTTTATAGTTTGTTTTCCTTATGACACACTTCTTACTGCCGATATAACAAGTTAAATCTCTCTTTCAGAACAGCCGAACCTATAGGACAAGTTTTAAAATTCAAATCTTAAAACCATTTTCTACCACTTAACTTAAACACTGAAATAAACGAGTAGTTACTTAAGACTGGCCGATAGTGTGCCAATAAATTAATAATGTAATGTGTTCTTCTTTCTCGGTTAGATTTTACATGTCATGTGAGATGATGACTCAGGTCATTCTTTGCTTTCATCAGTCCGTCTCTCTTTACAATCGCAACTGACTTTTTTTTCTTCTTCCAAATCTATACTGTGCACAATCCAACACTGGTAATCAGTAAAGGATTAAAAAAAAAAAAAAAAAAGGAAATAGGTACAGTTTAACAACAAAGATTCAAAAATCGGATTTATTTGCTTTCGACATTTTTAATACGTTAATTACAAAAATCAAATCCATCACATAGAAGAAGAGTAATTACTGTGTTGCAGAAACTTTAAACTCATTTTTAAAGACAGAACTTTAAAACCAATTGGATCAAAGGAGAATAAGACTAAAGAATATAAGAAAAATGTGTGACCTGGCAGGACACTCGCGGTTCCATAAAATCTAAAGGCTTGTACTGTGATAAAACAGAATAGGCGTGTCTCTTAAACCAACACAACATAGAAACCATCTGAAAAAAATAATGTCTTTAAGAGCAATTGGCCAAATTAGTCCCCTTTTATTTGCAGACTGTGCTTTGGATTTAGGCTGCTCTTACATCTTTAGTTCCATTCACATATGGCTTGCTGGATATTATTAAAAACAGAGAGCAGAATCTTGTTTATTCCTAAGGCAACAATATACAAATTATGGAGTGAAAAATGAACTGATTGTAGCTGAAAAGCAGAAAGATGAGCAATGGTATCTTGAAATGAAACTCATCAAATCAAATAATAAGCCAACTTCTTTGCCGAAACCTGGAGAGATCTGAATCAAATTAAAAGGAAATTAGGCCTGCAACCATCAGCCACAGTTGTCTCATTACAGCAGAAAGATAATCCACAAAAGCCTTAAACCATTCACACAGTGGGAAGGAGAGGCAGTGTAAAACTTTAACAATGGTAACCATATGAAATGAAAAAGTATATATTTGAGAATGTGTCTAAGGTATCTGGTTTGAGTTTTTTTTACTAATGTCAGAACATATTAGAAATGTATTCCATTAAGCCTTGAGTGGCTTAAAACCAGCCTTATGGAAAAAATGTTATCATGTTTGTACCACATAGTCAGATTATGTGCAGCTGAGCAGGGAGCTGACTTTGTCACTTCTAAGTACACAAGAAGAGTACTTTGGTGGAAGGAAAAAAGGGGAAAAACAGATACGTTACATTTCTCCAACATCTAAGGAAATATCATTCAGGCTTAGAATAATATTGAAATCTTGGATTTCCTGACATGTGTAAGGTGATATATTGAGGCTTTATGAGTGTTGTGAGCTGACTTCTGGCTCCCGTTAAAATGAGATATCCCTCAAACCTATTTTGATGCTTGACTTTAAGTGATTTTAAATATGCTCAGTGGCTTGAATTTTTCCTATTCAGCACAGGTTGTGTTTGTTTTATTTGCTTCATCACATTCAATCATGTGGAGACATCAATTTCAAGGATATAAAATTGAAAAAAGAAAAGATATATATTTATAATAAACAAACAGAAATGGACTCTCAACAGTTTTACAAATCAAACCCAGAGATACTCCAAAGCAAACACCTGCAGTTATGAGAAGTATTGGCTTAATATTAAAAATCAGTGTGAATGTGTGCATGCAGCATTGCATTCAAATTTAGTTCAAAGTTGAGAAATAATAAAAAAAAAATCTCTCTTATTATAAGCACTGCAATCCCAGAAATGTATGGCACAGGTTAGAGCCACATTTTACACAAAGCTGAATCAAAGTCAGGTTTAAAATCTGGCCGTGTGTGTGGAGGAGGTAGAGAATGAAGAAGTCATAAAAACAACACCCTTTGTTAAAACAAAGACAAATGGTCACAAGTTAAGAGTGTGTGTTAACTCTTATTAAAAACATTTGTGGTGAGTATGGGCTAAAAAAAAAATTAGATGGGAAACAGCCAGGCTGAAATTATATTAGGAGATTTCATAATGAATGAGCACATTTCAGGATAAGCAGTCCAGGGTTTAGGACTCAGAGGTGAGAGCAAAGAGAGGGAGAGGCTGAGCAGTGCAGATTGTAGGGCAGGCAGGGCATTAGCTCAGTTCAGGCTGATGTCAGGACAATTAGAGGTGCACCACAGTGTATTGTGCACAGTGCCTGTCAGCCCTAATCTGTGCTGCTGTGGCCCATACCCGCAGCTAGGCCACAACGAACGGGAAGCGCTAACACTCAGGCCCATATTGCTTTGACAGTTGCACTCATCAAGAAGTAATGTAAAACGTTATTGTGATGTATACATGGTGACCCTGTAGTGTTGTTTCTTACAACAATAAGGCTATGTGTGTGAAATGACACAGGAAGAAGAGTGAGCAAGGAAAACTGGAAGGAGGTTACAGAGCGACAGAGAGGGGGAAAAATGAGAGAATGAAAAAAAAAGAGAGAATATGGAACCTTAGCCTTGTTTTCTAAATTCCCATTTGATTCCTTGCAACCCCCTGCCTCTCCACTCGTTCCAAGTCACTGTCGTTGGCCGTCTACAAATCTTGGTGTTTGTTTTTGAGGGAGCTGCTGCGCGTGGTGACAGTGTTGGAGGTTTCTTCTGCCTCCTCACTCTCTTTTGCCTCCAGGACCTCGCTGAAGAACGTGAAGATAGAGTTGAAACTCATCCAGGAAGTCAGCTCGTGTCTCTCTGTACCTACATGTGATAGATACACACCCACAAACATAAGCATGAGCAGAGTTAACAAGATATTTGCTGTGAAGCTGCAGGCAAAATAAGTGCATGTGGATATTTAAACATGATTCAATTTGTATTTGTGCATCCTTTGCAACTGGTTTGGCAACTGTGAAAATTAATGAACAACGTGAGATAAGATGTTTAGTCTCAGCACTCCCACAATGCACTGCATTACCTTATGCAAACCTAAGGCCTTATGCATGAGAGCCGTGACAGCCTGTGACCTACTACTCCGATGGAACAGCCTTAATATGTTATCCAAGTGGATACCTGATAATCAACACCACTGCACGTCCCCCTCTTTCCATCTCAGGCCTTCCAACAAAACCAGAGTTATGCACAATGGGTGCACTAAGTGAAACCAGTGGAGCGGTAGTCATTCATTCTAAAGAGCTGATTGAGGAAAGGCAAGACAGAAGCTGGACAGAGGTAACTTGCAAACATATCAGGTGGTCTGGCAGTGATGGGGGGGGGGGGGGCAGCAGTGCTGGGTTTCCCTCTGACCTCCTCCAGGTTAGCCAGTTCCCAAGTTAGGGTCACACTGGAGCTTGAAATCTGGTACATGCGCCTCAAGTTCCTTAAGGTTAGGGTATCGCAAACCAGCTTTTTAGGTGGATAGCTTGCAAACTCGACTATGCCAGATAGTTCTGCTACAGAACACCTCAGATCTGCATCAGAGCATCAATGATGAGGACAGATCATAGCTGCAGCTGCTGCCTGACTTGTCTTTATGCCTGCTTACTAACCATTCCGCGATAACAGATAATAGCTTGTTTCTGCTGCCGCTGGCTAGCAGCTCAGCTGCTTAGCAACACGACCGTAACTGGACTGGAGAAGCCATATTGAGGTGTCCTCTTGTTTCCCAGAGGGAGAATAGGTTTGCTGCAAAATGATATTAAGAGTTCCATCCCTTGATACATCTGTGGGAAATTTACTTGTGTTATAGACAGAGAGATGAACGCTAGCCTGACAATAATGAGTTTTCTTCTTTGAATCTTTATTTGCACACTTTTTTGTTGGTACCTTTGTTTTGTTTGACAGATAAGAAAATTAAAATGTATACCTACAATTTTCTCAATAGGATTAAAAAAGGATAAGCTAACAGTAGTACATGAAATCAGATAGGTTGCCTGAAATACCTGGCCCTCGTTAAAAACCATGACCGTTCAGGTTGAGTCCAATCATTCGTACATTAGAGATGCCTCTGTAACTCTGCTCCTTTCTTCAGTGCCTTTCTCCATCCTGTCCTCTACTCTTTGTACATTGTATGAGCTATAAAAAAAAGCCAGACTAGAAGGCCTCAGGGATACAATTAGGAGGCAGCTTAAATGCTCTCTCACCATAGACAGGCCTCTGATGACCACTGCACTGACCCCATGTTTATTAGATTGACCCCTGTCTGGCTGCATTAATGGAGATGGTGTACGTGCATGCGTATGGTTGGAAGACCAGGGGTAAGTGCAAGGTCTTGGGTTAGGAGTGGCTTTGGGTTCAGTTGCTCGTGGTCTGTTTTGTTTGTGTGTGAGTGTGTAATTTGTGTGTACAAGTATGTAAGGGGGTTCTTGATCACGCTGAGATAAGGGACTACACTGCTCACTATATAGCAACCAGACTGCTGTCAGTGCCTTGGGTCAAATTTACTGGCCTGGCAATCATTGGAGTCAATAACCCGGCACTCTCATTGACTCTGCTACCTGTGTAGGGCTCAACATAACACCCATCCCTGGAAAACAAAGACACAGCCCTCTCACACCTCTAATCTATCATTTATATCCAATTTAAGACACTGTGATTTTTTTCCACCGCCTCCATTTTCTCATTGGTCTCTGCCTCACTAGTGTTTTTACTTCTGTTTTGTCCTTTTTTTCCCCTGCAGAACCGATCAATGCTGCAGAGCTCTTGCGCTCACCCTGAACTGGAGGTGAACTCCTCCGGAATGCCGCCAGCCTCTCCACCCTATCCCATCGCAGTTCAGGGTCACCGGGGGGGCGTCTCTGTGCCAATATGCAGATGAGCCTGTGCCCCTCCAATGACTCTGATGTTAAGCTCCACCCCTCTATATCATGGAAGCTCTGTGATGAACCCCACCGCCTACATGAGCCACACACACACATTGCCCCCAGACAACACTCACACACATACTGTAGATTTAAACCCACTCTCATATGGGCTTAAATAGGCCTTTAACAGCTTACATCCACTCTTTCTTTAACAGCCAAAGTGTGTCGGACCTAATGGATGTTGTCAAAGCTGAGATGTGGCCACTGATTTAGAGGAGGAACCCCATATAGAGGGAGAGTATTACCTCAGCTATGCCACAAATCAAAGTAATATCTTTAAAACATGTGGGGATCGAAGATTGTGTCATCTGGCTGTATCTTGTGTATAAAGTGAACCCATAAACAGCCAGTGAGCACTATTTTATCCTCAATTTTAGGACATTACTGAAAAAAGTTTTTCAGCTAATAAGCAAATTTTTTTATGGGCAATTGATTTCATGTATAGTTAAAGATATAACAGACTAAGCACTTTTCCATTTTCATTATTCTAATTGTAAAGTATAACCTTTATATTTAATTGATCACAGTGAAAATAAAGTACATTGTATATGTGTGTGTTTCCTTGCATTAACTATGAACTAATTAAGTTACATTTGCTCATTTTAAAAGGTTTATAGTAAATGCAATAATGTCATTACTGTGAGCTCCATAACATTGGGTATTATCTTGGGAAATAGAAAAAAATCCTTTTGCATTTCACAATGTGTTTATAATTAGCATTAGGCAATGGCGAGCTTAACAGAGATTATTACTGCAAGCAGAATGCTGAGAGCTGTACCTTGAGGTGAGGCGACATACATACATACAAAGAGCCCCATGAAGATGTTTCACTGTAATGCAGCAAAGAGCAGGATAGAAACAAGGTCTGTGGTGAACTCTGTGCTCTTTTCTCACATCATGGCAGAGTTTCAGTCCAGAGCCTAACCAGTGCCCCGTGTTTGACCATTCTGTGTGTTTTGTCTGAGCCCGGTGAAGCTGCCTCATTATGTGACAGGCAGAGAAGAGTATTTGATCCCAGATATTTAGCCTTCCCCTCTCTGTCACTCCCACTGGAGTCCTCTCAAAGTAACTGACTGACTGTTTGATCTCCCTCTGACTCTACGCTGCTACAAGACACCGACGTACACACACACACACACACACACACACACACACACTCATCACTTGCACTTGCTTGTCTACTCATCGATGGCAAACACTTACGCATACATTCGCTCACACGTGCAGCACATACCTGCTGCACCTTCCCCCAAAGCACCATGCAATCCAACACACATGCCCACGCACACACGCAGTTGTTATCATTTGTGTGCAGTGAGGTAAGGGAACAGAGGAGGAGAGTTTTGAGTTGTTAAAAAGAAAACAAGGAAACTCCTCCGTAGCTATGGGCCATGCTTTCTTCCCTCCACACCAAACGCTGCATGCTGTTACAAATGGTAATCGGCTCTGATTGTCACAAATTTCAAAACAAACGTTAGATGACTGAAAAGCCAAAGTGACGCCCCGAGTGATACTCAGACAGAAAGCCCAAATCAAAGCATGCCGACTATAATTAGGTTCCATCTGGGCTACATTATTTAAAGCCGCACCAGTTAATTGCTTATGTACAAATGGCCTATTTTATTTGAATCAAACTCTTTTTTTGTGATTCGTAATTACATTGATGTGAAGGGGGCAATATCTCTTTACTTTATTTATAATATAAATACATATACAAATTATTAGGAGGATTTTGAGGTAAGGGAAATGTAAAGTGATGATACTTTTCTTTGTGAAATGAATTTATTTAAACAATTATGAGTGCTTAATCAAATATACTGACATATGGGTTAAACATTTAATGAGCTTCAGTTAAAAAAGGTAGATTAACAATGATAAGATCATGAAGCAAAAATTACAAAAACAGAATGCCTAACACGACTGATATACATGATATTATTGCATGCAGAAGCAAACATTTTCTCATTTCCGCTTGTCAAAGTTTTCATCAAAAATCTAACACAAACAGTGCATTTCCTATCGACGGCAACCTAAGCTTTTGTTTTATCTTGATGTGAGGCATAGCAGTGTGTTGTGGTGCAGACGCTGGCTGTAAACTTAGCTGGGCTGCTGTTTGTGGAAACTATCTGTTGCATGGATCACTGGTAGGGAATCGCTATCTGTATCCTGGTTGTCAGACGATCGGATTTCCGCCCGTGACACTCTCTGATATTAGATGATCTAACATGTGCACAGTGTGTGTGCAGAAACTGTGCTTGTGTGTATTAGTCCCTACATGTCTGATTGTCCATATGAGATGCACATGTGCCTACAGTCAGTTATGTGTGTTTTCATCTTGCTTGCTGACATACGTAAAGGTCAAGAATGTCATTTTGACCAAGTGGCTGTCTGTTGAAAGGGGCAGGACATGTTGCCACTGAAAATGAGGTCAAAGAGAGCCCAGGCAGGTGACAGCAACACTGCCAGGGCACCTCTGGCATCTGTAACAACACATAGAGATGCTGTCCTCAGTCAAAATGCAAATTAAATCGAAATGTATTTATTAAACAGAAAAAAAAATACACAAAAAGGAATTCATTTAATCAAATCAGTCGTACCACTGCTGTTTCTTGAATGCAATTCATTTTTAATGCTTGTTGGTAAGTGGGGTCTGCCACCCCCACCCCCATCTCCCTCGTACTGCTTTTAATTACTTTGCTTATTATTATGTGTTGTTAGACAAAAACAAGGCAGAACTCATTACACATCTAGAGATGAGGAACCTGAATCACTAGCTACAGGGGCCGCTGAGGGGAATCAGCATTTACTTAGAATAAAATACAAACAGAAGAGAGACACAGAAAAACAAAATCAAGCGAAAGCCCAGAGAGAGGGGAGAATATCACATTAACTCGTTCGAATCATCACCCACGTAAGCTACTTTACATTCCATATAATATTTCCAGGCAGAGTGAAACTTGCGACAACAAGGACTTTACACAAAAGACAGTACAAGACTGTACTTCTTTCTCCTTCAGTTCCCTCCCTTCATCTATCCTTCCCCACTCGTTGCCTACCTACCCAGACACTGAGACTGCACTGAGTGCTTTTTTATTTTAATGTGAATGAGTGGCCTTGGCTGTCATAAAGGACCCTCACTTTTATAGACTTGGAGCGCAGTATTTACAAGATAACCCCAGTCCAAGGACAGCACAAGCTATTTGATACCAGTGTCAGACTCTCCCTTCTCCTCTTCAGTAAAAATCGAAAGCCCAAACATACCCTCAGCTCTGACAACACCTCTCAATGTCAGTTGCTTCACTTGTCTCTACTCAAAGGCACTATGGAAAAAGGAGAGACAGCTGTGTGTGGTGTTTAACCAAGACAATGGTTGTACCTGTCCTCATTTACTTCTTATTTTGGGATAATAATTACATTATAAATCATGGGAACGGACTTATTAAAATCACACTCAAACATTTAAAGTGAAGACACATATTTGGACAGAATGTACACAGCATGTGAAAACAAGTTACTAGGAATGTTGTCATTGTTGTTATAATTAAAAAAAAAATCAATAAATACATAAACTGTATGTAAAGGAGCACACAGTGTAAAGCGCTTTGAGTACCAGTATAGGTAGAAAAGCGCTATATAAGTGCAGACCATTTACCATTTACCATTTACTTGGGCACAAAATTTCCTACTTCTAATCTAATTGACAAAACCAAGAAACCCACAATTATTATTTTCTTCTAGAAAGATTAAAAAGCAGCATAGAAAAACAAATAATTCACACTTCAATTATCAGATGTACATGTAACACAAATTCTGCTATTGCTTTTCTTATAAATCATGCCTAAGTGGCTTCTAGTGGCAGACTAATGCTTCACTATTATGGAGGTGAAATGTTAGCGCCATTGCACTATTTTAGATTGTATATTTTATTTGATAGATTGTATTTATATACTGTATTTTCTTTACTCCTATTTTACTTTTTACTTTATTTTTGCACAGTCAAATAGGGTGACACATTTCATTGCAAGCTGTACTGGTATAACTGTGGTATACTCTTGTTCAGTCTTGCTATGGTCAAGATTCATTGGCAGTTCTGTTTCAAAAACACACTAGATGTACCTGTTAAGTGTGCATATATGTCAGAGGGACAGTGAAAGAGAGAGATTCAGTGACATACACATGTATGTGCATGAAGGAGCCTTGTTGGGAGTGCCACCCAGACATTAACACTGTAAACAGTGCAAGCCTCCTTGCCTGTCCAGGCCTTTTGTTCCATCTGCACCACCATTGGTCAGGACTTAAATGGCAAACACTCGGGGGCTGCTAGCTCGCCTGACATGGTTTTGTTTTTGGCCTATTGAGGGGCAATGGAGAGCTTCTGTTTCTATGCCCAGGCACAATGTGTCTCAAAAGCAGCATAGCTGAAAAGAGAGGCCCCCACAAAGACTGTCCATTAGTGGAGGCACTGCATGCGTATACATGCACTCACATAGGCAGGCGCACGCACGCACACACACGCACGCACGATGCCTGGGCAAGGGTCAGGACAGACAACCTTGCCAAAGACACTGGTGGAGAGAGAGCATGCACACACGGATATGCCCTAACGCACACAAGCACAGAGTCTATATAACCAAATCCAAGCCAAACTGCATACTTGCCACACCACTTCAGTCCTTACTCACATAAACACACAACCACTGCTCTACTTCAACACAATGAGGTCTGGCACACACATAAGCACACATGCACCACCCTAGCACCTTCAGGACAATACCAGGCATAGAAAAACACACATGTGCAGCCACACACACACAGTCTTCTACAATATCAGACATACACACATCACTCAGTCACAAAAGAGGTGGTGGAGGAGGAGGAGAGGGGTTAGAGGGGCACCCTTGCACCTGTAAGAAAGACAGGCCGCATAGAGAATCAATGGTCAAAGAATAGATGGCCTTGAGTGTGAGAACCCCCATCCACACATGGCCATGTTAGCCACACACACCTTACATACAGCCCTCCTTCACTCACCAGGTTGTCTAAGTTCTACAGAAGAAGACCGCACAGCCATTAACAGTGCAGGCACATGCTTTGTGTCTAAAGGCATTATACACTGACAGCATGGTGAGGGAATGTACAGTATGTGGCAGGAAATGTACAGTATGTGGCAGAGTTTTCAAATGATTTCTCCCCTTTCTCCTTACATTCACCATATAAATATTTGTCCTCTGGCCGTAAATGTTTTTTACAGAACTACACTTGCTGCTTTCATGCTTACAATGAGAAAGATGCCTTGTTGCGTGTTTTTCACAAAGCAGGGGCTTATGGTTGGTGATAAAAAGCATGGAGTGGATTTGATAGCTTTACAGCAACAGTAGTCATGACTAGCACTTCACGCAATGATCTCGTCAGCACTACAAGCTAAAAAAAAAAAGAGCTGTGTAGTAGACTCAAATGATTGAAATTCTATGCAATATGTCACCGGTGCCAATCTCAAACAAAGCTGAGAAAACACATTTGTTAGTGCAAAGCAGTTGCCTTTGGACAGAAAAGGGAATATGAATGCAAACAATCAAACTACTGGAGCTGCTTGAATTTTACATTTGGCCTCTAAGTGTATTTAACTAAGTCGTAAACAACACTTAAGTTAATATGGTACACTTATGGGTCTGTTAGCTTGGATGACATGTAGGCAAGCTCCCTGATTTTACAGTCTCAAAATGCATAGTCTAGAACGTACAGAGAGGAGAGGAGAGGAGAGGAGAGGAGAGAGAGGTCAGGTGGGGGAGGAGAAGGCCAGGGGTGGAGATAGCAGAGAGTGAGTGTTGAGGGCGGGGCAGGTCTGAAATAGATCACTTAAGGGAACAAAGTGTAATTAATGGGTCGCCACAGATAACAGGGCTCTGGTCCTATCTGGGAATGTGCTAATGGAGTTGACACACACTCAACAAGATCAGTGGACAACCCCTCTTTGTGTGTGTGTGTGTGTGTCTGTGACTATGTGCACATGCATGCATGGGCGCGTGAATGTGGAGAAATAGTGGGAGGGTTACACAGCTAAGGTGACAGGTTAACACGGTTTCCTCCATGACGAAGATCTGCCATCCCTGCTATCAGAGAAGACCCAGGAGGAAATACACACACACACACACACAAGGTTTCTCCTGCAACACGCAACAATAAAACACAAACATATCTACGTGAATCAGCCTCTCTAACTCACGTAGACGTCCCGCCTCACATCAAAATATGAGTGATGTTATTACACTTGGCGACTGGGCACGCCTTCAGTCGCAGGGATATGGTTGTTTACGGAGAGATGGAAGAGGAAGCCGCCTGGTCAAGAGAAGGTCAGACCTGAAGTGTTCTAAGAGAAGCAAACTGACACAAACCTCTCCTCAAACTTCCTGCCTGCGTGTGTCCCTGCGTCAAGGGAATCCGGCTGGAGCCAAGGGGCCTGTGCATGTGGATGTGTGCGTGTGCTCATGTGCTGGTTAAATCCCTTAGTTTTGGAATTTGGCCGGGGAGGTCGGGGGAGGGTTTGCAGCCATCCATGTGCTCTGGGACAGTGAGATGGCCTGTGATGGACAAGGCAAGACAAAAAGGATTTCCCTTGTTTGTCTGAGAGAGTGTTGCCGCGTCACACACACAGAAGGAGAAGTCTGTCTCCAGGATGGATTTTGTGTGTGATGTGTTTGGCATAAAGCGAGTAAATCAGGCATCTGGCTGATTTTGTGTGTAGGCATGTGTGTGTCTGTGTGTACCTCTGTCAGGGTCATAGACCCTGGGGCCATCTACTTCTGTCTGGTTTAGTCAGACAAGCCAAGGCCACGTTAACACGGTGCATGACTTAATAATATAGAGACCCCTGGCTTGGTGCCACAAATGAAAGGCTTGGACAGTGAAAAAAAAATCAAACACATATCTTATATTTTTATGGAAATCAGCTATTTAATACCATTACAGTCACCTTGACAAGTCAATAAATATCAAATGAAGTGAATGTAACAGTCCTTAAGCACAAGAGTATGACCTCGACAATAGCAGGTTGTACTTGGAGCTCTAGGTAAATCTTGAATTCTTCCATTGCATTAAGTGTGTCCAGGGACCCTGAGAAGTGTGCTTTTTGTGTGTGTTAGTGGTATAGAATCAGGGGGTTAAATGGAGAGGGATGAGACTCCAATCTGTCAGGACAAGGGAAGAACAGCTTCAAAAACATCAACCCCTCTCTCTCACACATACATGCGTACACACAAACACACACTGACGGACAGTCCATTGCTCCCAGCATATCTCTACTTTGTCCTTGGACTGTCTGAATACCACTGGAGGCGAGCATGATTTGAGAGAGCAAGTGGGAACAAGACAGAGGGAGACAGAGAGAAGGGAAGAAAGAGGGAAATGATAGAAGGAAAGAGAGAGAGAGAAAAGAGGCGCCCCTCAATGACATCTAAAGAGATAACTCACTCTCCAGAGCTTCTTTTCTCTTGCTATCACTTTCCCAGGCAGTGCTTCTTCCACATAAGGACTCAAGTGTGAGTGTCAACTTTATGTGTGTGTGTGTGTGTGTGTGTGTGTGTGAAGGAGTGACAGTAGAGTTTGTGGGAATACAGTGTACGTGAAGGTGAAAAAGGCAAAAAGAATTTTGAATCTCAATTAGATGATCTGAAGAACTACCCAGCACAATGATGTGCATATGTAAAACAGCATGTTTGCCAGAAAAAGAAAAAGTATTCTGGTTGCTCAGACTTTTTGCTGTTGCTCCGATTGTCAAAATAGAGATACATGAAAACTGGAATGCTTTGCTTGCATATAACATCAGCGTTTAATTGTTTAGATAAAGCTGAAAGTTGATAATACAAAATAACTGTCTGGTGTCTATGTACAGTTTTCATGTCGGAATCATTTTACTGCAAATCTATGTTCAGATGTCTGCTTAAGAAATGATGTACAGAATACCACACAAACAACAGCTGGCTTGTCTCTTGATTGAAAGTTAACTTTGGGAAAACAAAGCATAGGGCCACTGGAGGGTCACAACTATGTTGAAAACACCCAAACAAAACAGCAGGAAAACACAAAGTGGTGCGGCGCTGCCACTGTTGTCGGAAATGCTCCCCTTTGTAGGCATAGACAACTGTGGGGAAGAGTTAACCTTTTGCTAAGCTGTTTCGAGCCCCAGCTGTATGCATTTTTCATCGAAATGTGTGAGTCAGAAAGAGAATAATTATCTCCTCTCGTTCCATGGAGAGGCGAGGGGTTGCAGCCCTCAGTCTGGTCCTCATAAATGAACTAAGTTCTGAAATGAAGCAACGCTGATGAGCACAGAAAAACTGAGCTACGCTAATTCTTTCCAAAACTAAAAGAAATGTACACAGTGAAACTTTATTGAGACGCACACGAATACATTGGACTTGCTACATGTATTAAAATGTTCCATTCACCTTTAAATGACCAGTGTCATCCTATTATTTTTTTCCCAATACAGAACCAATTTAAATCAAAGAAATAACAGAAATCTAATCTATAAGACTGTGATCATACTTACAGTACAACTGCTTCAAATAAAACAGCCTCTTCATCTGCTTCAGTGGGATCACTGTGAACACATTTGTGCAGTGAAGTTGTCATCTCAGAGTCATCTGGCAAAGAAATTGTGTTAAACAACCAAAAGTGCAACTGCACATTCCAGATAGCGTGTGCAATAAAGCACTGTGCTGGTTCTACTATTTACAAGTACACTACTGCTGACATTATACATGTCTACAGTTAAAAAATCATCCTCATAATCCTGTAAACTGCCGTGTAGTGTCTTTGTGTTGGATACGCCTTCAGCCTGGTCTTTTTGGTTTATATTTCCTCTACACAATTACACATCTGTAACGACCTAAACTGGTGGAGCCACTTCGTTATTTGATGCAGTGTTAGTGTTAATAGTATGAACATAGCCCAACAACCCATGCTCTGGAAGACTTTACAAGAACAAGAACACCCACAAGTCCAGTCTACCAAACAGGGCAATGGGACTGATCCCTGCCTCAGAATGGCCACAATCACCTTTAGAGGAGATGCAATCTACACCCAGCACCCACCTTAACATAGCTTAATCTTAACCTTTATCTGACATCATCAGGTAACACCAGATATACACACGGTCATGCCCTGACCTTGCAGAACTTCAAGATTAATCAAAATTGTAGCTGGGATCAGAGGTGTGGGTACAACAGGCAGAAAGAGTCATTCATTTTGTGTTTGTGTGTATGTGTGATGAGGTGGATGAGACAGAGTCAGAGATTGAGGGAGGGGAGGTCAGGGGACGCACTCACCCTCTCAATCCTCAATCGTTCACAGAGACAGTGCCGAGTGGTCAACGGCAAATAGAATAAACTGATCAATAACCTTGCACTTGTCAGGAGGGACGAAGGCACCTTAAAAAAACAAACGCAGTGGCCCAACTTGAACTATGCAGGAGGGGAACATTGATCAAATCCTGTAGCGCTCTGTCAGCCCAATCACCCAGTTTTGTCCTCCATCCATGACGTGTGGAATGCAACTCCTCAATAACACTATGGGTGAGGGCTTATAGAAGGAGGGACGGTGAGAGGAGGAAATAGGAAATAAATCTTTTAAAAGAGATACCAGAAAATGGCTTATCCTCAGGTTTCAAACAGCAGTTAAAAAATATGACTTAATGTGCGCGTATGTTGGGGGTTGCTATTCGTTAAGGCAGATGTTGGAGAAAAAAGAAAGAGAGAGGCATGGGGTAAATAAGTCAGCAAGCTGCATTGAGGGACTCAGAGAAAGGAGAAGAAGACTGTGAGTGAGAGCAGCAGAAACAGGAGTGCGGGAGAAAAAAAAGAAGAAGAAAAAAACTACCCTCTGTCATAATTTAAACGAGCCGTGGTCTCCCAACACTCTGTTTACAATGTATAATTTATGCCTCCCAGTTCAAACACAGCTTTATCTGCACTCAGCTGCTAAGTGATATGATTTCACTTTTTATAGCAGCCCCCCCAGCTGTCCAATCCACCACCAACCATAGTCCCTCTGTAATGCAGGCTGGTGTGATTCTGCACGCCTCATGCACTGACTTTCAACTGTACAGCCCCCTGAGGGCTAAAGTAGCATATTAAACCCCTCCCTAACCCCATCCTCTTACCTCCCTTAAGCAAAACCGCAGTCCTAGACACACACTTAAGCACATGCGTTCCTGCGTGCGTGTGCACACACCCAGAGACATGCACACCCTCTATGCTCAAAAGCTGCCTCATATTTTACAGCAGTTAAAGTTTCTCTCTGTATTTATCTGTGTTGGTGAGCAGTAATGTCCCATTTCACAGCAGCACGCTCTGACCTCTGATCAGAGCCTCTCCGATGACCCCATGGCTCTGACTGAGTTACACTACTTAGGTTACTTTGGTTTAATGGTGGTTTTCATGTGTCCCTTCCACACTTTCCCACTGTCGGGTCCACACACACACACAGACACATACACACACAAAATGATGTTTTTAATGCATTTTTAGTGTTCACTACGGTGATCACAGCACCAAGGATTTCAATCAATGAAGGTATAAACTAAAGTTTTAGTAATAATTAAGTAGTAGCATCTCAGCAAGTCATATTAAGACACTTTAGGATGCAAGAAATGTTTTAGATCTGTGATGATGATCACAATTTCAATCAAAATAATAAAAATAAATACATATATTCACATGCTTAAAATGAGGC
>JAUBNQ010000028.1:9848220-9903686 GCA_032353495.1 Ctenopoma kingsleyae | reverse complement strand
TAGATCTGTGATGATGATCACAATTTCAATCAAAATAATAAAAATAAATACATATATTCACATGCTTAAAATGAGGCCTTTTTCTTGAATGTTTGTTTTCTTTTTCAGCACTAATTTAGTTTCCCAAAAAAGTTTTAATTTAATTTGAAATAAATTTACAAGTTTTAAGTTTTATGATGCAATTATTAAAAGGAACCATGTGTACCTATTCATTCATTCATTACATACATTTTTAATAGTAATTAAGTAGTAGTTGTAATCATTGCATATCATATCAAGCATATCAGGGTACTTTAGGATGCAAGAAATATGTGTGATGAGTTTATACCACACATACTAGCCAAAGGAAACATTCATTCTTATTGAATCACAATATGAAAATATGGTAAATTCACAGTACATCACTATATGACATATCAATTCATCAAAGTTCACCCTCTGATTTACTTTGTCTCCTCTACTTTCCACTTATTTTATCTATATATCATATCATCCAATTCTTGCTTTCTCTAGTATCCCACTTTTTACTTATTCTTCGCCATCTCCTCCCCTCTTATTTCCCAGCTATCTGCCTACATACTGTTTGCGCTAGCAGAAAATTCCCACTTTGCCCCCAGGGAGAATGACGTTTTTCTCTGTTACGCTCATCTCTCATTCTTCTCTTGTATGTTTTCCACACTGGCAAAGCTTCCTCTTCCTGCATGCAGCAGGGAGTGTGCTCCGTCTGCGGCAGTCCCATAAGGGACCCTCCAGTGTAATGTTACAATCTCTCCATCCAGCAGGATCCTCTCACTGGCTGCTCTTTTCCCTCTTCTTCAACAAGACTTTCATGCCCTTATTTTTTCCTGCCTCTGACTATTTTATACTCTTCTTACTGACTTACTTTCCTAATCTGTTTGTTAATCTGACTCTTAACCTTCTGACATTTTCCACCTTTCATTCACCTTCTCACTTTCACTTTCTCTCTACCCCCACAGACACAGACATGCTTAAAATTATGCCCTTTTCCTGTTTAATTTTCAGTTTTCCTATATTCTTTCAGGCATTAATTAAACCAAAAAACAAAGCCTAAATATTTAGTTAAGAATTACAAAAAAAATTGTAAATAAGAAGGTTTTTTGATCCTTCTTATAGACAATTTTTTGGAGGTGTCTGACTCTCTATAGTTCCTTTGCTTATAATCAAACAGTACAAGTACAAGTACAAGTACGAAGGCTGGAGCCCATAAAGACTCCAAACCCGAGTCATTAGCATACAGCCCAAAGTCTCAGTCTTCAGTCTCCAGGGAGGTGACTGTTGTGTGTACTGTAGTCCAAATGTGACTGGCCAGCCAATAGACCAGGGACTGCTGCCATATGGCTTGGGGCTGTCCTGCTCCAGTGTCCCTGTAGGGACACACTGTGATGGGCCACCCCACAGATCATAAACTGGGCACCATGCCCTGTGACAGACATACAGACACACACACACACACGAACGGTAGTAAGGATAAGACAACACTCAAGAAACAAGACATGCACTGCATATGTACATTTGCCATAAACAATAGGACTATCATTCACAAAATCTCTCTCACAGACTCATCACAGGGAGTAGTGTAAAATGGATTGCGACTGAGCTAAGCAAAACGGACAGCTAGTACTGCTTAAAATAAACATTCTTCCCGCTCCTCAACCAAGCCAACTGGTCAGACAAAACAAAACCACCAATAGGATATGAGCCAGACCCTTGTAAACGGTACACTATACAACTCTGCCGAGCATGTCAGGTCATAGAAAATATCTAAGGGGCATATAAGCAGGACTTCTTAAACCCAAGCTGAACAGAAATCTACTTTGAGATTCTGATTGACTGTGTGTTTTAATATTGATTTAATTCTTTATAAAAATGTCATGAAAAGAAAATAGGATATACCTTTAAATAATAAAATTAATTCAGCATACTATTCCTGTATAAGTTATATATATACAGTATATATATATATATATTTATAGAGAGATAGACAGAGAGATGTCCTCATATCAGCATTATAATATTTCCCTGTATGTAAGCATATCTTGACCATTTGAAATTGGTCATTCCAAAATAAAAGCTGCAGACTGGAACACAGCTTGGCTAAGGCAGTCGTGTAACACATACACAGAAAAATGTATGTATAATGTATGTATTCTAGGGACTTATAAAGCTATACAGTACATGTATACAGAGCAGTTTTTTGAGGGAGATCTTCAGTTTGCAGAAATGCAGAGCAATCCTTTGACTAGAAAAGATGAGGAACTGTGTGGGTGAGTTTCCCTTGACCTGCCATCTATGGACAAGGTCTCTGGTTAATTAAGTTTCTTGTACATCCAATTGCATGGCTATTATGTTTGCACTTCTCTTTGGAGATTAACATGGAGGCCTCTAAAATCCACCTCACACTTTCATTTCATTCAACAAGATTTCTTTTCTCTTTTCTAAAGGTCCATATCAGCAACGTGATATGGAGGTGTGGGATTGGTATGTGTGTTTGTGCATGCATGTCTGTGAATGTGTATCTCTGTTCTTTTCATCATGCCGTTTGTGACTTGTCCGTGCTGAAGCAACAAAGTGAGAGGCCTAAAGTGAGAGTTCTTCTTAGTGTGCACTCTGGCATGTGTGTAAGAGAGGTGTTAAACTGAAACACAGAATAGGATTCAGGTTAAAGATAATTCACCTCTCTAAATATTGCTTTTGGATGAGGATGACACATTTGCCCATGGTGGTGGAAAGAGATGGGCAGGGACACAAAATGTCAGAATCTGAAGTCAGTGTGATCAAATGCAATGACAAGGTAAAGAGCAAGTTGAATGTCAACACAAAAGCTGACTTTGACAAGTCTAGGTAACACAATCCTGCAGTGTAAATGCTGAGTATAGAGGGCATACAGTATAAGTCTGTTAAGTACACACTTTTGTCAGGTATATAGAGACAAACATACATTTTCTTACACACATAAAGGTACTCGCCGACACAAACACACACAAACGTCAAATGAGTGATTGGTACAGGATGTTTGTTTGGGTGGAACTTGAACCCGTCTGTGCCCCAGGGCCACAGTGCGGCAGGTGTTGTCACATTCACACATACATACACACAAGTAAGAACACCTGGACACCTGGTCTAGACTGCACAGCACTGTCAGACTCACCAGAGCTGTCACACACTCCAGGATGAAAGTGACCCGAGAGCTGAGGGGAACACACCTGTGCCATGGGAGGCCCCCTGTCTGTCGAGGACCCTCTCATAAAAGCACTCACTGTGACAAAGTTGTAGGCGTTTAATTGGCACTCAAACTCGTTCACTGCTAATAAGGGTACTAATAACATCTCTCAGAGCCACCTAAACAAAGGGACAAAAGAGGCTGAAGAGGCAAAGAGGGTTATAGTAATTCAGAGAAGGTAAATTTAGCATCACGTTCTGAATGAAGATTGCTGAAAATTTTAGATGTAAAATGTAGGTATGACCTAACTAACTGGCTACACACTAACTAGTTCCAGGCTGGTGGTCATAGCTTTGGTAATAATCTTTAAGTCTGTGTGTCTTCACAGGGCAGTACAGTGAGCAGCTTTGCACTTTACGCTTCTGTGATCAATGATCAAAGCCAGTCACATGTATGCATAAGAGCTGAGGTTCATGCGTTCATTGCTCAGTCGCCTGGCTTAGGGCAGAGTGTGTGTGTGTGTGTGTTTGAAGTTACAGAGACAGAGCAAGACAAAAATATGTTAAAGGGTGTTTTACACAACCACAATAAGAGACAAAAACAATCTAACAGCTTAACGGTAAAGCTACAAATCCAAGCTGGACAATTCAGAAAGATGTGTGTGTGTGTGTGGGGTGGTGGGTGACAAGAGAGGGCAGTGGGCTTGTGGGTCCTGTCCTGCCCTCGACCTATGAATACTGGCACATCCTGTCCTGCTGCCGGCTAGATAAAGAGACCCAGGGTGGGCCGGGCTGGGCGGCAGGAGAAACAGACACAGAGTCGGCATTACCCAGCTAATCTCATTAGGGAGGTAGCCCTGCCAAGCAGCCAGGGGTCAGCCAGAGTGCCACATCACTCACTGCACCTTTGGCACTCCATGTGACCCCCAGGCAGGTTTGGGCTGAGACTTATGGCCAGCCAGCGTAGGGCGTGATGAAGAGTGGGGTTGCTGGTAAATGTGGGCAGCAGGCAGTAAAGCAAAGAAGAGGAGGTAAACCAGACCAGCGGAGTTTAGAGACAGTGTAGCTTAGAGCTTGGGATGTGCCTGTGTGCATTACTTTCTGATAGATGTAGCAAAGGGGAGTCAAACCAGAAACTGGATAAAATAGAAGAAAAATGACACAAATACAGTGAGACATATAAAGCAATAAGAGAGGCAGAGGGAGACCGAGAGAGTAGCAGCGAGAGAGGGAAAAAGAGATGGCGAAAGAGAGAGAGGATGGATAAGCAGCTTCCTCCTCTGCAGCTTGGTTTAATGTATTTACAGCGGATTGCATCAGGGTGCTGTAGTTAAAAGGACCATCGCCATCCAACAGGGTCATCTGCAGTGTGATGTACCTCTCATAGAGAGGATGTGTGTCACTGAGTTCACACATGAACACAGCCACACAGAGGATAAATTAATGTGCCCACAGAGACACAGATACACACACAGTCAAATCTCTTCAGAGAAAATTATGAGGAGCCAACAGAGTGTCATAAACCCTTGCCAGTTCTTTCCCATGGAGTATACCCCTCCTACTCTTTTTCTCACCTCCCCTCCCTCTGTGAATATAGTTGAGAGGTGATGTGATGGCACTTTTAACTCCAGCTCCCTGTGCTGGGTTGACATTCAGTGACATGGGCAAAGGTAGCAGTTTAGAATCAGTCCTTTCAGCACCTTGGCTGCCTGCTGCTCCCAGACAGGGTCAAACACATTGGCTAACATTACTTGCACAGCAGGCCCAACATCACCAGCACTACCCACTGTGGACACAACCATCATCCTGGTTCTGTTAAAAATAACACAGATGACAGTTTACATAATTTATTGACACTAGGTGTAGAACGGTTCACAAAATTCACAGTTTGGTTGATATCACAGTTTTGGGGTCATGGTTTTCAGTTCAGTACATTATTTGTATAGCGGTGTGGAAGGCATTGCCAATTTCAACATTTATTTGACAAAAAAAGTTAATAACCGTTTGCCTTAAAGTTCTAGCTAGGAACATGAGGAACATAAACAATTCCTAGCATATCTTAATTAAAATAATCCACTTTCTAATTAGTGCAAACAAAAAATGCAGCTTTGTAATTTTTATATAAAAATGACCACATTATAGAATAAGCTCATTAACATAACGTGCAGCATAAATCACATTATAAACTTAGAGCTATATAGGTTGTGTTGGACGATTTTTTGACAATGCCTCATCTAGTCTATACTGTGTGTTTGTGAGAGAGGAGTATTATAGTACAGCTCAAGCACTTTAATCATATGCTGAAATCACGCACCCTCCATGACTGCATAGGGCTACACATCTTTTGCTGTAAACATCCCCATTGCTTTAGTTATGGATTTTGCTCTGTCTGAATCTGCATGGAGAGGCTGTTTAAATGCTGCAAGAAGAAGTAGTTGCTGTTTTTCATCTGACTCTCTCCTCCTTGTGCTGTCAGTGGACACACTGGTATGATGTCCTCTTAAATGGTTCACCATATCGAAGTATTGTTGATAGCAAGACACGTTGCACAATACTTGTACACAATTGCCGTGTAATCCAACATTTTTTCCATTGTTGTCATAGATAACACTAAATCCATGCACAGCAGACTGAAACAATCTAACTGTACTTTGTCTTGTCCATTTGTTATTTTCAAGACTGACTGACAGCTGCACTCAACACTTCATCTGTGCCAACTAAGTTTCATTGGGTTATTGTCTCCAGGCTTTTTTCTGTATATGCCTTAACCCATTTCAATTGAACAGAATAAAGAAACCAGATTTTTCTAATACTAATACTAATTTCCAGTCTTTCAAACTATTATTTAATTAAACAACTGCATTTATATTCTCTTTAAAATTGAATGAGCTCATAAAACTTTCTACCTTAAGCCCTAAGATTTTCTGGCTTTAACTTTAACTGTGAGATGAACATTTGTTTAGCTCTTATCCCTATACATTTATGGACCAGCTCCTTTATCCGGATACTGAAACATCAGTAAATAAGAAGGATGAAACCTATGGAGGCAAGACTAGTAGAATTCTCTAATATGGACTGAGCTCATCTCTTTAAACCACAGATATTATTGTAACTCCTGAATATACAGGTTGGAAAGGCTGTGTGAGAGATGAAGAATAATAGTAAAAGTAAGCAGAGGACAATGTGGAAACATGGTTTATGTCTATGATGACTACAACACAGACCTACAGTCTTTTGGCTGGGACTTCATCATTAGCCACTAGCCAGTGACAGTTGACATATGTAGTGGGTTTAAAAATGAAGCAAATAAGGGGAAATTAACCCAATCGCCTTTTCTTCTTGGGGGACAAATTTTCAGAGCTGTCTTATTTAGCCCAGCTTTGTAACATTCATGATGGTTGGCTGGCAGGTTAGGTGACTACCATGATGGTTGTTTGACTGACAGCATGCAGCAGTGTGACTCCCTGGCCAGCAAGCTGACTGTCTGGCTGGCTGCCTAGCGGGGTGGCTGGTTGGTGTGTTGGCCGCTGTCTGGATAATAGCAGAGAGTTTATGTTATTGTTGAGCTCTACTCGACACCCTGAGTGTGTTTAGACGTGCCCTGTAAACCGTGCATAAGAGCATCCACTGCATATCAAGGCTCTCATCCAAAACCCTCCTAAAATAGGCAGAGATGGAGTCTGGGTAAAGGGGAAGCCAGCAAACTAGAGAGGGAAGGGCGCTGGGGGAAAGGTTGAGAGTTCACAGCTGAGTTCAGGCGGGCCCTGCACTGCTTTGGGCCCCCGGCCAAGGCTGAGATTGGGATAAGCTCCTGATGGTTCCACTGTGAAATGGGATCAGAGGAGGGACAGAGAGAGGGATGGAAGGATGGATGGAGGGCTTAAGGGGGGTAACTGTATGAATAGGCCAGAGTTGGCGTTGTGATTTGAAATTGTTTAACAAGCTGGTGTTGGAATATGCTGCCGGGAGCAGAGCTGACTGAATTGCAGCTGTACAAGGAAGGGTTTGGATGGATTTCTCTTCACTCTAAATCATAAAGATTGCTGGTATAGTGCAATTCGATTGGTTTCCTAAACACCTATATTATTTATGCCAGGGGAAATTATCTTGAGAGCGTCAAAGTCCAGAATAAAAATGAATTCAGAAAAATACACATACATAAAAATACATTCAGACTGATATGACCATCTTTTCTGATGTATAATCACTAAAAAAGAAAAGGATGCACAGTTAGTTCATGTAAACCACTTAGCTAAAAGTTTATGTGGAGTACACCAAATGATCTATTCCATTACAGGGGCCACAGTTTCCTGACTAAAAGCTGATGAAGTTAATCTTACAGTTACCTCAGTGCAAATGCTCCACAGTTGACTAAGAGTGGGAATGCCCTTATCCTCTCAGTAGGGGCGGAGAAAAAAAGCAGAAGAAGAGAGAGAGGGGTGTGGAGATAAAGAGTCTTAAGGAAAGCGGGGCTCTTCTGACTAATTTTGGAAGGGTGAACAGTACAGAGTTCAGATTTGTGCCAGAGCACGATTTGCAAAAAGTGGATGCACCACTTCAACAAATATTAACAAGAATTGGAAGCACATGCAATAACTAGGTTAGAGATATTATAGAGAATTATTAATTAGCTACTTAAAAACCTCCTTTTGCCACTTTTGGATGGCCATCTTCTGTAAAAAATTGCAATTAAATTAAGTGACTTCAAAAGTTTGATGGTTATAATGGGAACTCGTTACCAGGAAAAATAAATTCATCAACCTAAGACCTGATTGTGTCCTCTCTGATTTCTGGCTTAGCCACACATGAAAACATAGACACAAGCACACAAATCAATATACAGTGAATAGAGGAAGCACAATTTGTCTTTTGAGCATAATCAAATAGCTAAAAATGTGTAAATACCGTATTTGTGAGTCTGTGATATGTGTGGTATGCGGTATGTGCATTGGTTTGTACGTAAGCATGTTTGCGTAAGTGTGTATTTGTAAAAGAATGCATACGTGCATTTTGTAACTTTATATCAACGCAATGCATGAAAACAAGTGTGTTTACAGGCAGGTGTGTCTGATAAAGATATCAGAGTTAGCAGAGTCAGGGCAGGATTGGAATGTTGAGGAGGATTGGGGGGCTCAACAGGCAGAAAAGACGATGCTGTCTGCCTGAAATACATACAACCATATGCACGCACACCTCCTCACACACACCCTCCCTCTCGCTGTCATGGCCTCTGCTCCTACTGTATGTGTGGCACGCAGCATGCTTTAAAGCCAGAACTACGAGGCACAACACTGTGCGCCTAGGGAATTCTCTGCTTCTACATCACTCCCTCCTCCATTGCACATTTCTCTCCGGCTTGCTCCACCGCTCCCTCACTCTCTTCCCTAACTTTGACTCTACGGAAACCCTGAAACAACTTTTGCTTGCACAGCCTTCCCATAAAAGGGACTCTCTCCCTCCTTCTCCTATAGCTCTCTCTTTCCCTCTCATAACCAACGAGCAGAAGAGACACCAACCCCATGCTCAAAAGTGATCAATTTTTAATTTCTCAACACTTTTTCATGTTGTGTCAGGGAGAGATGTCAGCAAACAGCAACCCTGGGGAGGCAAGAGGAAGGGGGAAAAGGGGGGTGGTAGTAGATCCGTGAAGTGCAGGTAAGCAGAGTGAAAAAGAGCAGAATATAGGAGAGAGGAGAACAACTGAGAGAGCTGAAGATACAGACTAATATTCGAAATTACACTGTTTTCTGCATTACAACTTCTAAACTATATGCACTGTACATCTTGTGCATGTGATCACCATGAAGCTAACCTCTAGTAATACTACATTTCTTAATTGTTCTCCATTGCATCACTTCCTTATGCATTCTGAGTTTTTGTTAAGGTAGCAGTGGTTGTGTTTGTGCCACAAGCTGGCTGAGCGAACTGGTGGCATGGGTGGTGAAAATGAGCAGAAAATCTAACTGTTCCATATCAAGGAATATTTTTACTGCTGCTAATGTGACTTAAATACCTTGTTCCACAGCTGAGTGGGCTAGCACCTGCTACAAACAGCAGCTAGCCTATTACAGCTCAGTACAGAGCTGTCGCTAATTTTCTGATTCAATTAGCATGCCTCAGAGCTTTCCAGTCTAATTGCAAACTACTTCACAGTTACCTCTCTGATTAATCGCTGCCCATCTGCAAGCCATTGCACGCGGAACTTGGTGGAACAAATTTGGGTATTCTCAAATATCAGCTGCAACACTTTGAGCTGTTAAGTAGGCTTAAGTTACGAATAGTCACTGATATTTGCTGATATCTGGGCCTTGTATTTTTAACTCAAAGACCACATTTGATTGGTCTGCAAATGTTTCTAGAAGGTTTTTACAGTGTCAGTAAACACTGTTGTTGGTCCAATACTAAATTTTTCCAAATCTCTGTTAGCTAAAGGGATCAGGATAGTGAAGTCTAGACCTGGAAGTCATAACTCTCATCAAGACCAGGAGACCCATCATCTCTCCCTCCAAACCAGATCAATAGTTTTGTGTTGTCTGGGCTGCGGGCCAGTGTTTGCTTCTGTTGACCTCTGGAGCTCATGAGGAGTAGCACAGGACAGATGACGGCAAAAACAGAATAAGGCATGGCGAAGAAGAAGAGGGCATACAGTGTACAAGCTGTGGACAGAAGGGCAAAGATGCTGCTATCAAAGAGGAAAAGAACAGAGTTGGGGAAGAGAAAGAGAGGGGTAGACTAATAGTGAGGGGAGGGCAATAACAAGTGCTAGAGAGAAAGCAAGTACACCAATATCAAAGAGAAAAGAGTGGAGCAGAGGTGAGCAGAGAGCTTTGACAAGAGAGAGGAAAGTGCAGAAAGATGGTTAAAGGAGTGTAGCTTGGGTCAGAGGTAAGGCTGAGGTACCTCAGGTTATCATATCAGTCTGTCAGCTAGAGACTTCCAGCTATCATAGCCTGTCCATGTTGCTCTCAATCCCACACAATCCTCTTCTCTGTTCTCCAACCCAGCCCTATTGACAAATCTAAAACCAAGGTCACAGCAGTGTTTACACAGCCTTTAGCCCAAATTACATCATCCAAACGCTGGCCCACTGGATGCATCACACTGTCACTGAGAGTAAATGACCTGGCAGGCTGCCGTCCCGCTGAAAGAGGAGAAAGAGAGACAGAGAGAGAACAAGAAACAACCATGGGGATGGGTGGAGGTGGAGTCAGATAAAGAAGATAAATTCTGATTTTAAAAATGAGAAAGATAAATGGCACAGGAGGAGCATGGAAACTTATTAGGGTATTTAGTTTGTGCCTGTCACAAAAAACAAACAAACAAAATGGAAAAAAAATCAATGTCACTAAAAACACACATATATATAACATTATTGTCCTACAGTCTGTTTTCCCCTTATGAGTCTATCCACCCACTAAACAACAAGGGAGCATAATGCATATTGTTGTTGGCTTCCAATAATGATGCATAACCCGGTGGCTGCACAGGAATATAATACCAATATGTCAGGTCTCTGATTTGGCCACAATTTGCATGGTTATAATAGCTTATCGACTGGCTCAAGGTTGAGCTGGGCCAGGCGGCGTCACTGTAATGACTGGCTGTGTGCCTCAGACAGTTTATTTCAAGCTTCTGTGGCTCAGTCACCCGGCCTTCTATCTCGTCAATACCCAATCTTGATCCCACTATCTGCATCCTGACAAAGTCTGCACAAACACATTTATCCCACTACTGCCAACAACCTCACCCCAATTTCCTTCATCCTGTTTTTCTCTTCAAATTATTCCTGTATCATACAAGCATTTCCCATAGAGATCAATACACATGCTAATCATTATTCCTTCCAAAATATGCTAGTCTGCAAGCGTTTGTGCATATAACAGCAATCTACTCTCCCCAGGTTGGCATAGTGTCTTTTCTGTGTGCGCAGCACAAGTGGGCTCCCAATATTTTTGAAATTAAAATTATGGATTTCATTTGAAAAAGCAACAAGCACTGTAAAGACATTTGCATTAATTGGAAAATATAAGAACTGTATAACTTAAAGCTATTTACAACAATTTTACATTTAGTTTCAATGTAATTTTAAAATTATTTTTTTGGGAAATTCCCAAAATTGCAAGTTGCTTTAACAATTTATTTGTCATTGCTGTTGAATGATATAAACTTGGCAACACTTTGTTTCCAGAATTATATACAGTAGTAGAGATGTTGAAATAAAACATGATAAAAATCTAACTATCTCAAAGCTTACTATGTATCTGAGAGTCAAAGTCAAGAAAAGTGACTGGAAGCAAAGGCTAAAGTAGAGACTTGGGCTTCCTTGACTAGAAGGGCTTCACTCAAAAACTGTAGATGTATCTCATTTCAGCTGATAAATACAACAAAGTCTGTGCCAGAAAACAAAACTAATTTGATGCCGCTGTTTACTGTTCTTACATTATGTTGGCCATTTTTATTGGCTAACTGACATTAACTAATGCCAACAGTGTTTACAGTAGACTCTCTACATGTCATTTTCCACTTTAGGTTCATTGCTATTACACAGAAACAATGAGTTGTGTTTCAAGGAACAATCTAAATATACTAATTATTAATAACAAAGTATTATCTGTTTTTGTACTTTGGTAATTACCATAACAGTACTTTATCATTGTACTTCCATCAAGATGTTACCCACCCAATATTTTGTTATATGGAGCTGTAATGTAAAGCACTATCAAAATATGGACAGAAAAATGAAGGATCACAGTAAAGAAGTAAAGAAAACAACATAATAGCTGCTGTCAGAGAGAGGTCTGTCTTCACGGGGTAATACTTGAGTTTGTCACTGAAGTCCTTTCCTTCCCAACAGACTACAGCACTTGACAGTGTGACTGCTCCAACACTAACATTCTCTGAGTCAGTGTCAAGGGCACTGCCTTGAAAGAAAAGTGATAAAGTACAGGGGAGGGAGGTCACACAAGAAGAGAAACCCTGCGATCCCTGCTCAGTCTGCCTTCCACTATGAGTGAGTTCATAAAATAAAATAGATCACATCTTCATTTGTAAAATGCACAATGTTGCTCTGCATTGTACAGCAAAACACTTTTTGCGAGAACCAAATCCTATTGAAAATCTTTGTGTAAATGTAATGAACAAAACAGGTGCAGTAAATAACATAAATAAAACATGAGAATATTGCCTTTATTAAGTTAAAACACTGATTTTCACCTAGAGTTTCACAGTAAAATTACTACTATAGTCATAATGATGCTGTGTCTTTGGGCTGTTTTTTTCACATATCAGTGTATCCTCATCTATCCTGTATTTACATTTAAATAAGCACTTTCATTCTGTCTAGAAATGGCACTCAGGAATATTGAACAAGGAAACCCCCTATTACACGAAACAAAATTTTCCTCTAGCTGAGTACAACTATGATGTTTGACAGAAACAAATTAATGGGAAAATCCCATCTTTAGTTTTCTGAACATCAGAAAAAAACGTGTTGTTAAAAGATATTTCTTTTGATCTATCAGGTGAATGATAGGTTGCACTGCATTTAAAAAACAAATTCCAAAAAGCATCCCACTAGTTGTCTGATCACAAACCTAGCCCACTGCTTTGACAAATCAATTCTGAAACAGCTCTTTTTTGGCTGTTATGAAGTCATTTCTGAAATACAAAGAGGAGGAGGGGGGTTAGAATGAGAAGAAAGGGCTAAATCAAAGGGGGTGGTGGAAACGGGCAGGCAGCGGTCCTCGGTCGAGAGGTCAGATTGAAGGCAGTGTGGCCATGCCCACTGTGGGCACTCAGCTGTAACTAAATGTGGACACTGAGACGCCAACTACTGGAGCAGTGCCAAAGACCTCTCACCCTGCTGGGCTTTCTCTCTCGTTTTTAGCCCAAGACTCACCAATGAGTGGGAACTCACTGCCACCCGCCCCACATCCCCACCCCACCTGCCCCCCTAACCCATTTCGCACTCATTCAGTCACTGAGCTTAACGTTTTAATTACAGCAAGTGTAGGGGCGGCAGGACAGATGAAGATCACTGACGGAGGGGAAATGACGGCTGGAGGAGTAAACTCTAGACCTCCGACCTCCGACAGTGATGTTACCCAAAATATCCCATTCAATTCATATTACAAAACCCCTGTGGAAGATTGGGTGGTCATGGCCATGTGTATGTTTGTGCAAGACCACCCTCTCTAAGATGCATGGGAGAGACAATGGCACCAGTGAGCCAGTCCAAACAGCTGTGAGCGAGGGTGTTATACCCCACGTCCACACACGCACGCACACACACACACACACACGCACACACACCATCTGTGAACAGTAACACATGACAGAGCAAATAGGATTACAGTATGGAGGAAGACATGAACAACAATCTAAGCACCGTAATATTATTTCCAAGAAAGGGCCGGCATGGGGCAGGGCATGGGGCGGGCAGGTGAGGGGTTAGCTCGGGTGAAGGGTTTACTAAGGGGTGGAGCCGAGGCTTAGTTGGTCAGACAGTGCACTGATCTAATGGTTGCCTGGATTGTGCATCACAGCTTAGCTCATGTTTTCCAAAAACAAGATATAGAAACTAGGCCAGGATTCAAGAGATGAAAAGCACCACAAATAGCACACCGGATAAATGAAATGCACCAAAGTTCACACAGTTCTTTTTTTTTTTTTTTTTTTGCAGTACAACCTTGTTCATCTTAACTCCTTAGAGACTGAAGCTATTCAGAGGAAATTATTGGATATCTAAGAACATAAGGAAATCCTTGATTACACTTGATGAAACATAAAACATGCATGCATGGGTATTGGGCATTTTAATTTATAACAAACAAAAACACAGTCTGTATGTCCACATTGATTTTAAGACTACTTTAAGTCTGTTATGAGTTAGTGGGGATTTTATGCCCTGCTGTGTGAAGGTTACTAAACAACATCAAACCTTTTGACATGGTCAACATAACAAGTACTGAGTGTCAGCTACGATTAGACCCTCAGATTAAATGCTTGGTGTATTCTATCATTCAAAAGAAACATTTTCATATCACTTCATCGTCTTGTGATTTGTCGACTAATATTCAATATATTAAAAGAGATTATGGCATTAAAGGATTTGAGGTCTTTTAAGGAACCAGGAATGAATGCACTATGACCTCAACACGCAACCATACATATTCATACAGAAAGCCCTCCAACCTTGCAATATATATATATAATACAATTTTAGTTTTTGAGAATTATATTACAAAAGCATCAGATTCTCTCTCATCCATCCATCCATGGATTCATTTCTCTATTGATAGGTCTGAGGGCCTATCTATGTCACACAAAAATGTGGATACTGGAGCCAGAGTAACACAGGAATGCAAGGCATGGGTTTAAGCTGTTGGGTAACATCTATGTCAAAAGTCTCATCATCTGAAAGACTAAATTTCTGAATTGGGCTGGTTTGGCAGGTCTTGAGTAGCAACTACTGAGACAATCCAATATGAACACATCCACCGTGGTCCACAGGAGCCAGTCTGACATGTGACTGGGTGTGACACCTTAAGGCCAAAGGTCAATACAGATTTCAGCAAATCTGAGCAGGCACAGCATGAGCTTATATTCAGGGAAGGGAGGGGGCATGGCTTGGCCTCCAACCCTTACCCGCTAAGACCCTTGAAGTTTTTTACCATGACCGAGACTTGACTTCTTCATCTGGGATGTTAGCTATACTAATTATTGCCTGATAGCTGTCTGGTGCCAAACGCAATTCACTTCCCCCCAACTGCTGGTGCCAACCTCACTTAGCACTCATGAAGTGTTTCAGACAGAAAGTGAGAGCCCTCACCTTTCTTCTGTTCCGAAAATCTACCTCTTTTGTTTAGGGTTTTGTTATCTGGCCACATGTTGTTCAGTGGGCTGAGTTTGGGGCAAAGGGGAGCTGCACTATGTAGCATCAGACGTTCAGCTGGCATTTCAGAGGCCAACGAAAAGGAGATTAAAATGGCTCCAAAGATGGATTTGGAATTTGCGCCTCAGAATACTGACCCCATCATGCTTGCATCTCAAGGGTAGATATGTATAAGACAAACTGTCTCCTCTGTGGTTGGGGATTCTGTTCGGACATGAACAAAGGACAACACAGAGTGAAGCTGGTCAGATGGAAGGCCAGCACAGCTGTCAGAAGAGTTGGGACCAAGGAGTGGGAAGCCCTCAGAGTCAGGAGGTCCAATTTATTTACTCTATACCCCAAGGCCCTGTGTCCAACAGTGGCGCCCTCTACTACCCGGCCTGCATGTCTACCACTTGGCCTTAGACCCTTTTCTCAGCCCCATGGGCCACTCCCACATTTCAACAACAGCTAGTCATATCTGGACAACCAGAGCTGGCCCAGATCAATGTGAGGTTGTCTGTGATTATCAGGATGTGGGGGTATACGTGTTGTGTGTGCATGTGTTTGGGCCTGTATCATTATGTGTGTCTACATGTGTAGGGCTATCTCTGAGCATGTTTGTGCGTATGTGAATCAGTGAACATACAGTGTGTGTGTGTGTGTGTGGACAAGTGGCCTGTCTATGTTGATTAGATAAGAAGTGAGCCCTGCAGTAGGCGGACATGCTGAATGACCAGCAAAAAGATGTAAAGGCAGAGGGAAGACTGGAGTGGTGTTTTTCCACAGGCTCTGTAGTTTATCCCTGAGAGGCTCACTGAGGTGATAACCAGTCTGTCTATGGGTCACCCAGATAACAAGTCTGTACACACTACATTCTTTTTCTCGGGATGATATATACAAAAGTGTAGGTGAGTATCTGCATTTGCAGGAATGCATGCACACATATCTTCTCCCGAGAAGACTCACAACCACATTGTTCAACATATCCTGTCACAATGCCACCAGGGAATCAACCAAAGTTTATGGGTGACAGGATAGACATACAGTGACTGACAAGATATATACAACCCCACCAGTAGCCAAAACCTCATAGTGCAGGCAGAATGTGAACACCATACAAAAGAATCCCAAGATGTGGTTGTTTGACTAACAATACGTCTATCATCACAATATGAAAGACCACTAAAGAAAATGGAAATTAAGACAAGTGAGACCAACGTAAATCACAATTACACAATTTAAAAACCAAAGCAATTATTTACAGAGGGACTGGCTTGGTGGTTAAACAAATCAACTTAAGAACACAGACGAAAGAATACCACACTGCACTGTATAATACATTTATCACAGTGTAGCTTTGACTGAGTGCCAGGCCATTTTCTAAACTGAAAAATCAGCTGACACACAGGTCAAAGGTCTCTTGGAGTCGCTCCGGGGTAGTGACAGGCCAGCTACGGAGGATGTTGGTGGATAAACAAGAAAAGCAGGAAATGAGGGTTGACGATTAGGAGCCATAGCATCAGTAAGGAATCAGAGCAGCCTATCTCATTACTCACAGGCACAATAAGCACAACAACTCTCCATGCACTTTATAATTGCTGCTTCCTAGGCCACAAACAAGCTGTGTTTATTACCCCTTTCTACTCCTTGATGCTTTCACTGGAGAAAAAAAATCATCCTCTAATTGCCACATTTCTCTAACAGTAGCGCACATCGGTTTCACAGGCGGTTTATCTCCTGTCCTAGAGATGGCTGGTTAATAAAGTTTTTATCTGTCAATGTGAAGCACAGGGGAGGATCCAAGGTCACTGCTGTATACTCAAAAACTGGCTTGTTTTGGAATCTACTTTTCACTTTGTTTACATAATTATATAAATATGATAACATAATTATATAAATAACATGTAATTTTCTTTTCTCAGCAATAAAGACAAACTTTATAATTTGAGGCCGATAGTGACTCAAGCACTTTCAAGGATGATTTATTTTTTTAAATTTTGAAATTACTTCTTTGGAAATTATGTGCATTCAAAAATAAATTCTCACACTTTCCATGTCTCTTCACGTTCATTTCATTGAAATGACATTAAATGTGGATCTAATTATAACCTAGCTAAGAGAACTAAAGAGAACAGGGTAGGTAAAACTGTTCCCACAATATATCAAAAAGGTTGAGCTAAACAATAGCTGTGGGTTTTAGCTAAGAGATGAACAACTAAACCCTTTGCTCTTACACGCCTTGTGTTCACACACAAGCACACAGATATTAAATTGACTGGATATTCCAGATGTTGGAGCTCAGCATGCGTTATTCAGTCCAGCAGTTGCATTATGTGTACATGTGTGTATGAGTTTGTGTGTATTAAACAGCTAAACCTTCTGAACTGGCCTCAGGAACACTTAACAATAACAGTCTAACAAGTCCAGGAGAGCTCGACAGAAGAAGAAAAAATATATCATGCAAACAAAAAAAATAATTAAAAATTACCAGCAATTAATTTGTATTTAGAGTAATTTAAAAATTGGCAAATTACGACACCACCTAAACTCCAAATGACAAAATTAGTTCTGTGTTGGTTGAAGAAGCTGCTGTGCTACTGCTTTACAATATTTAAAAGGCATACAAAAACAGTGTCTGCAGTAAAATAATTAAGATTATAGATTTTATATAATCACACTTAAGACGCCAAAAAAAGGCAAATTCATTGCCCTTTGAACTTACAAGTGTGAACTTTTAGGGTTTCATAGTGACACTCTCATATAATTAGGCAGTAGATTAACCTCTCCCCACCCTAATCTACTTTATCCCATCAACTACGTTTACCTAGTGGCAGGACGTGTGAGGAAAACTGCATTTAATAAACATTTACAATATTTCGAATAAAAGATTTTGCATTTCAGACGTAATGCTGCATAATGGAATAAAAAGAAAAACTCCAGAATTGTGGAACAAAAATGGTGCCATTGAGCTTTGGGCTTTTCCTATCTCTCATCCTCTCAGAGATAAGATCAATGTCACTAATGATGAAAAGATTTAACAGAGGGAGGTTGCTACATGGATAACATCACTGTGACACTTGTGACTGTCAACTTATGCCTTGTTAATGAGGGCACAGAGAAATTAGGAGTTATAATGCCAGCAGTGGTTAGAATTTTCTGTGCCCCACTGAGGCTTATTGGATTAATTCCACAATGGGGAATGCACCTAAAACCGGTCTATAGCCAGAACCCAGAATATTATTAAGGTAGTTCCTGCTTTTTGACTGCACCACAACCTGACCTGAATAAATGTAGCTTGAATCCCATATAGGTACTTATTAACAGGAATACAATGGCCACTATTTTCAGGTCTCAAATTTACAGTTGACTCTGTTGATGCTGCAGCCATCAAATGTGGTACATGCACAGTTTGTGTGTTCTTTTTTCTAAGTAGTTTGCCACATGTCGAGGTCAGGGGTAAAGGCTGGGCCAGTTAAGCCTATATCAACTCAATGAGAAAAGGCCATATGGGCAAATGAGATCCATGTCTCTGAAGCACTAATCTGGGGATGCCCTCTCAGTGACCAGGGATGGACACTAGCCACAGCCGTTAAGAGGCTTGAAGATTTGAAAGCAGCCAGTGGCTGTACCCTGTACGTTAGCTCCCCCGTTTGACCCTGAATAGTCAAGGAGGAAAGAGCTTGGCCTTGAACAAGAAATGAGATTAAAAACACAGGGTAAACAAATACACTGTACTTTTCGACTATGTTTGTGGCATCATTTACAATATTTAGAGCAGTGCTCAGTGACAACTGTTTCACAAATGTTTTGGGGCAACAGTGTCTCTATGGGTAGGGCCGTCATCTACAATACAGTACAATGTACAATACACTGTCATACAGTATATATATGTATATATATATATATATATGTGTATACAATTAACCAGGTCATGGCCATTGCTGAATCCAAACCGAGCAGGATCTGAACCTGCAGTCAAGTCTGGCAGAGCTTCTCCAATGTGGCATGTGGTTATACAGTATGTGACTAGACTTCAGGTGATTCTTACACGACTCAAATATTTTTGTCCAAACCCTGAAATTAAATCCAATAGTCAACCCTTAAATTAAATTTGACAGCACATCTGGATTTTTTTATTTAAAATCCAGTGTGGTGGCATATAGAATCAAAATTATCATTGATGTTGATGTTTTAGATGTTGTATACTGTAGGTACATATGTGTAAAGCAAAATATTTACATACCTAAATGAAATAACTAAGAAAATGTCTACAGCAAGTACAGGAAGTAAAATAATAAGCAATAAAATCCTGGGTGTTTACCACAAACCAAGTCAAACAGAAAAAAAATCATAAATAAAGCAATGTAGGTGTGGTAAGAGAAAAAATAAATGTGAAGATAAAACAAGAAGGAGGGGGTATTTTTTAGAGATTCTGTCCCAGTGATTAGCTGCAAGGCGGGTAGCAGAAGGACAAATGGACAAATCTGAGGAGCTAATAAGAGTGAATACAGAACGGCCCTCATGGGCAAATCTGGCACTAAGATGATAATGAGATTATAAAACCACACTATATTGCAGCAAATTGTATAAGTGTTTCATTGAACCTTGTTGAACTTTCATTTATGCGTGCCAGGCTCTTTCCCTTTTTGTCTCTCCCCTTTCTTCTTTTCCCTGGGATGATGGGTAGAGTATGAGAAAGGAGGAGAGGATAAAATGCCTCCTGGATACAGTTTACCTAGTGCAGGGGGTGAACTGAAGACCACAGACTGGGCTTTTCAGACACGCTTCTAGTTAGCATAATCACAATAGTCTAAACTGTTAAAGTGCTCTGCATATGAGAATCACACTTTACATCTTGTCAGCATGCAAATGTCATATATGCTTATATATCTATCCCCAGAAGTGAATTTAGCTGATGGCTTTTTTTCTTTTTGATATTTTCCACTGGAATTAACTGAACCAATTTCAACAAAGCTGCATGAAGTGTGGCACAAAAATGACTTCTTTCTATAAAAGATGGTAGATAAAAAGATCGCACTTAAAAATTAATTTTTTGCTCTGTCCTCCACTGATATATAACCTAAACTAACAAATCATGGATCATAAAAATCTGCACATTACATGTCACTCTACTCAGGTCTTTTTGTTCTGGTGTTATGTCAAATGAGTGCTTTTGAAAATAATGCACAATCTACTGTTAATAGTGTATTATTATCACTGCTAAAGAAACATGCTACTCATAATTATAAAGCAGTCACAAAAGAAATGTTTTGACATAACATAAGTTGTAAAGACAAGCTAATTCAACACTGAACATTCGTGAATGTCACATCACTGCTGAAGAAATATATAATGTTCAGATTTGACAAATTATACAATTATTATCTTGAAGTATTGATCAACTTCATTTCCTCCTGTTTGTCAATTAAGACAAACAAATGGTCTTGGAGAAAGGGCTTGCCTATTGACTTTGTTGGCATAGCTTTGATTCAGATCTGAGTGAAGATACAAGTCCGACAGAAAGAAAAGCACTGGAACAAATCAATAAAAGCTGGCAGTCCTCTAGAATCAAATCAAAGAATTAAATCAAAGTGGTCAAGTCTTTGAATCAAAGGAAATGTCTCTGTGAGATCGTAACCTACATGACAGCACACAATGCCCTGTCACCATGGGACAATGCTGTGACCTGACAATGGACTGGTGGCAAAAGGATCTGAGACACAATATCAAACTTTGGAGTTCATCAAGGTTGGGTAATATATGTTACAACGAGGGGTGCTGTAAAATACTTCATATAAGCATGCTACATTACCACGATTTTCTCTGTGTAGGTTACACACCCAAAAATCAAACTTTCACTTTCATGCTCCATGTACGGCTAGATAGAAGTCCTTCATAATAGATCGACTGAAGCTTTATCAGGCTAGTGTCGATCCATTCAAACAAAAGAAAAAGTTACTAACTTCAGGGTGGGTAAAACCTTTTTAAAAAAGAATTTAACATGTAAACATATTGTAAATTTTCAACTTTTTTGGAAAACTACCAAAAATTATAGTGGTTGGTAAGGTTTTCTTTTTTGTTGTTGCTGTGAATGTATTCAAATGTACAGTACATTTTAAAAGTACTAATCTGAGATAAGAGAAGAGACAAGGACTTTCCTATTCAGCATGTTGACAGAATTACATGACATGCCAACAGCCAATCTATAGTCAGAAGCACACTGGGCACATGTGCAATGACATGAGGTCATAAGCATATAACAACATATACTGTACCAGAAACAAAGAAAACCTTAGGATTTTTGGAAGTCAGACCATAAAAAAGAAAAAAAAAAAAACTCAAAATAAATTATTCAAAAAACACAGCAAATAGCAAATATTTCTGCCATGGACTTAACCATTTCATATACACCTGCAACCATTCAATAACTCCAAATCAGGTATAAATATACATAAAAACAAAATGAAAGAAAACTTAAGCGTGAAGATATTCTGTACAGTCAACACTCTCATTTGCTCATATCCTCTGTTTATCTCTTATACACCAGACTCTTGATAATGAGCCAAGGTGCCACTACAGCCAAGGCAGCTGACACTTAAATACATTACAATCTGTATTTTCACTAAAAAGTCTGGCACTCTCAGAGTTTCATTTCACAGGTTCTTCACCATATAACAGATCCTATATGATACCTTGAACTAGCCTCCAAGATTGCTAACCATCTTTTTATGGCTGCATCCATCCAAAGAGATATATTCTAGATGCATCTTCAAAATTCATTCATTCATTCCAGACATATCAGGTAAATGTGGATTATTGGGATATTCACTGGAATTCACTGAAATTCGGTGGGTTTGAACAATGTTTGACTCCACAGCATACATTAGTAATTACTGACCTACTTGAGGGTCAGTGGGGTTGTTGTACAAGTGCTGTATAAGCCTGAGTGCAAGTTTGGGTACAACTGCCATTTATACAACAACCATTGTTTGTTTTAGTGGGTCCATGCATATACAGCAGGGGTGTCAACTTGCCACTTGTAATTGTGACTATATGCAGTGGCCGACACGTCCATATGAGCAAAGTAGGCAATTGCATGGCACTTTGGCAGGGGCAGAAAAATGTCGCAATGAAGCAGGAGTTCAGTGAACGATCAGTAAGTTTTGGGTCCGGTTTAACACTGACATTTTATTTTTCTATTAGCGTTTGAATGGAAACAGTGACACGTCATGACAGGTATTGACGGTACACATTTCCAGAGTTGATATGTATTGTTGGGAACAGAGATTACGTGCTTGTCCCTCTCCCAACCCCAGCTCTTATCAATCATGATAACTGTGGCATATTTAAACGTATATTAAGGTATATAAAGAGGTGATTATTGAGGGAGCAAGCTCTGAAAAACAGAACAGGGATTTTGTGTTAAAATGCAACAATATAGTTGTTTTGTGTGTTTGTATGATATATTGAAAATGGAGTCCAAAAATAAAATTTATAATAACAAAATAATTTGTAAGCTCTTGCGGGCCACATCAAATGAGGAGGTGGGCTGGATTTGGCCCGCAGGCCTTGAGTTTGACACCTGTGATATAGAGTAACACAAACACATGCAAATGTCAAATATTCTCTGTCTGGTGTCATAGAACTATACAGTAGTTGTAATACATAACTTTCATTGCTGAACATAAACAGCATTAGCTATGTCAGAGTTAACAAGAAAATTAATTATCAAGAGTATCTGTGAAGATTCTCAGTCATCCAGGTCATGGTTATCTCAAAAAAGGTTTTTCAGTGGCTACTGGACTTGTTTTAGTTCCTTGACTACGTTACGCCCTTACATTCCAGAGGGCTTTCTCAAGTCCAATTATCAAGATAAACCAAAAAGTTCCCTCCACGTAAACACCAACTGTGCATATGGACAGACAGACAGACAGATACTTTATTCATCCCCATGGGAAAACACAATTACGCATATCTTGTCAATTTGTGTGCCTTCACAATGACCCTATCACTGTTGCTGCAGCCTTTCAGTAAAGAAGCAGTCCATGAACCCAATGATTGGTGGTTCGATTCCCACTTCCTCCTGGTCATGTGTCAAATTTATTATTATTATTGTTCGAAATCACAGATAGTTCTGCATCAAAAGGAAATATGTAGAGGAAAAAAATATATAATATAATCAAAATATAAATCACAGCTCAAACCAAATTGTGATTCCTTCTCACAAATCAGCACAGACAATTCCAGACATCAGGACTCAGCATTTTCCACATCATTATGATACGGTCTGTCACAAATGCGACCCAGACAATAGCCTGGTCTAACCTCAGTGAATTCAGGTCAGAGGTTAAGGTCCGGTCCATCAGAGTTTACCTATTTCCTGTAACACTAGTGCAACGTGTGCCGCTCAGGCTAAGAAAACACTGAAACAAATATGTAAAAACACAGGCACAAACACACACACACACACGTTTTCATGTGATCTTCCATAAAGACAGCGGACGTCCGCCTCACCAAGCTGAAAAAACAGTGGGTGGGTGGGGTGGGGTGGTGGGGTGAGGTTAATTTGAATGGGCCTGAATTTCCTCTTAAAAGAATTAAATCATACAAACATCAATCAGGTGCTATGCGTCTGAAGAGGTGCAGACAGTGCTGTTTTACGGTCAGCAGTGCATGGATGTGAGGGTTATAGTAAAGTTAAACCTACAGCATTCCTCTAATGTATATCTGCGCTAGTGGAATGGCAGTGTGAGTGTATTGTATGCATGTCAGATGTCAGCCTGTTTTGGCAGGTACTCTCTGTGGTGTCTTGGTACATGAATAACACTGACAGAAGTATGACCCTTAGGTAAAGAAGAGATGCAGTGACCTATTATTTCTCAATTCTATAACACTATTGCATCACTTTTCAGCTAACTCACTGCTAGTCTCAGTAGAGATACAAAAATCAAGACATCCTTTTAACAAAACCCTCACCTCTAATAATGAAAAACCTAGCAAAAGAGGAAGAAAAGTGGGGCACAAAAAACTACAAACAGTTAAGTATTTATGCTGTGAAAGAAAATGAAAGTGAGCCTCTTTCTGCAGTCCATTAGGGTTAATTACAGTCTTGTGTTAGGATGCTTGTAACAGAGTGGGGTTGGTAATTAAAGTACAGGTAAGACATTAACTTACTTTTGTTAGCCATTAATCAGTGTTTACCTTCAGAGAGCTCTCCCTTTGTAATTAATAATCAGCTTGGACAATGAGTAATCACCCAAGAGGAAGTTGTGTGTGCGTGTGTGGGTGTTTATATACATGTGTTATTAAAAAATGGGTTTTCCCACCTTTGAAAAAATATCTTTACTCATCAAACAACTGGTCATCCATCTCACCAGAAAAAAAGTCAATAAACTGAGCAACACAAAAACAGAGGAGCACTTACAAGAGAAATGACTGTAAGACCATATTTTCACTCTCTTTTCATCCATCTATTTTGTGTCATCCTCATTCTCTCCTGTCTTGTGTGTATTCTTCTCTTGGCATCTATTTGGAATGATTACATCTTGGGAAAGCCTCAACCACCCCACTTAACCAGCATCCCACTCAACAACTTACTTCTCTGTCAGCCTTACAGCTACCCCGCTACATACACACACACACGCACCCACACACACATGCACCCACACACACAAATGGAGCTTTTCCAGTGGGAGATTGGTTCCACTTTATCTGCATTTTTAGCCTGTGTTCAGTGTGCTTCTAACTGATAAAATTCTGCTTGTGTGCCAGGCCACTGCCAAACGCCAGAGCAATGACCTTCTTGGGGGAACAAATTCCTTTTACAAGATGGATAAAAGAATACAGTGAAAAGAAGAAACACATCTAAAAAACTAAGAAGGGAAAGGAGAGGAAGCAAGCCAGTTAGAAGCGAAGGGACTGGGTCCAGGTTTTATCGCATTTAAAACAAGACACGGAGATGTTAGCGAACACCCCTGCTATGCGTCACTCTCCCTCCCTCTCCGGGTCCTTCCAGCCCTGTCAGAGTGCCATGCTGGTACTGGTGTTGCTTCACAGATGATCAGGAAAAACAGACAAGCTCTGCCTCCACTTCTTCCTACCTCCTTCTGCCAAGAGTCTACCGGCATGGAAAACACAATCATCATATCATCACTGTGCCACACAGGGAGGCAGGACACAAGCAGAGGAGGGGAGAGGAACATGTACAAAGAAACTCAGAAACAGACAGGAAGAGTAAGGTGAGAGAGAAAAAGAGCCACAGCAAGACTAGTCCTTAAACTCATTCTCCCATCATGCTGCCTGACCAGTCCCAGTGCCCATGTTTAAGCACACATCCAAAAGTTTGTACCTTCAGGCATTCTAGTGTGCAAGTCTGATCACATGTCGTTCTCCACAGTCGTCAACTCGCTCCGGGACTGGCTTAGTCGGGTTCCACACCAGAATGATAGTACACACAGATGCGCGTGTCTGTCAGTGAGCACACGCATGTGCATGCTGGATTCACCAGTCTTTTCTCTGTTGCTCAGACACTTGATGGTCAATCCTGATGACCCCCACCTACAAACACACAAATACTGTTACCATAGCAACCCAGACAACAGTAGAAGAGGGGGCTTTATGTATGTTGATCGCAGTGCTGGGCCCTGATGCCCTGACAGTCTTCCCTCAACCTTCTCTCAACCTCGTCACCTCTGCTGCGCTGCTGTGACTCTCACCACAATGGCTGCTGCCTGTGAACCTGCCAGGCTGCCAAGGACACAAAGACAACTCAGTCAACCTTTGACATCAGAACCTGCCACCAAAAGACCAGAGACAAGCTGAGTTGGCAGCTCTGTTAGCAGGCCAGAGATTCAGATCCTTTCAGCTTGGTTAAAGTAGCAAAAGTCAATAGAGCACAAGTCAATAGTGCACACATACAGATGGATGCTGTGTCAAACAGGTTGGTATTAGGACAATCTCAGACATGCCAGCAGTTCCCAAAAGCAGACTTCAAAATCTCGGCTCAAAGACTGTGTCTTCAGGCCCATATCAGTCACTGAGAAAAAACATGAAACATCAAGGTAAAAACCTGACATTTCAACATAAAATACAGTATGAGTTTTGTATTGAAGGCCAGATGACATTTCAAGGAGCTGATTCACTGGTAGATGTTAAGGCCATCCACCCACACAGCTCCAAGTGGAACATGGTGTTTTAGTGGCCAAGATGAGATAGCAGTGTTAGAAATGTATTCACTGACATGTGGAGCATGTGTAAGATGACCTATACATTCACCATGATGTCACCAAGGGGCTTTGAGGAGAATAAAAGTACAAAAGCAGGAACTCCAGAGACAAAGATCAGTGATGAGACAAGGACTGAGTATGCACATGTGTATATGCGGGCGGCATGATAGCTCAGTGGGTAGAGCAGTCGTCTTCCAACCAAAGGGTCAGTGGTTCGATTCTCAGTCCCCCCGAAGCTACATGTCCTTGGACAAGACACCGAAACCCCGTAGTAGCGCTGACACAACTGTCCAAACAACAATTTCCCCCAAGGGAATCAATAAAGTATTAATTATTATTATTTTATAAGTGTACACATGTACTAATCAAAGTTGCAAATTGCAACTTAAGCTTGAGTATTGAAATGAACCCAGTCCTCTCTCTCCCTGCTCTGCTGTGCTCTGCCACACTCTGCCCAGCTCTTTGGGTAGCCGCCATCATGAAATTACAATAAATGAAAAAACTTCATAAGTAATCAAGCAGAAATATTAAATGGGCTAGATGACCTGGCCAGAGCATTTCCAAAATGGCAGTTCTTGTGGGATGTTTCTGGTAAACAGTGGTCAGTACCTATCAAAAGTGGTCCAACAATCAGTAAACTGGCAACAGGGGGATTGGTGTACATATGAACATGTGGAGCGAAGGGTAGTCTATCTTCTCCAATTGCACGGAAGAGCTACTGTGAAAAATGTAATGCTATGATTGACAGGAGTCAGAACGTGGTGCTCTGCAGTTTGTGCACCAGCCATAGACTGCAGTGTCCATGCTGGTTTTAATATCATGACTGATCTCTGTTTTTCAAGTAAATACAATTGAATAAAGTAACATACTGTATCCTAGAAAGTTGATTCTGTTCATCTGGACAAAATTTTTCAGCGGGATATATGTTTCAAGACTCATCCGAGTCTCTTCCTCAGTCTCGAACTTCTCGGATTTCCTTACCTGGATTATTGAGCATGCATCGAGACTTACATACTGTATCTTTAAACATAAGTAAAATAGACACGTTTAATACCTATGACATATTCATGTTTAATTCTTGACTTTCCTTTTCTCTGTGTGTGTGTGTGTGTGTGTGTGTGTGTGTGTGTGCGCGCGCCTGTATATGCATGCCTACATGTGTGTCACTCTTCAAACAACACTGTAATCATCATCTCTTATCAACAGTCATGTTGAGGATTACAGCTTTCATCCCTAATCCTACATTAAGGACACATTCTTATGATGGCCATGACATCATCAAGGCCAGTGCACCACAGAGAGGGCATAGGAACAGGAAGCCAAATAGGAGAGGATTAATGAATAAAGGCCACACAGTAAATGATGAAAAAGAATGAGTGAGAGGGCACGACAAAGAAAATGAAAATAGAAACATAATCAAACAGCACATTTTGGTAGCATGTATGAAATAACATTTATTTGTGTGTGTGTTTTAAGATAATGTGCCACTGCTTCAGTTTCTCGCTTTCTCTGAGAATGATCCTTCTCTCTCAGGTCTCCTAAGACTTTCAATCTACTCAACACTCACATGCACACGCACACACACACACACACACCAGAAACTGTTTAAAAGCCCATGCTGCCAATATTGTCAGCACACACCACAAGACATTAACTGAACCCTGATAATCTGCACATATAAACTGCTATAACTGATGAACACATGCAGTGTGTAGAGATACAACAATCGTTGAGGAATGCATTTGTGTTTTGCAACTATGTCATTTTATGTAGCTACTTGCTATAAAATTATTTCACTTACCTGCAAGTGAAACATTACTTGTGTCTTAAGTTGCTTTTTGAATCCACTTTGCTCTTAGCTATGACCACAGACATGTTGTCTTATAAAACCACCTAAACTTGATACATCTTCTTTTTTTTCGATAAAGAGAGAATATTTAACTGTTTAGGCTGCTTTTAAATCATCTGTAGTAATAGTGTATGAACATTTAATTGATTTTTCAGCATGTCTGTAATAGCTTTGGTCATTAAATGAATCAAGTAAAGTTGGAGTATGCGTTGACAGTTTGTTTAATACCTGCAGAGACTCGGGGACAATCTGGCAGCATGGGATCCAGCGGTGTGTCCAGGGGCTCTGGACTTGATACCCAGTTACAACAGTGCTGTAGGAAGAGGACAAAAAGAGACTTACCAAAGAAATTCTGAGGACAAATTTCACATCATTCCTATAGGTTGCTCTACAAAAGACTGGGAGGGGGACTGTGTATGGGAATGTGCCAACCTGCATCCTCCACTATTACACAAACACAAATATAAGTTCAAAATCAAACTATAATAAGGCATTGTATTTTATGCCTCTTATGCTTTGAAAGTATTGTGTTTTTTAACTTTATAAAAATATATATTCTTTAATTTAAACTGAAAGAGGTGTTAAAAACAACAAAACAGGAGAAGAAAAATTAAGGGAGAAGGGAATGGAAATGTGAAAGCAAGGGAGACAAAGAAAAAGAGGACAGGTGGGGAGGACAAGGGAAGAGACAGTAACTGAGAAAGACATGCATGTATAGCTGAGGAAGGTGGGGGAGAGAAATAGACAGGAACAAGCAATTAAAAGCTTTGTGACATGTTGCTCAGACAGCTTGCCGTTTGTTTGTGGTAGAGAGCTGAGGCCTTCTACCATGGTGGATCAGTGGGCGTCCTGAGGGAGGGTGACTGCCCAGCTTGCTGACCCATAACCCCCTGCAAACACCCCTAGTCCTCTCAAACCCCCTGTGGTTGACAACTCCACTGTCAGAAAGAGGAGAAGACCTCTTTATCTAGTTTTTGCTGTCTTCATCTTCCTGTCTTTGTGGTGCTTCGTCTTGCTACTTGCTTGGTTATTTCATAGAAGTGCTGTGGAAAAGTATTTGCTGCCTACCTGATCTTCAAATTCAGCAACATCTGCAACACAGTGGAAGGTTTTTGAACATGAATGGCTTGTTTAATACCACATATTCACAGATTCATACCACAGCGACTCAATCAAATTTAAGTCCAAACTTTTGCCACTTCAGGGGTGGACTTGCTGGTGTATTTCAGACAGTTATTTTCTGATATGTTCTTGAATTTCTTTAGATTGTGGCATGATGTGTCTTTTAGTGTGCTTCACTTTGTCAGACAGACAGATCAGAGGAATTACATTTTCACACGGGTTAGGGCATCTTTTGTCCCTTAATATATGAAATCCTAATTTAAAAACTGAATTTTGTATTTACTCGGGTTGTCTTTAGTGCAATGATCTGAATCATTTAAGTGTGACATGTATATTTAAGGAGGCAAATACTTTTTCACAGCACTATACACATTATGATTAAACCTTGCATACCTTTAACATATTGTATCAATTTCTTACTACAAAACAACATGCTTTACCATGGTTGGAGCTTTTATTCCCTGGGTCAGCAGACGACAACATATCAAAGTGTGTTTTCCCTTTTGACCATGCAATGTGGACTGGTATGTTGTGGCTTGTCAGGTTAGTACAAAAACAAGAGAAAAGCGAGAGAGGGAAAGAGGGAGGCTGAGAAGGAATGCTTACAGAAGACGTTCCCCAGATAAGATAAAAGTTCAATAGAAGAAAGAGAAAATGTAAAGAGATTAGAATGTGCAGCTGGCGTCCTTCTGAATCGCTGCTTATCTGCCCTTGTTTACTTTCACCCTGGCCCTTTGACAGCCATTACAGTGTTGTGCATGCTTGTGTGCGTGTGCGCTTGTGTGTGTGAGTCAGTAATTACATTGTGGGGGGTCTCCCATGAAGATGTGTAGCACTGTGAACCCTTCAGTGTCAAATACACACACAAATGTACACATGCTTGCGCATTTTTGCCCTCAGTGACCCCTGACTCCCATTGCTGTGAAAGGGGAGGGAATGGACAGACAAATCTATTAAACTTCTCCCACTTCAGTCACTCCTAAAACACATATAAACACATGAGAATTCAGGGTCACATCGCACTTCTCCTCAACTCATCATCCCCCAAGTTACCCTGACCATACAAACACACACACTCCTCCAAAATACGTTGATTTTTCTGTCTAAATATATAACACTACGCAGGAACATGGAATACACTTATATTATTTGAACCTCCCTCGGCTGTTTTTGTCAAAAATTTCTGCAGCTAGGCAAATGTCTTTTTTATTGCCTGCTTGACACGTATTACATCATCTTTAGCCGCACTGTGATTTATTTACTCTAAGCTTATACAAAAATATAGAAACTCATTGGGAGAAATCATGATGAAACATCTGGGCCATGTACGCAAATCCATCAGTATCATGGTAGTCGTAATATCAACAAGTAAGTAAACAAAAATTCTGTTGGGAAATGTGTATAAAAGGTCTGTTATTAAAATAAAGTTCGTTTCATGTGTGATTAATTCCTTTTCAATCAAAAGTATGCCCTGGTAGTAAAAATGAGAGTACACTGAATAAGTACAAGTAAAATGAATATGCCTGCTGCATAGTACAAATGCCCCTTCGCTCTCTTTCTCTATATTTCATTTCTTCCTGTCAATCAAAAGTGCTAGCAGTTGGAAGGGGTATAGCAGAAGAAGAGCCAAATAGGTTCAAGAAAGATCAGCAGGGAGATGAGGTTGGGGATGGTAGGGAGGTGGAAGGGGGGTTAGTGCTGGGGGAAGATGACAAGTTTTGGTAAACAGTGGCATATTGTGTATTTTTAGATCTTTTGCTTTGCCCTAGATGTGCTCTCCTCTGAGCCTGGGCTTAAGGGCAGAGCGGTGTAGAGCGGCACAGAAGCAGTGGGACTCCTTGACTGCTACATCAAGTGTCTCATTGTATCTCCTTTAATTCATTCAGTCTGTCTGGAGGAAGATGTCAGCTGGGCTGTGGAGCAGTAGGCTGAAGGCGGCTGGAGAGAGGGAAAGGAGGGGAGTCTTTCAAAAGGCCCTCCTCCCTCCCCCTTCACCTCCACCATCACTACCAATGGAGGCAGGGAGGCCAGGGTATGAATAGATTTGTCAAGGCAACAACACACATGTGCACACAAACTCTTGCATAAATGCACACACACAGCACACAGCCCCAGTGCTGTGGGAGACCGCAGGCATAACAGCAGTCACATAAAGGCAAGGCCTGCTGGCTGGGATTAGAGAAGGGCGATGTGACAAAAGGATGGCACATCACATCGGCTGCCTCTGACGCATAGCATCATCGCTTCAAGCAGCTCGTCTGCCGATCAATGGCACCATTGAACTAAAGGCAGACAGAAAAACAAACATGTAAACAGATTTGACTCTTCCCCCACCTCTGCTGCTCTGTGCATGCGTGTCTCTCAGTGTTTGGATTTGTGTTGATATGTACACATAGATATCTAAGTGCACACTTCACAAGACACAAGGCTGCATGATGCATTTTATTTCACTTTTTTCACCTAATTCCCATCACCATCATTATACAGTAGTGAAGTTGTAGAAGGTCCTAATAAGTGGTGAGCATGTGCAAAGAGTGTAACTGACAAGCAGGTGTTAGCTCTACCCATCTACCTGTGAGGGATGCTTTTAAACATTTTCTGGTGTGTGTGTTTGTGTGTGTGTGTGTGTGTGACTGACTGACTGTGAGAGAGTGAGACAGAGGTCCACCACCTGCCAGCCAGTCTGTTTCTTTCACATAAACTACAAACACACATGCATGCACACACTCAGAGATTAATGGACACAAAACACTGCACTCAGCTGACGACAGGGTGATCTAATGGAGCCATCATAAGAACAAAATGGGTCTCTCATAGGTGCCCATATCCACTACACATTAAGTGTTACAGGAATACACTGACAAGGCCTTTAAAAAGGGATGTGTACTCCCTACCTTCCAAACCCTGGATTAAAGTAAGAAAACACACTATAACCCCAGGGGTTCGTCTAGAATTCATGAGAAGAACTTAATTATACATGTATAAAAGCAATGAAACAACAATCAAATAAGTTCCAAAATTATCTTATGTTGGTTTCTACGAGAAAAGTGTATAGATCTGAATGTGAACAATAAATAAAGCATGTACAATCTTTAAAAATGGCTCCAAGTAAAGTATCACGTCAGTGCTCTTTAACGAAAGCACACACTCCTATTAAAGAAAAGCAGAAAGTCTCCTAAACCATAACATGCATGCCAGTTTGCAGCCTAACTTCTCAGAAAGTACTTCTGACTATCAAGTCTTGCTCACTCTCTCTGTGTCTGTTTCTCACTCACCTCCTCCAGTTGCTGTATAATCTCTATGGATTAGGATGGTTTATTCATGACCACAGTGTACTCTTTATGTGTTTGTGCATGTACGAATGTTTGTGTGTGTGTGTGTGTGTGTGTGTGTGTGTGTGTGTGTGTGTGTGTGTGTGTGTGTGTGTGTGTGTGTGTGTGCGCTCTGGGCAGGCCACTAGAGTGTGACAGCAGGCCAGCACAGTGACAGGAGACACCTTGGAGACTGTGACAGGCTGCCAGCTGTACACCATCATTCGCATTTCTCTCTCTCACTCACTTTTCCTCACTATGCTACTCATCTATCTTCACATACATCTCTTCATCTCCTCTTCTCCATCTGTATTCACTCCATTCACATCCTACCTGTCTTTTTGTTTTTCTTTTCCACTGCTCTACCCTGTGCTTTCTCTGCAGCAGTCAACAGGACTTAAATAATTGAACATTTCTCATACTTTATTTCTCTATTTATTCTGTCTCAGTCAATGAATGAGTTTTGCTATCTCTGCCTTTTCTTTTTCCCTCTTTTTTCTTTTCATGCACATTCAGTCTGTATTTATTCTCCGGCAGTGACATCAGCTGCCCCTAATCTGACCCATTTGGTCTATATAACCTGGCCCAGCGGGTGCTGATCTCTAAATCCCATCTTTTCTATTTTACTCTCCTCTTCTCATCACTCCATCCCAGCATCCAGTGACCTCTTAAACCCTGGAGGGAGGGAATTATCTCTGTCCAAGGAGAACAGTGCAGTGCTCTGCTGGGGTGCCCTGACCTCACATGCACCCATTCATATGGGGCACCCATATTTATACACCACCCAGGGCATTATTCAGGTTCACTGCTAGCTCCCCTCTATGATCTGCTGCACCATTTGGGTTGCCCTCTGTGTGTGTTTGCAGCTCAGTGTGCCATGCAAGATTTGTTTCAAGATCCAGCTGTGTATGGGTTACTGATACTTGTTTCCTAAGAGAAACATTATATGGATCTGACTGGTCTGCATGCACTCATGTAATTGTAGATTTTGCACTGCACCAACAAGTGGAAGTACTTGTATACTTTGGGTTGTGCAATCATTCAAATCTAAACATCAACAGCCAACAACAGAAGCCCCCCTGAAACAGCCCAAAGCTTTTGGATTAGCATCTGGGTAAAACGCAAAGGGATTCTGACCTTTTTGATGGACTGCACACTGCATATACGCAGCACTTGTTTCTAACATAAATGACTGGAACAGATTAGGTTACTGGACTCACCTCAATCCCTTTTGACCCAGGGTTTGTTAACTAGCACTGCCAATCATGTACAGAAGCTAGTAATGCGATGAAATACTACATTTAAGTCACGCAACTGAATTGCCAGTTAAATATCATACAGTATTTATTAATTTCTCCTGTCTGTATCAAATGTAATATTAAAAAATAGTGTCTCTCACCACTTTGCACTTACCTACATTATTCATCAACAGTTTTCCTCTGACAGTAAATTAGCAGAGAAAACAAACTGTCAAACCACTTTTGAATTAAAATACCGCAAGTACCCTTTATTTCTGTCTATCACTGAGTTGGCAAAAATAATTAGCATCAGTGCTGTTTGCCTTCCTGATAATTCATTTGCTTTTTTGGGAAAATAAAACCAACATATTTTTGTTTTTAAATACAATTAATGTAATAATTGACACACTAATTTAAAAGTCCCCAAGAGACATGGATAGTATAAACATTGCTTTGGAACTAGCAACAAGTGATGAATCATCTTTCCGAAAGGTGAGCCCACAACTGCTGGTAAGACAGACAATTAAGAATTTCAGAAAAAAAGGCAGAAGACATGTAGTGTGTGTAAAATCTATATATTTCACATTCCTTTCCAAATTTGTTTTTTATTGTATCATTGAGAAGGGCATAGCCTAGCACAGATGAGTCACTGTTTCCCTCTAGAAAAATTCCCTCTAATTAGCTAGACTCATCTCTTAAATCAGCCAAAAAAGGACTGTGGGTTAATGAGTATGAGAGAGAATGAATCCTTGCATGCCCCCTTCCTACGAATGGATAAAGAAGGTTATTTCAGATTTATTGTTCTGGGTAATCGTCACAAATAGAAAATCACTTAACATTCCAATTATGTTGTGTCCCACACATCCCTTAGATGAATCAAAAATAGAAGATGCCAGACCAGTACAAGGGGGCCAGTGCAACCTTGAATCCCCACCACTCTAGCACATACACACATTCACAGACAAGTAACATACTTGAGCACATGCTCTCTCACACACACACACACACACACGCACACGCACACAAAGAACATGTGAAATCAAATATGACAGAAAGAGCTAAAAACAAAAGACAAAGGATATAAAAGTGGATGTAATACAAACAAAGGTATGGTGTGTGTGTTTGTGTATGTGTGTGTGCTGTGCGTGACATTTGCATGTCTGGCTCTCAAGCAGCACTGGTCTTGGCTGGTCCTCATCTGTATGTGCATACTGAGTGAGCCCAGGTGCTGCGTATGGCGCAGGGGTCACACCAGAAAGGGCAAGTGCTCAAATGAAGCTAACACAAACGCACGTGTGCATGTGCACTCTATCTCACACATTTGCCCACAAGCACATATAAACACATGCATGCACGTTCACACATATGCATGCCCAGCTGCATACACTCACCAACGAGGTTTGGCTGTCTCAGTTATTCACTGACATGACATGCACAGAGGAAGAAAAAGTGGGGGCTGATAACAAAAAAAACAATAAAGACAGAGGGAAACCATGCAGACAATGGCTCTCTATGACTTCTAAGGCTAGCTGTTGGTCAGGGGTACCTGTATAGGTCAGCGGGGTTGTGCAGGGATAAATTAGGAAGAAGCAGGATCTGAGAGAATTTACATGATGAGATGTGAGCTCAGGTATGGGCTCCTGTACACTTTACATCCTCTTTAGCTGGCTTCAGTATGTGTTTGTGTATTAGAGACTGTGTGTTTTCCTCACCTGCTGCATCCAATCCTGCGTGCCTTTGCTGGTCTCCTGTAGCCAGATGTTGTGAGCAGAGTCAGTGAGAGCCACAGCACACACTCTGTTCTTTACCTGCATTTCCCTCTGATTCATCTGCCACAAAAAGCAAATCAAAACTTTTTTATTCATCCTTCACACATGTTAATAGCACAAATGACACTGTTGGTTTCAGATAAAAAAGAATGACAAGAGACCTTGTTCTGTAAGGTCTATATTATCTCTTGAGAAAAACAAAATCATGTTTTTTGAATTGTATAGTTAGAAATCATTTTAATATTACGTAGTAATTTTGTCAGTACATACACAGAGTATCTCTTGTCCAACACACAATGTCAGGCTACCCCTCAGACCATGACAGCAATGGCCCGGTGCACAGCTTTGTAACCAGTGGATACATTCAACCTGGTTTAGAGTATAATGTTATAAAGTGAAATATGAAAGAGCTGCTCCATCATAGCGTGTCCTTGTCACGTCCTGTGCAAATGTCCTTCCTGTGCATGTTCGGTCCCCATTCTTAATATCCTTTCCCTTCACATGTCACAGAGAATGTAACGTCCGCAGGCCTGTCTTCCTATTCCCTTCTGAATGTCAACACCAAGGAAAATGTCACATAAAGGACTTGTTACTGCACTACAATAGATTTCCCGCACCACTGGTGCCACCCCAAGGAGTACTGTAGCCAGGCCTAGGGAATGAGCAGTTTCACTCTGCTTTACTTTAAAATAAAATGGGGAAAAAAAGAGATCAGGACTTTCAACAATAGGTTAACAATCACTTACTGTATACATTTAGGGAAAAAATACTGGTCATCCACAAAATTTATGGCCATTAATGCCATTCTGGCCAATAACTATAACTAATTACTATATTAAAGTGTAATCTGAGAGAGTTTTTGAATGCTGGACTTCAAGTGGGCTTAAAATGATAATGGTGGGTATTATCTTGGTCCATGAGATTAAAACTAGTACATTTTTAACATTGTAATGTTAAGGAGAAGGTGGGGACTGAAATATCAGGCATTATTTGCTTCATGCATGTAAGAATGAGACATGCACTATACTGGCCTATAAACCCTTAGAAGTGATAAAACAAAATACGCACAGAGGATTTAAGCTGGGGCTAAAGCATGAATCCGTGACTGATGCTCAGTCTAGGGCTAAGGCTGGAGCAATCACAGAGGCCAGCTATGGCTGGCTGTACATCAAACTGACGGTGAGCATTTGAATACATCCTCCCTTGCCCAGCCAAATTAAAGTGGGAGTGTATAGAGATAAATGGAATCTATTAGGCCAGTAAGGACTCATACATCATCCAGCTGATAAGACTTTAGATGGAGTGTCTTCACTATAGTGGACGATAGAGCAAACTGAAAGCAGAGGTACAACCATAGCAAAATTTTGAGCATATGACTGGAGAGATACACAGCAAAAGATGGCAGACACTGCACATGTATGCACAGATACATTCAGTTGCTCACAAAAAATCCTACAATAATGTACACACTCACACAGAGATACGCATTCCTGTCTGTACTCCCTCTTCATTCACGCTTGGTTGAAAAGCTTTACTCTGGCAGAACTGCAGCATGCATGGACCCGTGGGAATAGCCAAGTCAACCTTTTAAAGCTGGACGTGTCACTCAAGGTCCTGTTTTCTGGTGCTAGCCAAAAAGGCCAGTCCCAGAGTATAGGGGCTCCAAGCAGAGGCCAGGAAACAGGAGACAGTGGGCTGACTGTCCATGGAAAACACTAAGCCCATGACTTCAATCTAATCAAAAACATAACCCAACCCAGACATAAAACTTAACATTTTCCCACTTTCTTAGCAGCTTCAGTGCTGTGAAAAAAGTATTTGTTGCCAACCAGATTTCAACCTGATAACGTGAGTAAATACAATATGCAGTTTTTAAATGATGATTTCATTTATTAGGAGAAAAAGCTGTCCAAACCTGTCTGGCCCTATGTGAAAAAGTAATTGCCCACTAAACCTAATAAGTGGTTGTGCCAACAGTGGCAACAACTGCAATCAAGCATTTGTGATAACTGGCAATGAGTTTTTCACACCACTGTGGCCAGATTTTGGTCCACTGTTCTTTGCAGAATTGTTTTAATTCAGACACTGCAGCGTTTCTAAGTTTGAACAGCCTGTTTAAGGTCAGGCCACAGTATCTTAGTTGGATTTAAGTCTGGATTTTGACTAGGCCACTTCTTAACCTTAATATAGTTTGTTTTTTATTTGAGCCATTCAGAGGTGCACTTGCTGGTGTGTTTCGGATCATTTTCCTGCTGCATAACCCAAGTGCTCTTGAGCTTGAGGTCACGAACTGATAGGCAATTTCTATTTTATTTTATTTTATTTTTTTATTTTCTTATTAATTATGGCTGGTCGTCCGGGTCCTGAAGCTACAAAGCAGCCCCAGATGATCACACTACCACTACCATGTTTAACTGTTGGCATTATGTTCCTTTTATGAAATTGCTGTTAGTTTTACATCAGATGTAACAGGAAACACACCTTCCAAATGATTTCTTGATTCAACAGGTCTGGCAGTATTCACACCTGAATGTGGCAAGTTAAATTGAACTCAGCATTCCAAAAATGTGGTCAAATACTAAATCATGAATGAAAGCCATTTAATTTTTTCACATAGAGCCAGGCAGGTTTGGTAAGCTTTTTTCCCTTAATAAATAAAATCATAATTTAAAAATGCATTTTGTATTTACTCATTCATTTCTTTGATGATCTGAATCATTTAAGTGTGACAAATATAAAAAATCATGAATGGGGCAAATATTTTTCACAGCACTGTTAATGCTCTCTGCATGCTGTTACTGTATGCCCCTTAAAACATCTGATTTCAACATGTTCTGTTTTTTAAATGTACTTTAAATGGGTAAGGCTTACTTGATATCACTGGTATATTAAATCTGTAACTGAGGTATAACATATTTGGTAACTTGTGTCAGGGTAAACTGTTGCTGCCAACCTGCCATTATTGACAGGTTGTTTCATTTTAGTTTTGTTTTAATCACTTTGACATGCCACTTTTAAAACAAAGTACTTTAAAGATAACAAAGGATATGCAGATAGACAGAAGCAAGAGACAGAACAAGACCACTAAGAAATACGACGAGAAGGAATGTGTATGTGTGTGTGCGTGTGTGTTTTGTGTGCCTGTGGGTAAATGCAGAAATATATGCATGTGTGTGAAGGAACGAATGTATGAGCACAACAGAGGGGTAGTTTGGTGGAGAAGCAAGTGAATGACAGACAAAGATAAAGGGATGTACAAACAAAAAGGCACAGCTGGTAAGGTGGGAGTAAGGCTGGGTTGTGGATGGTGCTCAATGGATACGTCTGGAACTTAATATCTCTACTGAAAATATATAGACGGTGTAGATAGACTCATCAAGCAGACAGATGACTTGAGTAAATGTTTTTTAAACTTGTAATAACTGTTGGAAATGCTACACTAGCCATTAAAACTGATTGAATCCAGGACTTCAGGATGCTTTATAGTCAGTAAACAGTTGTCCCTAACTAAATTTTACTGGTTTGAAATACAACAGAATACGACTTAGTCCAACTTTTGTGCTCACATTTCTCTATGATTTGTTATTCAAACGCTCATACAGTGTTGCATATTTGTTTGAATGAGAATAAGACATAAATCAGAAACTCTCACCATACAAAGTCTGTCTTCCTCATGATGCCTCAACCAAAGATTAAAGACGAAAGAAATCCATCTCCCAAAGCTGGCTATATCAATCACTTGTTCTGACAGCTCTCATTGCTGCAATGCTTACACACATATGGTTGACTGTGGTAACAGTTGGGGTAATAGGTTGACAAATAATGACTCCAGGAGAGACTGCTATGTGCAGTGTGGCCCTTAACCACAATGATTTTGACACCACTGGGTCCCCTGTTTTACAGACCACAATGACAACTGTGGTTAGCTGCATGCTAAAAGGAAATATAAGCATGTCTATGTCTTCTGCTAGGTAGTAGATACTCATGGTTAACTCACAAGTTAAAGACATACAGCCACATGGCCCCAAGTGGATAGAGATGTAAGCTGTCTTATCATATGACTCATCATGTTATAATTTTTACACCATGTAAGGCTGTAAGTTGGGTTAGCCATCTTTATCCAGAATGTTAAATGTGCTAATCCACTATGTAACCGCAGACTGCAGCTTTAACAAGGAAACAGGCCAGCTGTTGTGATCAGTCTTGTATCGGACAGGGAAAAAGGAAAAGAAACATGTGGAAATAATTGTTAAGCTAAAACTAGCACACAGATGTTGAGGCATTTGCTGCCTCTCTGCTGGCCTTTCCTTTAACTCATAAGCAACTGGATATGCAGAGTAAAGTTCGTGTGAGGGCTGGGTATGGGGGAGGGGAGTGTGTGTGCGTCGAGTGGGTTGTGGGTGGTGGTGGTGGTGGGGCAGGGAGAATAGAAGTATGTATGTATATATGTATATGTTGTAAGTAAAGTAGTAATGTTGCAAGAGGAAAAAGGAGAGAATGAATGCAAGACATAAGAGAGAAAGACAGACGTGCACCAATTGTATATATAAATAAAATGTTTTGTGTATTTTTTGAGTTATTTATTCCCATGAGAAATTATCTTTTTCCTTGAAACACTTCACACTGAGATCAGACCACAGGGTCAGTTTCAGAGCAGCATCCCTACAGCAAGTGGGATTTCACTATTCACATAAGCAGAGATGTACTTGGGAAATGATATGCCCCATCACAGGGGCTGGAAGTTGAGTCTCTCACACTCTAGAGCACCTTGATAATGTTTACCATCAGTCTGATCTATCCACTACACCTTTTCAGGTCTATCATTCTATTTTGTCATGATAATTTAGTGTGCCACAAAAACAAAGGGGTAAAATACATTACACATTTATATTCCTTTGAAGTCACAGCTGATGATGCAGAGTTCAACCCCACCCAGCACACTTTCAAACTCTGGATGAACTACGAAATCCTCAGTTTTTATCCCCTTCTATGTTTGTCCCCCACAAACCATTTTTTTTCTGATTTCTCTGCAGAGTGCCTGGTTGCTATAGAGACTCGCAAACATCACATATTTCTGACCCCCTGGTTGGCACAATTCTGTTAAATCCAGCTTTTCACCAGCTCTATGAAATAGCCAGCCCCCATGCATTTGGAGCCACTCAAACACACACAGACACACACAGACACACACAGACACACACACACACACACACACACACACAAGCACACAGACTTGTCTCTAACCCCTATATCTTGTACCTGACCTCTCATATGGCCCTAAGCAAAGTACAGTGTTTAGTGCTTTAAGCTGCTTCCTGCTACAAAGCCAGCTAATTGCCAGACTTTTTGTTGTGCATAATCTTATTTTCACCGCTGACGTAGAATGTGATATGTGATGGGTGTGTGTATATGTAAACATGGTGTGTGTGTACTGTATGAAGGGGGGGGCATATTAATCATGTTTATTTATCTGGACGAGGAGCTGAAATAAGCAACGAGACATCATTTAACAGCATGCTAAGCTAATCTCTGGTCGAGATAAATACTTCATTTCCCTCCTCGCCGTGTGACGCTCCCTTACTCACAACTGCTCCACTGACGCTACATCTAAACACCGGCAATAATAAAGACAATTATTTAGGCCTTTGATAATTATGTGTCAAAGGCAGCGAAAGCCACTAGATAATTGGGCGAAAACTGAATCGTAATCCACAATGGAGATCCCCATGGGGAGACAGGCAGACTTATCCCTAGAAAGAATGCAGAGGGAGAGAAAAGAAAGAAACAGGCAAAGACAGAAAGATGAGAGCTCTTTAAGGGGCCTTGCTCACTGTCAGATAGTCAATGTGAAAGGCCACAATTATACACAGAGAGAAAGTGTGAATAGAGAGCAGCAAAGAAGAGAAAGAAAAACAAGTGATAGAGAGAGAGAGAGAGAGAGAGAGAATGACAAAAAATTAGTGAGAATGAAAAAGAGGACAAAATGTGGAGTGTTAGTGGGACTGTGCAAAGACTGAGCAGAGGCCAAGGGGAAGGAGAAGAGAGAGAGAGAGAGAGAGAGAGAAGCACCCTGTGACGATGCCAGTCAGAGACGAGGCTTATAATGCGGCTACGCCATGCACTGCCAACAGCCACAGATAATCTAGGACTACCCACTGAGCACTGAAGCACTGCTTAAATATTTGATTGATTAACTGTCCTGTTGCTGCCAGAGAGTAAGAGGAGAGCATCAGAGAAGCCAGAGCGAACACAGAAAAAACAAACAAACATGTATGCGGGTGCACACAGGAAGGTTGGAAAACACATGGCGAGGACACACTAACACATACACCCCCATAAATCCCTACACGCCAACATTGGAACAGGAGCACAAACACAGACATGTACACATTGCAAGCATGTGTAGAGTGTGCAAAGACAGTGGCAAGGCCTGGAGAAACAAACGTACAGTGAATAGATTCTTTTTTCTATCAAAAATCGATGGCAACAATAGACTGAAAGATAAACATAGTTTAGTTGATGAACTTCAGCTGAATGGCTTTTAAAGACTGGGTGGTCCACCACAGTGATAATGTTTGTCATCTCTTATTCTGATCTATGTTACTAGCAACTGATCACAGGTCACAGAGGAGTTGACAGTAATGGGAGGGCAACATGCTCAGCTACTCTACCTACCCTGCCTTTGACACATACACACACACATACACACAAACAAATCCATATTCGTCCCCAACTGTGAAAACACAGGCCGCGGCCCCCCCCCCCCCCCAACATGCTCCAACACCCTCCACAGGAAGAGACAACACCAGCGCTTCCTGTGGCTTTGATGCAGCAGTCCCAGGTCCCCTGTCGGTCCCCAGTTTCCTTTGTCTTAACCGCAGGAAGGAAGCCCTCTGTAGCACGAGGCCACAGGGCCCCGGGGAGCAAGAGAGAGTGTATTTGTGTGTGTGCATCTTTCAGTATTGTGGCAGTGTGCAGAGGTTTTGTTTACTGAGGTCACATGCATTTACTTGCAGGGATTTTTCCCTTCTGACTCTCCAGTGCATGAACTCTGGTCATGGTGAAGGCATGGGCAGGGGGGTAGAGAAGTGGAGAAAACTGCAATAACTTCCTCCTTTCTTTCCTCTTTCCTCTCACAACTGGTCAGCACATGCATGATAGAGGGAACATGAGGGGCAGAAAGAGAAAGGGAGGATGGCAAGTAGAGAGACATGGTGTGAAGAGTGGGCATCGCTGAGTTGTGTGAGTGACAGCACCGGACGTAGGATAGTGGGAGGTGGTGTATGTCTGTGTACGTGTTGGGGCAGATTCTGTGCGTGTGTGTATGTGTGTATAAACATGCAAACCACACAAACATATACATACAGACACATATGCACACATGTGGACAGATACACACCGACAGTAGTGGTGGTGAGGAAAAGGAAGGCTAATAAATATTTACTGACACAGCAGAAGTGGAGAATGGCTGTCCACTGGTGGAAACAAAAGGCAGAGGATGAGGATCGGCATGCCAGGAAACCTGCCGGCTGCAGGCGCTGCGCCCCACTTGTGCCCGCATGGAAAACAAGAGGAAGACGGGAAGGGAGGATGAAGGAAAAGAGAGTGAGGGCAGGGAGGATATAATGGAGGGAGGGAAGAATGGAGGGACAAATGGGGTTGTGAGCAATGGAGTGCTCATAAACAATAGCAACAATAGTGCAAAGGAACTGCTGTTCACTTAAAATAATGGATTTTGTTTCTTCCAGATGAGGTTGACTGATAGCTTTAATGTAAGATGGAACTGGTTCCTGCATGCAAGTATGTGCAACTGTGCAGAAATATTAAATAAAATACTTTTAAACACATACTTTTTTCTTATATTATTTCTTCACACTACTGCCTGTAGATTAGTGAATCTGGAGACATAATTAGAAGAGAGTTTTCCACATAAAGCTTTTTCTTCTTGCTAGTGAAATATAATTCCATAAAATAATAATGAGTTCTTGAAACACTTGAATACCTATTGGCTTTCATTTGAAAGACAACTCTTTCATTGCAGTGGCACTGCATTCAAATCATCTAGACAAGATAAACCAACCAGATGTGTAGCAGCATTTCATAGCTACTACAACAGAATTCAATTAATTTCCAATTAACATCTGCACAGAGATGAGTGTTAATGATATCAACTCCCAACAGTTTGATCAATTTACATTTCTGTCACTATGAAAAGACTGGTATCAGTTGCTTAAGATGCCGAAGCTATATGAACAATGCTTCTATAATGTTTACACTGAAATGATACTGACACAATGAAAAAGTGGATAAAGTTTTGTAACATAGTTGGTTAAGGATGTTCATATATTGTTTAGTGACAGCAAATACAAAAATTCTCTTCCAATGGTAATTTCTAATTAGGCTAATTAATGTTGTGTTAATTACACTCATAGTTAAGAAAAACAGCACAAGCTACGGTGGACAAGTGTCTTAATCATTCCCAAATCAGCTAGCCATATCTACAGAGTGAAATGACAAAGTTACTTCTGCATACTGGATGCATTTTTGGCCTCATCATCTGCACTCGCCATTTGTCTCCCTCTCTCTCACTCTGAAAGTGCCTCTCTCGTCTTTCTCCTAGTCTCCCAACCCTCCGGCAATGCTGTAAAATAGAAACCTAACCTCAATATTTTCCCTCACGGTGTTGGGACTTGCTGGCCCATTAAATCCCCCTTCCCATGTGTCAGCTTGCACATTTCCACCATGAAATTTTCATATAATTAAACTTTCTTAATGATTTATAAGCTATAATAATAGCCGTAAGTATTTCAGAGCAGGTTAAAGGGACAGCCTTTAAGTGCACGTGGGGGATGACCCTGTTTTAACATAGTTTCGGATGGGTGAGTCTCAGCTGGAGATGAGGATGGATAGGGTGAGGGAAAAAGGGAATGACGGAGGGAGGGACCAAGCAAGAGGGCCTAACAAGAGAGGGTGGAGGAGGAGGCTGAGACCTTTGTGTCGTAACTCAGGGTGATACTGACATCGAGGAGAACCAAGGGCTTCCTGAACTCTGGTATGGAGGACGCAGCTTGGCATGGAAGGATACACACATGCAGAGAAAGTACAGGCAACAACAGAAGCTGAAAAAGTGACAGAAAGAATGAAATGCTTGGCTGGCTGAGGAAAAGGTACAGAAATACAGACACATGTAGAATGACAAACATAAAATCTGATCTCTCATTATGTAAAAATTAATCAAAAAGAAAACAGCAAGAATATTGACCACAGAATTGAATAATAAATAAAAAAGGATTCTACTGAATAACAGTGAAAAGAATATTATGAAGCACATTATTTAAAAAAAAAAAGATAAATAAATACTGGTGAATTAAAAACACACACTAATCTAAAACTGTACTGAAATCAATGTCTAAATGATGTGCGCAAACAGTTTGCATGTATGCCCCACACACACACACACACACACACACACACACACACACACAGATGTTTGCTCTCTGCTGCCTCTCTGACGGTGAGGCTGATATGATTGCCACTTAGGAAATCAGTGTGTTTTCACACCACTCTCAGCTCTGCCAAAGCTAATGTGTTAAATATCCATCGGGTACTGCTGTCCATTTCTGAGACACACGCACAGACACACACAGACACACGGAGCCTAAGGCGCTGATAAACACTGATTCCTTGCACTAACTGAGCCCAAAGTTGGCTTTCAAGCCAAAATTCCTAAATTGGGGTGCAGTGCAAAATTTTCAACAAGCGACGAAGAAGATTTTGCACTCAATTCTCCAAATTTATTGTGATATGGTTGAAGTGAAGCTAAATTTTAACAATTGTGTAATTTTCTTCATTATTCTTGTGGTTATGAAGACATACATATTTTCCATACAAATTCACTTTCACCCAGCAAAAATCAATCCAGTAAGTTCAGCGACTCAAAAAATTCTGAAAAGGTGGAGCCTGCTAATGGCAAAATCTTCCAAATATCTCAGTGTTTTCACCTTAACTGTGAATGGGGGAGGAGGACGAGAAGGAGAATGAAACAAAAACAACAAATCTAGAGGTGCCTCCACACATTACTGGCAAATCAGGTGTGTGTGATTCTGTGTGTGCGTCTTTTTGGTGCACGTGTCCCTTTAGAGCTCTGTGTGTGTGTGTGTGTGTGTGTGTGGGCACTTTCAGGGCCACTTGACCCATCTCTGAGTGACAAGACGCTCACAGAAAACCAAAAAAAGAAAGTTAGGGAAAAAGAAAAGGGGAGGAGAGGTAAAACTGTGCTAATGAAAGTGATGAAGAGAATGTTTCTCCCTTCAGTTATCATCCTCTACTCCTTCATATTTGTTCATCTCCTGCGCTGTGGGGCAAGGGGGAAAGAGAGAACTCCAAAGAAGAAAAAGAAAAGAAAAAATAAAAAGCAGAGCCTGTGATCCCCCTGTACTCAAAGGAAGGAGAGTGAGGGAGGGGAAACTACAGAAGACCAACTGAAATTAATGGAAATATATAACAATCTGAAATTAACTTCTCATTGCCACTAGCCATGATTTAAAACGGCTTTTTAACGAAAGGAAAGATGAGTCAGAGAGAAGGGGTTGAGGCCATATCACAAACTGAACAGGCAGGAGGAAGCTAATTTGCCCCACCATGTAAAAACTTTGCAGTTTTCATGGCATACTCACTTAAATGATTATTTTTATGCCCTAAGTAATGACAAAATAAGACTAAAAGATTAAAATAATACTAATGTAGGTTATAAGAAAATACAAAGCAAATCAATTAGTCAATTAAACATCCAGGGTAAGAAAAAAAATCATTTAAAATACAGCAACTGTATCACGATATTCTGTTGGATTAATGGTGAAAACATTTTCTCTTCTAGCATTAAATACAAATTCAAATTCAATAGTTAGTCAAAAAAATACACACACACAAACAAACACGTAAAAAAGTAAGGAAATGCAAACATGCAAATTAATGGTACTAAACAGTCGTTACACAACCATGTAAAATAGATCAGCAGTATTAACGAATTATTATTATTATTACAAAGCAGAATGGCTGATAGGCATGTTTTAAAAAAAAAAACACTTAAAGGTAGAATAATTCGTATTTGTTATTCTTCTATTACTTCTTTGTTTGTTAAGGAAGTTTATTCCTGACCACAACAGCAATATACAGTGTGTTTGAGGACATTAAGGAAATTGCCCTCAATGAATTAAATGTAAAATTTACAAAAAGTAGTACACCAGTTAAAGTGGTTTTCAAGTGATATTATTGATTAAAAACAAAGCCTGAGAGGAGCACATTCACACACAAACACACACACATACAGAGTGCATGCACGCATACACACAATTCGGGAATAAAGTATATTATTAATCTTATAAAAAAAGCAATTAAATCAAAGTGGTATAGAGCCTGAAGCTATGAGGACTGTCAATTCTGCTGGAAATGCCACAGAAGATTACAGTTGGGTTTGTGGATTCCATGAACCCTTTTTTGATTAGGGAGTCAATTATTTCTCATTACTGAAGATGCTATTTCGGAAAAAGACCTTGTCAGTCAATCATACAAAAAGTCCTCGAAAAGCGTGAATAAACCATTAAAGAGAGAGGCGGATGGGAGATGGAGGGTGGGGGGCACACTGACCCTTTTCCCCACCCAAACTCCTACTTGTAGTCAAATTACCTTTTTAACTATTACACCTCTGTCAGTTTTTTGTCAGCGTATGGTAATTAGGGCCTTCAGTGGCGAACGTTTGAAAAGAAAACAGTATATTTATTAGTTTATCTCGGAGAAAGGCATTTACCCAGAGCTGAAGGTAAGTTTGAATGTGGTGATTATCTTGTCATTTTCAGCCTGTTTGTCTAAGAGTGTGCATGTGTGCGTTAGTAGGTGTTTGTGTGCATGAGTGTGTGCATGCCAGTGTGGGTGAACACTGATGTATATGACTCCAGGTAATCTGTGTGTGTATGTTATGTATGTGTGAGGATGAACATACATATAATATATATTTATACTTGTGTGTGCGTGTGTGTGTGCGTGTACTTCAGCTGCTTTCAGTACATTGATAGGCGAGCACAGCACATTTCTCCCATCCTCTTTGTTCTGTGTTGGGTTTGACACCTCTAAACAATAGCGGCGCTTCACTTCGCCCAGCCCCAACCCACCGCCAACCATACACTGCATGGACGGGAGCTGCCAATTAGCACTATCAAACACCCCTCATCAGCTGTCTGCATACCACAAAAAAAAATCCCACAACAAATCAATAATTCAGATTTTCACAGATCAGTGGGCTTGAGATACATGAGAGAACTAAGAATGGCGCTAATCGTAGTATGGATTGTCCATATATGAAACAAGCACACAAAACAACTAAAGTACTCAACTAAAGTAAAGCTGATTCAAACACATAGACTGGATGAGGTACGTCCTTTTTATCTCCTCTTCAACTCTGATGTCAAGAGCTGATCTTCATTTTGGGGCCGACTTTTTCTTGACCCAGCCTAAATGCAGCCAAGGTCACTTGTCTAAATCACTCGCCTCAGGGCAGTCTATCTCAGGCATTCTCTATTTCCTCTCACACAAAAACTGTCACCCACTCAAAAGCGCATGACTCACTATTTTAACATATCTACCTTTGTGTAATGCCATGCTGGGTGAGTTGTGTTTTTGGCGGCCACCGGGCAGCCAGACGATGTGGTGCGACCCAGGGGACAAAGGGCCAACATGCAGAGAGACACATGAAGAGGGGGGCCTGTCATGGAGAGAGGGTCTCTGAGGGCCTGAGGTGAGCAGAGGTGTCTGTGAGATGACTGTCGCTCCTCTCTGTGGTCCAAGCCCTTTTCATTAACCCACACCCCTGAGTTCACCAAACAGTAACAGGGGGTGGAAGTGAGGACAGGGGGGTGCAGACGGGTGCAGAGTACAAGCCCTGGTGACCAACAGAGACCTGCTGCCTTGCTGCCTTCCTGTCTGTCTGAATGCAGATCTGGTCATCCATTACAGACAAGGGACTGCTTTTTAACAAAACGCAAACACAAACAGGAGCACTAGCACGACAAAACACACACACATACAAAAATACACATGCACTAAAACCTGCACAGCGAAACAGAGGGGTAACAAAGGACAGGCAGTGCCCCCTAGTGTTTTCATTAAAGAGAAATCAGACTAAATCAGCTAACCATCACTCCAAGCAAAGCCATAAAACAGATACAGGAGAGGAGCACGGAAAAAGAGACAAAGGTTGGGAGGCAAGAGGCAAAGAGGCTGGATTTATGGGAGAAGTGGCAGTACATGGTAAAGGCACAGGAATTGGGGCAGCTCAGAAAGGCTGAGGGGGCAAAACACAGAGTGATACAGAGAGCAAGGGAAGGAAGTTAGAAAGCAAGTCTGGGAATGGGGATGTATAGAACTTGTTTGTGAAGTCTGAGGTTGAAAGAGTGAGAAAATGAGAGAGAGAGAAAGAGAAGAAGAGAAGCAGACAGGCCACGTGTAAAAGCTGACGTTAGAAGAGTCCAAAGGAATCGTTGAGTGTGAAGCCATCTAATAGGAAATCAGACTATATATGAGAAATGAAATGTGGCCTGGTAACCGATCTGAACAGAGCACAAATTATTGTGTGATGTGACTGGGGAGAAATGAAAACCTAGCTTTCTGGGAAAGAAAAACAACCCTTTTGGAATACAGTGCACAGTCCTGTCATTTTTTTAAGAAAAAAAAACCTGGTACACTAACACGCATGCATGTTTTACTTTTTTCTCAGGCAGCATATCCAGCTTCATATTCCCACCATGAAACAAGGCCTACCCTTCAGTGAGTTCCACATTCAGCTCCAAGCCAGCAAAGACATCAAAAGGCTGCTCCACACCAGGAGTCTATCACTTGCTTGCATCCTCCCTTTCTCTCTCTACCTTCCTTTTGCTCTTTCATGACCCCCATCATATTTCACAGCACATAAAGCCTTAAAATGGCACATAAAACAGTTCATCTCTTTTCACCGTAAGCTTTCTAGGCTTAAAAAATTAAATATGTTTTACTGCTGGTACATAACTAAAACACACCCGAGGAAAAAATGCCATAAAGTATTCAAACTAGGCCTTCCATAAGTATGGGAGGCTATAGAGTTGGAAATAGATCAGCTGAATAGTCAGTATGAGGTATTTCAAGCTTAAAGTGCAGAAAATATATAAGTGACTGAGAAACCATGATATTGCCCGTTTTCCCTTTGCCATGAATCCAATCACTGCATGTTTCCCACTTAAACACTAGAGATAAGTGCAGGAAAAGAAATCGCACATTATGCAGGTGATGCATTGACATTGAAAAATTCTTTACAAACACACTAAAAGAATGCTATGACCCTGGTGCTGAGGGTTTGGAGTAGGCAAGGCGAAAAACACCACAGAATACCAACACCGCATTCAATGAACTTTAAAAGCAGTGAAAGACAGAGAGCAGAGAGTGAAGGAGGCGGGTGTGGATGGAGCTTGAAGAGAAAAAGTAGAAAGGACAGAGAAGATGAGAGAAAAAGAAGCAAAGGAGGCAGTGAGGGTTTAAACTTCAACCCCAGAGTCACTGAGTTCACTGACATTTGGACCACGATCCGCCTAGCTGTTCCTCGCAGCTTTTCAGAAATGACACTTTCTCTCCTTTCAATCCTATCACTTATTCTTCCTCCTACATTTGCTGCAGAATGAGACCATTCACAGTCTTGAGGGCAGAGCAAGAAAAAAAAGATGGAAAAGCAAACTGAATTGTCAAGCTGAAGTGATGCCTGTGTTGTGAATTCAAGTGATGCCTGCATGACAATTTGCAACCCTGTATGTCCTCAAGATTCCTCTCGCATATTGTATGCATTCTTATAGCAGAATTAACAAGGGGGGAGGAAAAAAAATGACATGTGACAAGCGATTCATTTGAGCTGTCAACATGTCATCTTCACCACATTCAAACCTCACGTCAACCGCTTGTAGTCCATCTCTGGTGAAGGTGACCTAGGTCGTAACCAGCTGACATACCCAGAGACAGCAGGTGAATGCGTGGAAATACCACAATGGGAACAGCAAATGCAGGAGAAGAACGAAAGACCAGTTAGGGAAATAGGACAAACAGGAATAAGAAAAAATATCACATTGCTCAGAAAAGGGGAACAAATTAGCATACCTTTTGTAAGAACTGAAAGAAACAAAAAATCTTATGCATTAATACTGAATTATAAAATTCAGATTACAATTTTAACAATTTAGCAGTTTTACACAGAAAAAAATTATATCACGTCAGAGATCACAGATTTTAATGTAGTAGTGGACTGTGAAAAAGAGGAAACAGTGAGCAAACCAATGTTCTTGGGCAGAGACGATTGTTGAAAAAGACAAAATTTTAAAAAGAGAGGCAGATGTTAGGTCAGCCTCAAGCGAAGGATCAGTGAGATGACAAAGAATGAAGTAGCAAGGCCAATGTGAAGTGAAGTGAAAAAGAAAGTAACTGAATTGGAAGTAAAAGGAAAGAGCAAATAACAGGTGAAAGATCATATACACGGGGGACAAGATAAGTTTACAGATAAGTGTTTAGAGTGAATAGACAGTAGGAGTGTGATGAAAGAAGCTTAGAGGTGAATCTCAAAATAAAAAAAGAACAGTAACGGGGAGTGGTTTAACAACAGGGGCAAAGGGGCAAAGAAGAATGACGGCGTGAACGAGAGTTTACAAATTAAGAAGGAAGGTAAAACACAACAAACATCAGGGAGAGGAATGAAAGAAATGGACAGGAGCGCCCAATGGGCATTAAAGAGTGAATGAAAGAGTGAGAGAGGTCTGAGACGGGGAGACCTTGCCTCTGAGGCAACGAGCCGAGAGGAACGAGAGACGCAGACAAAGCTGCACACTGCTCTCACAAAGCAGAACAAAGAGAAGAGGTGCATCATGGGAGTGTGAGCCTTGTGCCACCACTGGCGCCATGCTGGAAAACACACAATGGGACATATGCGCAAATCAAAATGCAAACACACACGCCTTCATGTAATAATCAAGGACATGATTACTATATAGACCTCTGTTGTGATTTACTTGGGTAAGAAGTCTAATTACTTAAAAAGTATGCAACACAAGGGTTTATTTTTCTTCTTCCAATATTTTACCTCTTCATCCTAACCAAAGCTATACCAGATACATAAAGTATCAAGTAAGTATAAAATAAGAGAGCATCCTTGTTGACTCTGTGGCTAGATGAAGAGAAGCGAAATGTCCAAGCAGCTACAAGGCACGCACTGCCGGTAAAAGACCGGAGTCAGGCAAGAGAAAGAAAAAAAAGATAGACAGCGCAGGGAGAGGAGAGCTTTCTCTGGTACAAACAGACGAGGGTTCAAGCAGAGGCTGAAGCTGAACAGAAAGGGAGGAGGGCCGTCTGATTTCAGCAGCAATTCAGGTGTGAGTGGAAATGCGGTATAGTATCGTCTGTATGTCATTAGTGCTCTGTGTGTTTCATTGTATATCTGATTATGTGCAGGTGTTTACTCCTTATTGCATTTTGTATTACATTTACTTACTCGGGCAGCAAGCTCATAGAGACACAAGCTGAAGCAGTAAAGACACGGAGGTGCCAGGGTGAAACTGGATTTTACTTTCTCAGCTTAAGTGTCAAAATTCAAAGCAAAAGTATGAAAAATTAAAAAAAGATATTGCCTCTAAAGTTTTCCATCTACCCCACCTGACTCTCACTTGCCCCCATCTTGTGTTCACTCCTTCTTTTTCGTCTTCTTCGTCTCTCTCTCTCTCTGTTGGTCTCTCTCTCTTCCTCCGGCTGATATGCCGGAGCTGCAGCTGAACTCTGAGTAGCACTGTCTCCGGGAAAAAACAAAGTGATCAATGTGAGAAGGCACGGGGCGCTCATGGACAGGCCAATCAATGGTGGAAAGAACCTTGCCCAGGGCCTTATGCAAATGGAAGCACGTCCCGTAACCTCGGGAGTGAACATGCGCACTAGATCAATGGGACGAGGGTAGAACCTTACAGCAAGATCAGCCTCAGCCAGTAAATATGTAATGATGAATCCCTCAAGATTTAACTGAACTCAAATGAACTTAAACTAGCTCCATTTCTTATATCATAAAGTGGCAAGAAAGACCCTGTGCGGAAAAGGGGTGGGGGTGAGCGGGGCTGGGGGCAAGACAAGAGAAATTAAAAAGAGCCATTGCACAATGATGCAGTAGGGAAAGATGGATTTTTCACTTCATTTTCATTGAGAGAAAAAAAAATCAGGAAGACAAAAGGTGAGAGGAGATTTATGAATAGTAACCTCAACAATACTTGTTTGAGATGTAATGATTTTCAATTACGTCACCATGGCAACATCTGTGTGTTATGAGGAATGAAGGAGAAGAGTGGGTAACCGTGACGACCTGGTGAAAGCGTGCTAGGTCGTTTAAAACCACGTATGGTCAGACTAAGGACTGGATAATACAAACTATTCAAAAGGAACATCTGACATTTACTAATGCCCTCATATACTGGAGTCTGAAATTGGTATCAATCAAAACCTATCACAGACTAATTAGAAGTAGTGCATGACTTAATTATGTACAAGGTAACAGTGCCGATGGGGAGAGTGATAACAACTTCAGAGTCTGTCTGTACGCAGAAAATGATAGACAGCAACTTATGGAAATGGTCAGGAAAAAGCTATTTAGTCAAATTACTGACTACCACTAAGAGAGGACGAGAAAGGAAAAGAGAAGGAGACAAAATGCGCTGAATAATTACTCTAAAAGAAAAAAAGAAAAAAGGTACAGAAACTGATGACGGGAAACACAATGTCTGGAAGCAATCCTGATGGTATTGATCATTCTAATGTCAGAGTTTGAGGTGGAGCAACAGCTACATGTACGTTATAAGTTTGATCAAATATACATCACCAAGACTTTAAAAAGGGTAAATGCCTTGAATTTTGTTTGGTTATTGATTATGTTTTAGATAACCTTTATATCCTGGACCAATCAAAAATAAAAGAAAACTTTAAGAAACGAACCATGTACTGATACATACAGCTGCTTTGTCTAGCTACACCTGCACTACGTCTGAAACAAAGTCCAGAAAACACCTGTTTGAAAACTAAACACAAGGTGAATCACTTTCCTCTGAGCTTCTCTTCACAGTTTACCTTTTCTGTAGTCTCCTCTAACTGAATTTACTGTAACAAGTCACATACAAAAAGGAAAAGTTAGCTTGTTGTGGTGGTATGTATGCTACATAATGGTCATGAAAATATAGGGTCCATCACATATTTTCTTACATAAATAGATTGAATCAGCATGAATCTCGAAGATACAGTTATGTCTGATTAATAATGTAGCAACTTAGTTGTTAGTGATGTATGACAAACAATGTGACACTTGAGATAAGCAGAGGATATGATGACACTAGTAGTGAATAAGTTACATGGTGAAGGAAGATAACTCAGTGGACAAATGGGGTCCACTCTGTATTCTAGGAATGCTGCCTTTTATTCAGTTTGCTTCCTTTTAAGTTACTGAGCCATTATGAAACAACCTGATTAAAATAGGAGTGCAGGATATGTATAACAAAATTACAAAAATAAACCCAAAAAGATCAACATAGAATTTAGGTTCTGAGGGATTGATTGTTGTGATACTGTAGAATAAAACAGAATAGATTTAATAATGAAGGCAATCAAAAATGTAGCAAAACAAAAAATTAGACTTCACACACAAAGTCAATTTCCTCAGATACTGTAGAAATAGCACGAGAGAGACAAGAGGTGAGTAAAGTATTTTCAATCCCGCTCTTCTCTCCAGCACCACAAATGTAATCTAAAAACCAAAGATGCTCCAGAAACATACAGAGAAACACCAACAAAGGTGAGAATAATGGCGACGTATTGAAGGGAATACTTCACAAAGCCTATTGTGTGAGTATCCTTTTCAGGCAGCAAACCCACTGTAATTTGGTCTGCGTCATCTGCCTCTAGTCACAATGCAGCACTACAGCTTTGAAATGGATGGCAAATGAAGGCCATTTGTACATAATCACAGCAGATAGAAGAATTCAGAAGCCCTACAATGTGTTGTTGAGGAGGAAAGAAAGACCTTGGTCTATCCGTGGCAGCCAGCACAGCTAAGGTTTGGCAAAGGAGGTCTTTTTTTCCAGAAACAAGCAAATCAATTCAAATTAAATCAGTTTGCTAGCCGTGACATTTAAACAGTTCAATTTACATCCTTATGTTAAGAGGAGAGCCTCTCTCTAAGTTTCCTATTTATTCACACAGAAATTAGACATCTATATCTCAACCACTTAATAGAGCAAATATGCTGTAGTGATACTGAGGAAGAAACCATGTCTTTTTATGGTGTACAATATGCTAGGCATTGTCTGTCATTACAAGCAGACCACAAGTACACAGAGAGGGATAATATACATAATATGGAGTAGAATGAGAAAACAAGCTCATGCAGGATATGCATGCATTACCACATACATGGAGGGGAACACTAACACATGCCCACGTGCAAATGCACATACACACTTTCTCAGTGGTGATGGTGTATGTCCTGGGGGCTGCTGTCCTGCTGTGCAGGCTGGCAGGCACTTTTGTCATGGTGGCCCTTTTGTTTCACATCAAACAAAACGCCACAGCTTTGCATACGGCTCCACTAATTTCTGCTAGTGTGCCCCAGCCATTTATCATCGCCTCTCACCCTCTCCTCCCCTAACGTGGCTCTGATAGCTGCTCTCCACCAAGCTGTTCTGCTCATGACGATACAGCCTTCTTCAGGCTAGGGCTGACACACACAGATGTGCGCATATGCATAGGTGCACAAACACATATACTCAAGCAAACACCGACCAATACAATATGTGTGCACCCACCTGCAGACACA
>JAUBNQ010000028.1:9830770-9848120 GCA_032353495.1 Ctenopoma kingsleyae | reverse complement strand
TATGCATAGGTGCACAAACACATATACTCAAGCAAACACCGACCAATACAATATGTGTGCACCCACCTGCAGACACATACAGACACATACAGACACACACTCATGCACATCAGAACACCCAACAGACATACACACAGGAAACTGCACTACTACTGCACTGCTTGCAAGCCCGCCAGCTATGGAGAACCTTGAGATAAAAACAAACCTTCTCTTCATCCCCTCCAGAAGCAATAGACAGGCTAGCATTCACAGTTTCGAAGGCGGCTCAGATGTGCATATAACATTAGACAAGGGGATTTTCAGAGCCAGTGTACAGACATTTTCACAGCTAGGATGATTGTGTCAACAAATTAAAGTGATTTTTGTTTGTACAGCGATAAACTCAGGTGAAGGTTGAAGACTACTTCACATACTGCAGCCAGAAATCCAAAACTTAGTTTGACACAGTTTAAAGGAATACGGCAACATTTTAGGGTAATAATACGTCTTCATGTCTGACTGGGATATAGATACTATAAAACGGTCAATATAAATTTCACATCTGTTAATTCAGCAGAGCAAGGTGGAATCGGCTAACTACTAACTGATCAGCAGAAGAGAACATTTCCAGCAACTTCACCTTTTTCTTGTTTACATTTTGTCTTATGTCTCGCTTTTTCCCCCAAATATCTTGAGCTGACACTGACAGTGAAGCAGACAATACACAACACATAGCAAAATAAAAGAAAGAGAGTAAGCAGAGTGCAACTCTGAAAGATGTCTGCGTGAGCTATATCACATATATATATACACGTGTCAATAGCCTCAAATATGTGTAATTACTAATCTTGATAAGTAAGATCAGTAAGGATCAAGTACAAATAGCTGAACTCTTAACAGTTTTTTTTAAATATTCACATTTCTACATTTATGTGACTTTCCAAAGGGTGAGAATTGGATACAGGAGTATTTGCATTGCACCATGTGTTTAGTGGGCTGTTACCATGCCAGTCATGGAGCTGTGGAGACCACAGCCAGACCCCAAGTCCTGCACCAGGCATAGCTGGCACCACTGCTTCCCTGAGGGTCACCAGGACTGGGAGAAGGGGGTATTAGTAAGACAAAACAAATGAGGACACCAAACAAGACAGCGAAACAAAACAAACGACAGTGGATTTTAGGAGGGTGAATATACTGTAGTAGTGAAAGGTTTTAGTACACATTCTGTAGTAATAAATGTGTCAAAAAAAGAGTGAGAAACCTAGACTATGCAAATAAAGTAACAAAAAAAAAAAAAACAGATGGATTGCACAGATGAATGTTTGATAAGTGACAAGTTTGTTTGGAAAGTTTGCTCTGTGTAATGAATAGGAAATCAGAAAATATACGTAGTACTACTTCTTCTTACTTATACTTCATTTTATGAATCTGATTAGGCACAGAGAACACACAGTGTCGTAGAGATAAGCTTACTGTCTTTTATGCATCTACTGTTCCAATACCATTCAATATAAAAACTTCTAATTGAATCTAAAGATGCCATATCATGGCAGGGAAATTCAATCACTTTCTTAACTCCAAGCTATGTAAAACTAACTTCTCCAACACAGACTGATTCACCCTGCAGTTTGTCTCTCTCTTCCTAGACACACCAGTATAGCCATGGAGTCCACAAGGAGGGAAGTAATCCTTCACATCTATCTGTCTCACCTCAAGCGTCTCTTCCCACATGTGACACGTAGCCAAAACACACACATAGACTTACACACACAAACCCAAGGATCTCAGAGAGAAGACTGCTTGTATTCACCATAGGTAGAAACTTATTCACTATAGATTGAAACAGATGGCACTATACAGAAAGTATACAGAGAGATATTTTGAAAGCATGTACTGCATAGAGGACACTTAAAATCTGTAAACCTGTTTTTCAAGGGCTGTTGTGGCGGCTGGCTGGTTCTCTAGTTGGCACCCACACATTTGTGTACTGGGAGACAGATGCATTCTTACATAAGACCTTACATAAGAGGGCTCCTTTTTCACTCTGTGAACAGCAAGGTTAGTGTGGGTTAGACAACCCTTCCTCAACACAACCACCACCAACCACTGCCATTTACACCCCCCGCCCACCCCCCCCACCCCTAGCAACAACAAAAGATGAAAAGACAAGCTGAGCAGAAGGAGGGATGGAGGCAGGACCCTCATTTTGTGTGACTCTATTCCTACTGTCCATTCCCCTCTTGCTGACTTGTTCGGATGAGATTTAGTCCTCAGGTAAAGAGAGGATAATATGGACCTGGAAATCAAATGAGAATGGCCAGTCTATGTGTGCTTGTGTGTAAGAGAGAGAGGGATAGAGAGAAAATGATACAGCTGGGCTAAAAACCCTTTAGAGACAGAAGGGAAAAAAGAAATACTGGATTCAAAATTAAATAGCATAAATGGAGTAACATGATCTTCCTTTAAAACTATACAGCTGATAGAGTCACAGGGAGGAACAGGCAGGCTGAAACAGATGTTAGAGGAGACTTCAGACTATAGAAGATGTAAAATAAAAGAAGGAGAGAACTGCAAAAGACTGAAATGATAGAGATAGATGAATTCTGTCATAGCTAAAGAATGATAGAGAGAGGAAAAGGGTGAAAAAGGTGGGGGGGCAAGCAGTCTCCCCCAGCAGTGCAAGCTTCTCTTTCTCTCTTGCACTCTCAGTCAAAGGCAGTTAGCTACTCTTTGATGTATCTATAATTAGTCAGTGCACACTGTGAAGTGTTTTAAAAGAAATCAAATTGCAATGAAACACTTGAGCAGTCCAAACAGGGGCTAACATGCTCCGGAGCAAGGGGAGCGAACAGGAGGAATTAATGGTGGGTCTTTTTGATGTGCTTGATCAGAAATGTATTTATTAACTGCAAAAGGGGAGTAGTAATTAACCCACAGACAGCTTGTTTTCTCTGGGTCTTCTCATGTGTCAAATGGTTCATCCCGCAAGGCTCTACTCTCCACTTGCCTGCTCATGCGCACACACCTCCCATCCTGTCCCGCCAGACCACTTTCTCCTCAATTAAGTAGATGGTGAGCATGTGTATGTACTGTATGTGTGTGTGTGTGCACTCTTGTATGCTTATGTGTGACGGAGGGTAGAACACAGCTATAGCAAATAAGAAGTGTATAGTGGCTACTTTAAATCCCATGTGAATATTTATGTAGTGCTCCTATAAAGTGCATGTCTATGAGTGGGGAGAGGTTTAAGTGCAAACAGCTGAGAATACAGTTGATCTTCAAAAATCAATATTATCAACTTAGACACACTAGCAGAATTTTCTTAGTAGACACAGTTGCTGATAGGTAAAGCTGGACATTTGAAGATAGATAATAAAATCTAGAATTGGTGTTTATGTGCTTGTATTGGTGTCAGGTTGGAAGAGGTGAATAAGTTTTGACACTGATAGGCAGCAGAAACAGGGTTGGCCTCGAGGGAAACCAGACAATGGCATATCCAAACCCCCCCCCTTAACTTAAAGTGGATCTTTCAAGTCTGTTTTGATGTTATACTTCCCTTATTGGAACTGCTATATGCAGTACGTATTTATATATGCACGTACTGTACATGACTGTTTTCACATGACAAGGACATCACATAAAAGAAGGCAGCTAGAACCTCATTGAGGCCTTTACACACAGAAAGCGAGAGACTGAGAGAAAGAGAGAGAGCGACTGAAGGAAACACAGAGAGACAGAAAGACACAAATAGAGAAAATAGCTAGTCTTCGCAACAGAGAGAAAGCCCAGGAGATTGTGAGCCTGTCACGGACAAAACACTGCATGAATATTTAGCAGTCAAATTAAAATTACAAAATACTAAACAAAAAAAGTGTGGGTGAAAGAAAAAGAAAGAAAATGAAATATTCCTGAAAACACCAGTGGGACAAGTGCCCACCTTTAATCCTCCACTAGCCGTATCCTCATTCTGCTGCCACCCTCCTCCTCCCCTCCCAAAGAAAAGAGGAGAGATATGTCCTAAATAATATGTGATGTGGTTAGACTAGGAGTAAATCCTCTGGATCAAGAAACCAGCAGACTGGTAGTGTAACCCAGATCTCAGATCATACAAAGGCGTGCAAACACAACTAGCGTGTTAGCTAGCAAATCTTACATACAGTGTAGTCTTCTGATTAAATAGTATTTTAAATGCTAACACACTTGGCACAACAGATTAGCAATATGCCTTGTGTTGCAGCAACTAGTGACTGGGATCTCAGAAACCACAACGTTTTAGAAACTGAAAATGAACCAGAAATAAAACAAAACCATATTTTAAGATTTTTTTATTTTGTATAAGCTGCATGCAGTTATTGTATGATACGACTAGAACATGATCACATGTAGCTGTTTTCTTTGCCTCCTAAATCTATTCTGACCCAGTGAATATAACTCACCTTGACGGTATTGGTTATCTGACGCTGAAGCTTTATTGTTAGGTAACTCTAGTTGTTAAAATACTAAACAAAACAAAAGAGAAGGTGGTGATCAATATGTGATGCAGATTCCCACTAACATATCACAGTAAGCCAAACACATCAAAGTAAACATTCACCTCAGAAGCCTTCATTTAACCTGTGAAACAAGCACTGTAGGCTCATTTAGCTAAACGGTGCAGTGATAAAGCTATAACGCTGGCCGAACCTTTATTTTCACTTTCCCCAGTGCACCATTAATTCCTTCAAATCCACATCCCTCCCACCCTCTTTCGACCTATCCTGGGTCTTTCTTAAGGCTGAGAGATCTGCATTCTCTGCAGCAGAACTGGTTTAACAGTACCACTGTTGTTGCATTGCCATCCTTAGATTTCTCTACCCAGCCTTCTCCTTTCCCCTCTTTTCCTCATGTTCTTGGTGTGGAGAGGAGGTGGATATTGCCCAAGGACAAGGATGAACCAGATTGTTTACAGAAGCAGTAGGTTTTCAAAGAAACTAAATGCTATTTAATTTTAATCGTTCCACCATGTTTCACACGCCATCACTCTGGTACTTGTCTCCCTGAGGTGACCTGTGCTACATGTTTGTAAGTATGTGAATAGGATTTGATAATATGTATGGATTTTTCTATACTAATATGTTGGTGTAGCATTGCCAACTTGAATTTTAGTTTGTCAGAAAATGCAGGTCTTCCATCACGAACGTATGTATGTGTATACATGTATGTGAGTGATTGCTCTGATAGAAGAGTATTGTGTGTCTTTATGTCAGTGGGAGGTAGGAAGGATAAGCGGAAAACTAAAACACTCACCAGCTCAACAAAAGACAGCCCTCCATAGCTATGGGCCATGATGAAGACATTCTTGGCTGCAGCTTTGGACACAAAGTGGTCCCACACGTACTGCACGTGTTCCTCAGAGGAACCATTTTCCTGAAACACAAAAAAATCACACCCATGTTAGACCCATAAACTTACTGATTAAAATGTTGTGAACTTGAACACAACTAACTCTGACAACAAGCACAGCAGTGAAATATAAAAAACACTTAAGGTGTCCAGCCAATGACACTGAAACATTAATAGAGTTGTCAGATTTAGAAATTTAATATTACAGCATCAAAAATTGCACCCTAAGGCCAGCTAAAAAGAGAGAAGTATAAAAAGGAGACAAAAAAAATGGCAGTTGCTTGAGGTGATTTCCTTACCACACCTCAGCAGATCAATAAGTCTTGCATATTGCAAATGCCCTAAATGTAAAACTCAATAGGCTGGATGACACAATGTTTAAATCTTAATTTGTAAACCATCGCTGAATCAATGGCACATCTATACAGTAGAGGCATAATGGGAAGACACTAGGTGAAGGTCAAAAGAAAAAAAACAACAACAAACAATATATGTACATGTGCATACAAAACATATACAGTATGTCCAGAGACAGTTTTACACCCACTCACACAATTACAGGAAAACACCTGCAGGATTTCACCCTTATACACAGTCATGCGCACATATACAGGACGACACACACATGAGCAGAAGATGTGTTTAATTAACTCCAGATATAGGCACTTATATCCAGGGATGGAAAGAACAACAGTAAAAGTAAAGGCGTGAAAAGGGAATTTGCTAATGAACTTGTGACATTGATTCCAGACTTTGATTTCCTATCAAACTGTCTCGTCCACAATAGAAATCAACAATACATTCCCACAAGAGGTTACACTACACATGGAGCTTTGCTGACTAGAAACACCTGTACCCTTGCTCACAACACCACTCTGTATTGAAGACACATATATTTATTCTTTATTTATTATATATTCACACACACACACACACACACACACACACAAACCATTATCTTAATTAGCATACAGATGCATATAAAAATAATACCTCAAAATAAACAAGCACATGGTCTGTGGAGAATTGCACCTCATATGTTAATTGAGTGTCAAACTGTTCCATGCGACTCCAAAACAAATAATTAGTGATATGAGGTAGAGGACAGAGGAGGTGTCTTAAGAGACCATCCTGTGAGTTCACCTAAATGCATTTCGCATTTTACAAAAGCAAGACAGTATATTCTCACAGAAAGATAACCACTTCAACATTCACCCTCATAAAAGTGGTAACTGAGAAGAAAGTGTGGAACATGTTACAGAAAATCGAGTGCGGAAGATAACTAAATATGGTATAAAAGAAAATATGGTTTCAACTTTATTTTTAGGAGAAAGAGGCAGCTTGTGATTTGATGAGATGTTTTCATTGCATGCGTGCATGTGTGTACATGTTTGTGGGCAAGTCTCCGTGTGTGTGGTGTGTATTTGTGTGCTTGTACTATTTGATGATGTGTCGATGTGTGTTTTTGTTGCTGTGTTTGTCTAGAGGTAAATTAACCTGTCAGAATGTTTGTGTTTACTCCTAGATTAGCATGAGAGGGTTGTAGTGTCAGCACCCACCTCCATTCACAGAGTGTGATGCAAGAGCAGGCAACTCTGCTCTGTCCTGCCCTTCTGCCATCAGTGCAACGCATGTGCTTGTGGGAATGTGTGTTTGTTATCTTGCATGCACAAAGAGGCTGGCCGAAGTGTAGTTGTCTATCTAAAAGGCTGTGACATAAAAGTCCTTTAAAGTCTTCACTCCTCTGCCAATTCACCCTTCATCTGATGAACCCACTTCATTGGCCTGCCTATGTTGCCAACTCCTTCCCTGTCTTCTAGCTTCTTTTCCTCCTTTTGCTGAAGTCACCTATTCTTCTGCCTCTTGTTTTGCCCAGTTCTCCACCCACTTAATGCCAGACACTGAGCCAGTAGGCAGGTTTGTTACTATAACATACATAGCATGTGTGTGAGATCTACAGATAAAACAAACTTTTAAGTCACAAACATTTTTTGTTGTTTTTGTTTTTATTTATTCCCATAAAATAATTCATATGTTATTTCAAGAAATATATTGCATGGTTGATGTTTTCATGGTTTCATATAAGCGCCCCTGTTCTCCAACTACACACACAATCAATGCATATTGCCTACACCCTCAGTAGCAGAGGACCGAGTGACTGACTACCTGGCATGGTAGTGTAGTGAATTATCTACACAGCATTTGCATATTGTTGCAATTATTTCCTGGGGTTAATTAGCTGTGGTGGAGCACACCGCCCTGTGAGACCAGCTTCCTGTCACTAGCTCTCAAACAGTATCTTAGCCTTATTTATTTATTTTCCGTACTTCCCCACACTGACTGTGTGTATTTGCCTGGATGTGTGTGTATGTTGTGTGTGCATCTGCCAGCACTGTCAAAATGGCATCCCAACTGCACACCTGTTGCCAACATCCTTCAGCCATGACTGTCAGGGGACATTTGAGGGTGTGTAGTGTTTGTGTGTGTATGTTTACTGAATATATAGTGATCCATACTGTCCCTGCAGAGAATATAAAATACAAATGTGCTCCCTAGACAGTCTCAGGACCAGACAGCCTCCAGATGCTGACAGCTAACTATTATCAAAATAAAAATGGAGTTATGGGAAGCATACACACCATCATACATGCAAACAGAACGGATGTGTATTTATTGTCAGTTACCATGGCCTCCAGTGCAGACATCTCCCTATAGGACAATCTACTGTAAGTGCTTCAAATCACACAGTTTGTGATTAAAGTGATATGTACTTAGTGACTGGACATTATGGTCAGTACAACGAGGATGCTGCCAAAGATGTATTTAAGTTAAATACTGCATTTGAGCCATATATAGCTAATGTTTACATACTATACATTGCATATTAACTGCGTTTTCCATTCCAAAGGCTGCAGTAAATCAAGTAAAATATGGTTTAGGGCAAATTGTTGATTGCTAGTCAATCAATAGAACATTGATTAGGTGTTAACTTAGTTGCATCACCATTCAACTGCTAGACAACCTGCTATGCAACACTGTGCATGAATATCTACCCTGATTTCAGTCTATAAGTGGTTCCAACTGTTGAGTGTGTTTGACTTCCAATTCTCTAGTTTCGAGAATTTGTTCAATTTAGCTCTTTCCATTACTTACACAATAACGACTCACACTCCATTACAAAGCCACACATAACTGTATGCACACGCGCACACACACACACACACACGCTTGTGTTTCTTCAAAAGCGGTCCAGTCCAATACTTGCCCTGTGTTTATTCACTGTAATGAGAAGCAGGGAAAAGAGAACGAGGGAGAGGAGTGTGCTGCAGCCAGAATAACAGCCTCAATGCCAACACAAACTTAGTGTCTGACCAACACAGGAAACAATGAATCTAACAACATCAACGCACTTTGACAAACAACCTCTTCAGACCTCCATGCTCCTCCCTTCTGCTCCTCTTCCCCAGTCATCCAAAACACAGGAAGCTGGAATTTCTAACCGGGAGATGGTGAGCAGTGTGGACCAGAAGCAATCTAGTGGATAAGAGCCGTTACACTTTCTACACTCAGAACCTTTCAGTGGGAGCCAGAAGTGTCAAGACAGTGTCACAGGATGCCTAAACAACTTTATTGGGCTTGGATTTATTTGCCTCAGCAGTGCTGGTTCCAATCTTGCAAAAATGTCAATAAGTATTTCAAGGTGTTGGAGTGACAGCAGAAGTAGATTCAAAAGTAATACAAACACACATACCACAACATTATCCCTGAGTTTATTCCTGTGAAGGAAGGGGAAGAAACAAATTACTAAAATTACACAGAAGCACTCTTATTTCTCACTCTCTCTTCTCTCACACACAAATTCTGACCAACAATTTCTCTCTGTCTCTCCCCTCCTGCTGTCACGCCACACACTGGGTAAGCCCACCTGCAGCACCAGTCATTACACTCTTTAATATGTCCTGATCAGCTCAGAACAGGATTGTTTTCATTTGGCCTAATGATTAAATATTAAATAAGCAATGTACATAATTACATGTTTGGTATTACCAAACAGGTTATTAGAATAGTTAGTTTGTGTGTGTATGCGTGACTGAATACATGTGTCTGTGCACACAATTAAAAAGTGGACCTCAACGACACCTGTTTGCAATTGTATTCTAATCAATGTCTGGGAAATGGACTCCTTTGTCATTGCTTTTCCTTTTTTTTATCTTCCCTTCTTTACCTGCTTTTAAGGCAGACAGAGAGCTGAAGTTAGCTAGAAGCTGTCTGGGACCTGATGGGTCTGCTAGAGTGGGGGGAAAGAAGGTATAGAGCAAATTAGTAGTAGAGATGGGAAAATAATGACTGTGGCATTGTGGGTAATTAGCAGGTATAGTACCTATGGAGAGTTGGGAATATAATGATGTGAGAAAGAGACAGAAAAGGGAGAATAAAGTCAAAATGTGCAAGACTAACAAGATGGGGAAAATGCACGTGTGTGTGTGAGAAAGACCTACGTATGTGTATGTGTTATTAGACTTTGCAATAGGGGATATACGGTATAAGAAGAAAATGAGTGAGTGAGATAGAGACAAAGAAAGAGAGAGAGACCTGGAGCCAGAGAAAGGAGAAAAACTATAACGTACATGTCATCCCACGTGCAGATTAGCGTGCTCAGACTGTATACAATAAAATAGCATGACCTTGGTGGGGTCAGTCTTCTCTGACAATATTTGCCAGGGCATTGTTTCAAATCAATAACTCATTAACAAAGTACAAAGGAAGTTGCTGTGGGTTTGTGAGATTCTTTATTAGAAAAGAGCGGCTGCAGGCCAGAAAGGTCATCGCTGTGACATCTCGGCTAGCCTTGTGCTGCCGCCCGGATTGTCAGGTGAAATTACTGCGAGCCATTAATTGACATAAGGCAAAGGAGAGCAGGCAGGCAGACAAGGCTGTGTGTGTTCCAGGATGACCCTGAGGTGCTGTGTGTGTGTGTGTGTGTGTGTGCGCACGTGTCTGTGTATGTCTTTATTCGGGTCAGCCTGTATCCACAACAGGGTTGTGTGCAGAGAGAGACAGAGAGAGAGAGGGAGCTCCGTGGGTGGGGAAATGCGAGGGAGGGCAGGATGGATGTGTTTGATGGTTGACCTGACTAGAAGATTGGGAGCAGGGATCTGGGACCAGCTACACTGGTTCTGCCTTGAGCAAACACACAAACACATAGGCATTCACACACACACACACAGATGTTATGTACTACACATAACACATTTCCAGAAGTGCTCACAAACACACTAACAAGCACAAAACAGATTCCCATTTAAAACTTGAAAAGTCAAATGCCCTAACTTACTGTATACACTAAATTTGAAGACAGGGAGATAGGTTAATATGTGACAAACACCAAAGTGCACTTGTATCATGGCCTTAACATGAAAACTAAACTCATACAGTGTATGTATGTGCACATAGGTCAAAGATTTTTCTCTACCACACCCATACAGAAATACACACCCAATTACAAAGATGGCATCTAGCCAATTTGTTCTTTGCAGCAAGCAGGTGAGCTGCCCTGTAGACCTGGCCATTGACTTCTCCTCTGACCAGAGTTCAGAGGTTAATCAAGTCCCTACCTGTCCTTGGAAATGCTGAGCCTTACTTCTTGGCACAACCACAAGTCAAAGGTCAAATAAACCCTGTCTGTATAATTGCTTGTGGATCACAGATTGGGGCAAAGGGGTGAAGGTGACAAAGAGCAAAAATCTAGTTCCATAGAGAAACACTGTAGCACCATGTCAAATAGAATTACCAGTGTGTGTGTGTGCTGGTGTGCCCGTGTTTTAATGTTTATAATCAAGTTGTGTGTGTAGGTGTGTGTGCACGCACATAAGAGAATTCTCAGGATGTTATGTAGCAGTGTGAACATGGGGGAAAAGGACATGATCTGCTAAACACAGACAAGGACAAGGATCTCAGCGTGCCCCCGTGGACGGCTGCAGCTGGGAATAATGGGTCTTAGAGAGGCAGGGCCTGCTGCTTCCTTTAGGAAACACACTTTGTACAATCCAGAACAGTCAGATCAGTATGAGACATCATAAGACCAGCCTGTCTGTGCCACATCCACCACGAAGAAATGGGACAAGACAATACTCTAAAGAGTTCTGCATCTGAACTAAAGACAAAAAAAGACTAAAAGATATGCTATGCAAAAAAAAAAGCACACAAAAAATATTATTTAAAAGACTTATTTAGAAGAGGGTCTTGAATCAACTCTAATTTGAGTAAGGGGTTAAAAAACTGGGAGATAAACACCACCCTAAGTGCAAACACTAACAAACTGAAGAACCCTTTATTTTTCCTACGTGGTGCCAAATGAACAACTGTAGCAAAAGCAGAGAGATGTCATAACGCAAGTATTCAACGTACTATTGTCTCAGCTATACAGATCTGTCATTCTTGAAGTTGCACTGGAGCTGAATATAGTGGTAGAAAAGGAACAGAAGGAATAGCCTTAATCTGCTACTTCAAAATGCTATTGGAGTGAGGGTTTCTCAGTCTCTCTCTCTCTCTCTCTGAACATTTAAGGAACATACAACATAAGATGTTAAAAGGGAAAGCAGAAAAAAACTAAGAGAAAGGGAAAAAAGTATTCCAGTCATTTATAAAAATAAGTGGTGCTTAAAGAAAGGAAAAGCACTGTTTTTTGTCCCCTTTGCTCTTTTCCCCCCTACTTCTTTCCAGGGCCTGCTGGCCTAATCCCAGCCAGCCAGTCTTGGCTGAACTCTTTGGAAGCTTCTTAAATCCATGAATGTGCCTTTTGTTCCTGCCATTCCTCCGCTTGGCTGACAGAAAATAGCTAACTGGATTACTGCTAAAATTCAGAGTAACGTGAACTCCCAAACTTCTATATGGCAAAGTGCTAAGAAAGCGCCCCCCTCCCAACCCTTTCCTTCTCCTCATCAGCATCCCTCCGATCAGACTTTATATCCTTCCACTGTTCCCTCTACCCTCTCTCTTTTTCTGTCTCCCTCCTCCACCAACATCCCCCTAAACATGGCCCAGTGGTGTGTGATCTGAAGAACGGGAGAGGAGAGGGATTAGATAAGGTTGAGAGGTTGCACACTATGAACCCAGGGCTAAAAAGTAAAAATCCTAAAAGCAGTTAAGAGCTTATTAATGTGTCTAAGGAAGCGTATTAATCAACTCAACTCTATCAGGAGGCTGTGTGTGTGTGTGTGTTTGTCAGTCTTCGTAATTAAATGCAGTACAAGAGAAAATGTACAATGTAACTTCATGAGTCTCATAGGTATAAATATAGGGGGTGAGGGTGTTAATTTGAGCTCACGGAATTTTGTATAATGTTGGATTTCATTATATTACAAGTAGACGGGAGAGTATGTATTTGATGGTGTATGTATCTGAATGGCTGTGTGCAGGTGGTCTGGCAGCTCAACGGGAGTTAGAGTGCAAGGTGTCGTGAATAAAAAGGTTTGTGTGTGTGTGTGTGAGAATGCTTTGAGTGCTGGTTTCTTGGGTGGGTACTGTTAATATGAAAACGGCACTGCTAAAGAGGTTTGATTTGATCCACCACCCACCCTGAGTAAGAGAGGTGATGGAGAAAGACACACACAGACGCGCGCCAACACACACACACACACACACACACACACACACACACACACACACACACACACACACACACACACACACACGTCAAAATCTTTTTCCATCTCTTTTACTCTTTTGTCTGCTGTTAAGTGTGTGCCTTTGCTTGTGTGTTCATGTGCAGATAGAGGCAGAACGGTAAAAAGTTAAGCAGTGCAGGAGATGGCATGGACAATGGAGATAAGGTCATACACACTAACATTCTGCTGACTTCTGGATCAAAGGTCAAAATTCAAGGGGCACCAACACAGAATCATCCAGTTCACTCATTAATCTTTATCCCAACTCTTGCAATCCCTGCATTTTTATGCATTTCTTTGTTTTTAAACAGCATAATGCTAAATACTGCACTAATATCAAGTGTTAAATCAATTATAGCTTAAACTTTACTGGACTGGTGAGGCATTTGCTTCAGTTATTCATTATGGGTTTTTTTTTTAAATAAAACTTAATTTAACATGTGAGTTATTCATTATGTTGTCTATGTCGACTTTCATCTTAAGAAGCAATGGAAAGCCAAGAGTGTTTAACTGCAAAGCATTTCAGAGAGACTGCAGTCTCAAAAAGAGATACACCTGCTGCATACTGTCCTTTTTTCAATGCATCTGACTCTGGTTAGCATGCATGGAGAAAGAAAGTAAATTCCAGCATCAGGATGTGAATGCTACTGCATGCTTCTCACAGGACACCGAAACATTGTTCAGGACTCTGTTAACAGTCTTAAACTGCTGAGATTACTGAAACTAAGAAAAAGGGATCAGAAAAATGAAGATAAATGAAATAACTCAATATGATATGATATAACAAACTCACAACAGTACTATAAACAACATGTTGGATTTACTGTAAGAACTTCGCATCAGATAGTGTAAAGCAAATTCATCAGTTGTAATGACTGGGAAGCAAGAGCACATGTAAAGAAGTGTGATAAAGTAAGAAAGCACTGTGGCTAATTATCCCTTATTAGTGTGTGTGTAAAGGTACTGCCGGGGGGGTGAGAAAAAAAGCCTGTGCTGACAGCTCACATGCCGCCCGCTAGTCCCACAGCAGCCCTAACTCTTGTCAGACACCAGAGACGGATGTATTTCATACACACACACACACACTTTCACATACTTTCACACACCCACCCACATGCAAAAACGTCCATGCATTACTGTGACGCTACTTCCATCAACCAAAGTAAGACACAGCTAAATGACATTACTCTCGTAAAAAAAAACACTGCGCAATGAGGAAAAAGTCTTTCTCAATTTTTTAAAATGCCAGTGATCAAGGGTGTTACAGAAATAAATGACTGGAAAGATTTTAAATGGCAAATAATGATTATGAGGGTGAAACAAAAAAACACCTATCAAGAGGACAATATTGTTTGGATTTATCATCACTTTAGCCATAATTATTTTCACAATAGGACTACATATATGCAAAGTGTCACTTCCTTTGTTTGATCACAAGGTAAAGTGGGCAAGCTAGGTGCCTAGAGGCAGCTGTGTGTGTGCACAAGTACACAGGTACTGTATGTGTGCGTGACTGAAGTGTGTGGTCAGCGCAGCATGATAATAATGTTGCAATGCCTTTGCAGAGTATGTGTTAGGGAGATAATAATCCCAGTGGTCAACAAAAGTGAAGGGCCTGAGCTGCACTGACCAGCCCACCATCTGAGAGAGAAAAAGAGAGAGCGAACGAAAGAGGAAGAGAGAGAGAGGGAGGTAGCCATGTGGTTAACACTTGCTCACTGAAAGGCGACTGGAGCACAGCCAACCTCTTCACACACAGGCTGACCACACAAGAGCCTCTCTTTCTCCCTCTGCCTCCCATCCTCTCTTCATCCCTTGTTACCTAACATTTCCTTCCTTCGCTTCCTCAGCTAGCCACCTCCCACCTTATTCCTCCCCGCACCTTCTTGCCTCCTTTGTCACTTCCAAACTTGCCCAAATTCCTCCCTCCCATTTTCTCACCTAAGTCTCTTCTCCTACCTCCTCCCACAACCCTAAACTGTCACTCTGTCCACCTCCCCCATCATGTCTGCTTTTGATGAACATCTATCCTTCTGTCTCTCTGCTGCAGCTCCCTCTTTCTTCCTGCTTTTTTTTTCCATCTCTCCTCCCTCTCTCCATTTCTTCATACCTCCCTCCCTCTACGACTTACCCGTATGGGGATCCGTTCAGTCTCTGTCTCCTTCTGCGGGTTACGGTACTTCTCATAAAATTCTCTCTTCTTTTTGCCCTCTTTATCATCTTTACGTTCCCTCTTTTCAGCGGGTTCATCCGAGGGTTCAGTAGGAGAGGGTATGGGAGTCGACTTGGCTGGCTTCTCCACCTCCAGGTAGTTCTCGTTGGGGTTGAGCACCATCACACCGTAGCCCTCCTAAAACAGTGAAGAAGCATATTTATGTATGTGTATCTGAACCATGACATAATCTATATCAGAATCGGGTGTGTTTAGAATTTATGTTATTTTGGTCATTGATTGATTTCTACTGTCTACACAATAACATAACATTTTGTATTTGTATAGAGTTTTTTAATAACAAAGCTTGAAAATTAATGAATGAAAATTAACTAGGTTGTCAAAAAGAGCTGCAAAATGTCTAGTGAGATGATCAATAAAAGAAATGACATATCTCAGGTAGAGAACATGAGAGGTATGTGACCATGCATGTGCATGTCTGTGAGAGAGATCTGTAGGCATAATAATTCGAGAAATAGAATTTCAATCTTGGGTTTTCTTTTACTTTAATAAAAAGCAGACATTATTATTTTTGCCAAACCTACGAGGTAAAGTTGAAATAAAAATGCATCTCTGCTACATTGAAGCTTAGAAATGACCTGTTCAGTCAAGGTCTGGTAATGACTCACATTGTTTATGCAAGACTATATCTACAAGCAAATAATACTGTAAAAAGACTTTAAAAACACAGACTGTGAGATGGCTAGGGAAAAGATGCAAATCTGGACTGAAAGAAAGAGCAGTGAGACCAAAAGGAGAGTGTGTCACTGTTGGGACAAGCCTGAGAAGTAACTAGAGGATTGGAATTCAGCTACAGTGCTTTCAGTCGGTGAGTAGCATTTAGTGACTCCAAAGGCCAAGTGTCACTTAATATCAAGCCCAATCGATTCCATCATCACTCAACAAAAGAGTTAGCTGCAACTGCACGCATGTCTATGTGTATGTGTCTGTATGTAACTTGAAATGTCTAGACAAGTGAGACACACACACTGTCTCAAATAATGTCAAGACAGCACTATGGAGAAAAAAAAAACTAAAGTTGGGAAATTTTAATTAATATTAACCATAATCCATTCACTATTTCAATATGCCAACAATTAAAAGATGAGTTAAAAATAAAAAAAAATGTAACAAAGAAACCAACAAAGTGGTTGTAAAAAGAGAGCAAATGACAGAAGGGTTATGTATTGTGAAGAAAAGGAAGTTTTCTTGTAGCCTTTAGTGACTTCTTCAACTTTGAAACCATTTTAATTAACTGTGTTTATTGTCCCAAGCACTCTGAAACTAAAGCAGGAAATGGATGGATTCCTGTTTCACTTTGGTTGTGCTTTTCACACACAACTCCATTGTGAAGAAACATACACACACTGCAAGACTTAAACTTATGGGTGCATGCCTGTGCAAACGCACAAAAGACACACACTAAGGAGCACGAAAGATATCAGCGCTGACAAAAAGACCTTTAGGAGATGTGAAAAAAAAAAGTTTAGAGAGACAGCATCGCTCAGCTTCCTCTGTAAATCGTCAGCGCACGCAGACACATGCAATCTTCTCGAGGCGGCACGTCTTCCCTTGCTTAATAAGTGTTAACACAATGTGCTCATCTTCTGTTGACGCAGCATGTGTGTGTCCCTCTTGTGCTCATCGGCATCAAACCTGCCACACACTCCTTCCCTTAGCACCTGCCGTGTGTTGACAACGGTAAAATGACACTGTCTCACTTATTGAAATTATACAATTAGTCTAATTCTCACTCCCTTTCAAATTCAGACATAGTTCTCCTTAGCTTGCTGGACATATGTGTAAAGCAACACTTATTAATATAAAGACCATTCACTTACAAAAGATCACTAAGGAACAAGAAAACTCATGAAGATCAAAATATTATATTTAAAGTATATGTTTTTTTTCCATTACACATTTAAAATGCAACTGAAAATTCAATAAATATATCTTCAAATTCTCATCAGTTTCTGTTACATAATGGGATGAAGTTTTATATTTTACTTTTTTCAAGTTTTGTTGTAAACTACCAAGATATATATATATATATATGTTGTTTTTATTATTCTTTTTATTTTTTTTTCAATGACGTACACATAACAGTTTG
>JAUBNQ010000028.1:9790318-9830670 GCA_032353495.1 Ctenopoma kingsleyae | reverse complement strand
GCCTCTGTATGTTTATGTAAATATTCCTTTAAAAGACAGTTTCTATATACAATAGTCATTTTTAATATTAACAATGTGTACACTGTATTTCAGATTAGAATTTCTGTATGTGTCCAAACCTTTGACTGGTAGTGTAGCTAAATGGGGAAACACTGAAAAATCATTAACTGACCGCCAGATGAAGTGGGCTGATGGGGGCCTGGGTCTCTGAACCACTCAGGATGTCTGTTCCTGAAGTCTCCATTAACTGAAATAGAAAAATGACTTGTATATTATTCACTTAAGATGCAGGTTTGCACATAATGCTGCACAGATTTAAAGCTGGGATATTAAGAGTGTTTTGTAAAGAAGTGTGCCATGTGGAGTGGATATCAAGAGGGGTTTCACAGCAGCTCCATCTGCTCTACAGCTGATCTAGGCACTATATTTCCAACAGAGGGAGCTACTAACAAACAATCAATGTAAGCTCATTGTGTTACAGCGGATGACTGAAAAGTCTTTCTTACCACATCAAGAGATGTCTCACTTGCCATCTGAAAGAAACACAAATATTGTTTATGATAAAATGATACTGCTCCAGAGTTTTCTCTACAGTTTCAAATCATTGAACCTATAAAATTAATCCAAATTCATTTGTATAATTTCAAGCTTTTGACCATATGTAGGACATGGAAGATGTTTTCACTCAGTGTGGAAGGTGTACGCACCAGTTCCAGACAGAGTGTGCGTCCATAGGCTGAGGCATAATGCACGGCACTGTAACCCTGTTTGTCCCTCACCCCAGGATCAGCATTGTTCCTCAACATGTACTCTACACACCTGATATAGAAAAACAAACACGATTTTTTTAAACAAAAGTCTTCATATGCCACTAAGGATATACTTTGATGCCTAATTAGAAATGCTGTCAAGTAAACAGAGTACAACTTACTTTCCATCTGTGTCGGCAGCAGCAGCATAATGTAGAGGGCTGCAGCCTCTCTGGTCCAGCTCACTGATGCTTGAACCAGACCCCACCAAGGCAAACACGCACTGGTAGTTACAGTTGGCTGATGCATAGTGTAAAGGAGTCCTGGGATGGTCAGAAAACCAACATCAGCAGCCATTATATACCTAACTCTGACACTATTTCCCAAAGTATTCCCAGTTTATCAAGGTCTTCGGGCCTTATGTTTTCCATTCCCATCATTCCTACAATTAAACTATGGGCTTGGCTCACCTTCCAAAGTTGTCTCTCCTGTTAAAGTCTGCTCCAATGTTTAACAGCAGGTTCACACACTCCAGGTTCCTGGGTGGAGAGACAGCTTTAACAGTCATGTTTTGTTGACATATCAATGAATATGAATACAGCTGAATACAAACTTTGTCTATTATTAAAGAAATGGCAATAAACCTTAATATTTAGTAACTGATGAAAACCGAACTAAAACTAAAGAATGAAAGTTGTTGAAGGAGAAACACAAAACAAAAAAAGAAGACAAAGAATGAAACAAAATAGTACAGTGGTAAACAAGAACAGTGACTCACCCTCCAGCTGCAGCAGCATGTAGACAGGTTCTTCCAAAGTCATCAGGGGTATCAATGTCAAACCCTGCGCAAATATGCAGTCAGCATCAATCTGGATGTCAACTACTTACAAGAATGGTGTAAGCATGAATATACCTGAGGACAGCAGCTTCCTGCAGCAATCTGAGAAGCCACTGAGAGCTGCCAGGTGTAGAGGAAACATCCCATGACCGCCTTTACTGGAAAGATGAAACATGTCATTACACGAAAAAAAGGGTGAAGGTGTGCAAATGGTTTTGCCTTCCTGACTATACATATATAAACAGAACAATGTTAAAACAATATTAATCATCTCCAATCTTCAGACTATTCAATTTATGTTTGCATTTCGTATTACTAAAGCACAGATTGAATTCAGTAGGATGACACAAAATGGATAAATGTCAGTTGTTACTAACTGGGTGGTATTGGCTCTATGTTTGATGAGTGCTGTGATGATGAGCTCATGGCCATAGCGGGCTGCGATGTGAAGGGCAGTATTTCTGCTCTTGTCCTCACAATCAATCTCAGCTCCTACAAACACACACACACACACACACACACACATAAACAGCCATTATACATACTACATATACACATGTAATTCAGGCATGAAGCATGTAGTGCGCTGTTGGAGCTCTCACCATTTTGAATGAGGGCCTGAGAGCAGGAGAACCTTCCGTGGGTAGCTGCCATGTGAAGAGGAGTCTTACCATCCTTACTCTGAACAGACAGAAGGAGAAACAGGGACAAACATTAAAGATGATGATGCGTTTTTTTTTTTTTTAGAAAGTCTATACTAGTGCATCTAAAAAATGTGAATATTGTGAAAAAGTTATTTTTTTGTAATTTAATTCAAAAAGTAAAACTCTCTATATTCATTACATGTAAGTGGAATATTTACAATATACAATACTTACAACTCATGAAAATCAAAAACCCAGTATCCATTTCATAAGATCAATTAAAAAATGATTTACAATACAGAACTACTAAAAAGTATGTTTATTTATGCACTCAACACACACGGGGCTGCTTTAGCACTAATTACTGCATCAATGCAGCGTGGCATGGAGACAATCGTCCTGTGGCACTGTTGAGGTGTTTTTGAAAACCAGGTTGCTTTATTAGCAGCCTTCCGCTCTTCTGTATTGTTGGGTTGGGTGTTTCTCATCGTCCTCTTTCCACTTCATCTCAAGTCAGCAGTCTTCCCTATGATCTCTATACAGAGAAATACACTGTATTTATACTGTATGAATAGTAATTTACTCAAACTTGAAATTAAAAATCCAAACATTCTGATACTGGATTTTCATGAGCTGTAAGCCTTAATGATTAAAATGAATTCCATGAGCAGCTTGCAGCCTGAGGGAGCCACCCACTCTCCCTCCATCTTCCATATGGCCTTGCATCTTGAAGCTGTGGGGACCTACTGTCAGTTTCCATCACTGCTACCAAAGTGGTAACTACAGTGTCATTTCAGTTCTATACTTGATGCTGAACAGTTTACAGATTGGTAAGATTTTTTGTGCTAAAATATGTTCTTTGTTAATCTATACAGGTGACCCAGACATAAGGATTTCTCTGTTAAATTTGTGTAATTCAGGGTTTGAATTAAAATGTAACTGCATATGGACACACCCGCATATTGATGTGTGCTCCATGGGCCAGCAGCAGCTCCTGGCACAGTGCCCCTTGGCGCGAGGAGGAGGCAAAGTGAAGGGCAGAAAAACCCCTCTCGTTCACCTGAAACAAGATAGAAAAAAACACTGTTAAACACACAGTGACCACACATGTACTAAATCTTGCAGAGAGATAAGCACACACCTGGTTGACATTTGCCCCTGCCTGGATGAGCTCACTGACCACCACGTCCTGACCATTGTAACATGCCAAGTGGAGTGGGGTGTTACCATAAGCATTCACCTCATTCACCTACATAGAGAGATTATCTGTGTTTATGGCTTTTCAAAAACACAGCATAAGTTGCAGAGATGTTGCATTTTAATGACTAAAGAATATTATATTAACATCCTTTAAAACAGGTGTTTATTAAGTTAAACAACACAAAACCAAAAGGTTATGATATATTATGTATATATTAAGGATATTGTGCGAGCATGTACTGACATGGACTCCCAGGCTCAGCAGGTAGTGCACTGTACTGCTCATGCCACTGGAAGCAGCTGCATGGAGTGGGGTGTAGGCCTTCTTGTCCTTACAGTCAACCTCTGCTCCACTGGCCACCAGTAATTTCACAACCTCCAGGTGGCCTGATTAACATTCAGAAGAGAATGGGATGAAAACTCAGTTCAACTCAGTAAATCCAGTGCATTTCACTACGTCCCGTTTATTAAATAGACAAATGACAAGTAGAAACACATATTAGAAACACACTGATGTGGCACTGACTCCAGGGTCAGTAGCTCAACTCCCGGTTTATCCTGGCCATGCATCGTATCCTTGGACAAGACACCAAAACACTGTAGTAGCATTATCATCTATGTGCAGCTGTCCAACAACAAATTCCTCAAATGGAGCAATAAATTATGTCATTATTATTATTATTATTATTATTATTATTATTACATTACATCAGTCTCACCCATGTAGGCTGCCCAATGAATGGCTCTCCTGTCTTTCTTGTCAAATGCATTAATGTTTGCACCTCTGGACAGCAGCAACTTCACCATCTGACAAACAAAAGTAAATTAAATATGTGCTGTTGTGTGCTTGTCTTTATGTTTATGTAAGAAAAAGGGACCAACCTCTACATGTCCACTGAAGGCAGCGTGGTGCAGGGCAGTCCGTCCTGCCCGGTCAGACACATTGACGTTACTTAACTGTGGTACCAATGCTTCGGCACAGCGTACTGCTTTGTTGCCAGCTGCTACATGAAGCGGCGTCTGCCAGTTTTTGTCCCGGGCGTTAACATCTGCACTGTGCTTTAGCAACATTGCCACGGCATCCTGGAAGAACAGAGAGCATGGGTCAGACTGTGCAGATAGATGGTCTATTTTCTAATGTGCCTCAATGTTCTAACAAAGTACACACCATAGTTATAAAAATCTTTGCTATAAGCAGTTTTAAAGCCTACAATAGCACTGAGATGGATTAAAAAAAAACACACAGGGCTGTGTTAGTGTGGGCATGTTGCCCAGGACCAAGCAGAAAAGGTAAAGAGATTCCGAGGGCTTATCAGACACCAACACGTTGCACAGTGGTTATGTCCATTTGCTCCTTTAATGTCAGACTGGCTACATTTATAAAAATATACCGCAGCAGAAATAATTTATCCATCTTGTTCAAGTGTAGAAGGACAACGTTTTATCTGGACTCTTATAAGGGTAGAATCTCAAACAGGGGCTTGGTATGAAAATCTGAAATATTCCAATTCTAATTAGTGTGACAAGGAAGAACAGAGTTACAAAACTGCAGGAGCGTCACCAGAATACAAATTAGCATATGTGTGTGTTGTATAATGTGTCATGTAATGTGGTACCTCGCTACAAGAGGCGACAGCTCGATGAAGAGGAGTCAACCACTTGTTATCTTTGGCATTAACTCGGGCTCCTTGGATAAAATGGAGAGTGTGAGTGAGAGAGAGAAAGAGATGTCAACAGATAGCAGGCATAATGAAAACGGTCTGACCATTGAATAGCCACCTAAAAGACAGAACAAATGATAAAAGACAAAACCTTAAAGAAAAGCTAAAAGGATTAAAATCTTTTTTAGCTTATGGGTAAGGGGTCGTTTGAGTCACTAGTGCCTGGAAGATATAAAACTCCCATGATACTCTTTGGCACAGCTTGGGAGTTAAAATAGCCCTGAAGCTGCACCTGTCGCTTGCTCTTCATATTATTGAGAAACATGCACACACCTCTTCCACCCTACTCTTGTATTACAACACTGTTGAGCCCACCTCCTGACATGCTTAGCTGATTTCACAGAAAGTCAAGCTGGCGTGGACCCTATCAGATGACTAATAGATCTCACAAAAAGTCACAAGTACAGTGCTGTGAAAACATTTTCCACCTTTCTGATTTTTGTTTTACTTTTGTGCATTTTTGCCACAGTTAAATTATTCAGATCATCAAACAAAATTTTATATTACCCAAAGATAACCAAAGAAAATACAAAATACAGTTTTAAATGACGATTTCATTTATTAAGGGAAAAAAGCTGTCCTAACCTAACTGGCCCTATGTGAAAAAGCATTTGGCCCCTAAACCTAATAACTGGTTGTGTCACCTTTGGCTGCAATAACTGCAATCAAACGTTTGTGATAACTGACAATGAGTCTTTCTTATTAGAGGAATTTTGGCCCATTCCTCTTTGCAGAATTGTTTGTTTTTTTTAGCCGTTCAGAGATAGACGTGCTGTTGTATTTTGGATCATTGTCCTGCTACATAACCCAAGTGCGCTTGAGCTTGAGGTCACAAACGAGCAAATAGAGCATACAATTCATGGTTCCATCAATTACGGCAAGTCACCCAGGTGGTGATGCTGCAAAGCAGCCCCAGACCATCACACTACCACCACAACCTTTGATTGTTGGTATGATGTTCTCTTTATGAAATGCTGTGTTACTTTTATGTCAGATGATCCTTGATAAACTTTTGTCTCATCAGTCCACAGAATATTTGCCCAAAAATCTTGGGGATTAATGTTTTTTGGTGAATGTGAGATGAGCCTCTGTGTTCTTTTTGGTCAGCAGTGGCTTTCCTTGAAACTCTCCCATGGATGCCGTTTGTGCCAAATCTCTTTCTTATTGTTGAATCATGAACACTGACCTGAGGTCTGCCTTACTTTTTCACATAGGGGCAGACGGGTTCAGACAGCTTTTTAAAATAAAATCATTATTAAAAACTGCATTTGTGTAATATTAAAATTTGTTTAATGATCTGAATCATCAAGGTGGGACAAATATGCAAAAAAAAAAAAAAAAAAAAAAAATCAGGAAAGGAGTAAATACTTTTTCACAGCACTGTAACCAAAAGAGCTACAAGCAGACACATGAGTAATATGGTGCTAATGAAATTGAAATGTGATTTGATGGGATTGAGGAATATTTATTTTTGGAAAAAGGGGATAAAATAGATAATTTTGTGAAGAGGATTTTCTTGACCTGGCTGACATAATTTTTAAATAAGGTAAATACAGTCATTTAATGGTAATAAAACCACCTCAGTCAAAATGATGAAAGAAGCACTTCATGATTACAATAAATTACAAGTTACAAGTCAAATTACAAAGTCACTGTGACACTGCAGTGTGAGTATACTAACTAGGTAATACTAAAGGTTCACTGAAATACATGACTGAATATGCTGATTAATTTGTAGCTAGCAGTGCATCTGCCATAGTGTTTACCTGAGAGGATGAGTAGTTCAATGATCTCCGCATCTCCCAGGTAGGCTGCAGCATGAAGAGGTGTCCGCTTTTCATTGTCCTGACAGGGGACCGCAAAACAAGGAAAACTCAAATTAACCTAGGGAATCACTGCAAATAGTGTCATTTGCTCACGCAGAAAAACACATCATGAATGAGTGAAGGTTTCTAGTGGTTTCTCACACTATTCACCCCTCTTCTATTTTCACACTGGTAAAAATGGCAATTTTATCCAATTTAAAGGAAATCTACACAATGTGCAAAAAGTGGAAGTTTGTGAATTCTTTCAGAAGCCTCTGTACAGGACATGCCCAAAACAAAATCTATAGGCCTCATACTACTGTGGATCACAAGAAATCTGAGACTGGAGCCCCCAGGGGGAAAGGGTCTGCTTGTATTCTTCACTTCACTCCATCACTCCACTACTGCACGTCTTTCAGTGCCGCAGAGAGCAATCAGCAGAGTGTGGCTATAAACAAATGTCACGTGACTTCAGTGGGCCTGGTCCAGTATTGCTGACTCCAGAAAGACCCAGTATAATCACCCCGGCATTATAGACCCACAGACAGACCGCAGCACAGAGAGAAAAACAACAAACACATGACAATGAGGTGTAAAATTAGGAAATATAATTGGAAAGAAAGTGATGGGCAAAAAAGAAGAAGTGAGATCTTGTTATAGTTATGTTATGAACAGTTTGTGTGTCGTGACCTGGTCGACATCTATGGAAAATGGGGAAAGTAAGAAGCTGCCAAAAGGCACTCTCAGTCAGTCAATTGATTGATCAGTAGTAACCTAGATTAACTGGAGCCTGCTGGCTGGCTACTGCTTTCCTTGGTGTTGTTTACTATATGTCATGTTATGAGTCTGTGTGAAGCCACAGTGTCACAGCCAAATGCACAGAGGTGAGATCATGGCACAAACAGAGAAAGTCAGGTGAAACAGCAATAAGAGCGTAACTCACCTGAATGTTGACATCCTCTTTCTTGAATATGAGAGAGCGAACTTCTTCTGGGTCCACATTGAAGATGGCTCTTAACAGAGATGGCTACAGAGACAAAAAAAAGAGGGGAATGCTCAATTTGCAAGGTAATAATTTTCTATGCTGACAACTATGTTATCTATGAGAGTTATGAGAGTTACAAATGAGAGTGACTCACACACAGACACTATAATCATGACCTGGAAGAGAGCCCTACGTCACACATGGCTGTATATCACCAATATATTTACTACTCTAGCAGCTGCAGCATACAGCACATAAACACGGACGCATACACACACGTCATTATATAAATGTTTCAGTATGACTGTGAGGGGTTAAAGCTGCACTCTGTTGCCCCATAGTGGAAGGTCAGATGATAAGGATGTAAATAATCTAGAAGACAAGTGGAATGCAGAAAGAAATGACATGTTATCTGTAACCACCAAAGCACTTTCTCTTCTATACAACTATTTATCAGAACAATTTAAACAATCTATATCAGGTTTGCACACTGTAGAGAAAAGATGCCAATTTTTCCTTGAATGAGGAAGCTGCCGTTTCACACCTTAGTTTCATTTACATGCATTCGTGTGCCTGACTGTAAACAGCTGGCATGAACATGAGAGCATGGTGTTGCCTGATGCTGAGTGGGAGGTGTTAACAGTATTTATCAGCAGTCATTATAAACTTCTGAGAGGTATTGGTGAACAACAGAATGGCATTCCCATTCAAATCAAAGGTTAGGGGAAGTTAACCTATTTAAAGCTAGCAATTCAATTCTGGGTGCATGTTTCAAGCTACAGTTCTCTGAGAAAAATATTTTGATGTTAAAAATCAAACTGAAACAAATTAACCTACAACAGAACACATTTATATTTTAGTCCTATGGTTCTAATTATAATTTCACTGTAAGCTGTGTTTTCCTTAGTGTTGCAACATTATTGAAAGTGCTGACAAAGCAAATTTAAGAACAATGGCATGATGCTGCTGATTTACGCAAGGTCCTAATAGGTTTCAAATTCCAAAGCCTTCTGAGTTACAGTGTACTGCCATTCCCTATTTTACAAAATACCAAGTATATGAGGTCTATGAAATACTGAGTATTTCATTAATGAACCTTTTTTTTACCCAACGTTATGTGGGAGTTATGCCATGTGGTACTATATACAGTACAGCAAGTGTGACGTGAACCTGCTTGTTACTCTCAACCTCTCTGTTTTCCCTATCCCTCTCTTATTTCGTCCTAACCAAAAATAAGTGGAGTTGTCGGGCATATTGGTATCTGTCTTCACTGGAATTTTTCATTCTCGGTGTACACTTCAAAGAGCAGCTTTCATGGGATGAAAAGACTTTTGACCATGCTCAGTGTGTCCTTTATACAGCCAACACTGGGGAGTACAAAGGCCCAGGCTTTGCTAATAATCTATACAACCTAGTAGTCTTCTCAAATGGCAAGGCTATAACGGTCATTATATTGGTGCTATATTTGGCACTGGAAGACATGCATTGGTAGTGCACTGTATGTTGGTATGTATAGGATCTTCAACTATGCACTTCTGTACAGGTTTAAGCATCAGGGAAGGAATGAGATGCAGTGGTCTGTTCAAAATTCCAGTGAATGCTGTCATTTATACAAAAAACTGAATATAAACCAAAATGTGACTAAACCTCCACTGAAGCGAAGATTTAGAAAATCTAGTTCAATCAACAGCAAACCAAACAGAAGAGCCCATCTCACCTTGTCCTGCTGAACAGCAGCCCTTTGAGCGGCATGATGGGATGATTTGTACCGAGGAGGTGGGTGTGAAGAACAGGGTTCTTCTTCCTCCACCTCCTCCAGCACCACAATACACACGCGGCTAGCCCGCTCTGACCGCATCAGGAACAAACATTCACATACATCAACACAATCATTCACACACTCTCTCTCTGTCACACACACACACACACGTAAATACAGTGTTCTCTCCTACATATATGCGCAATTCAGGAAAGGCAGCAAAGGTCAGCAATAAATCCCATAAACAGAGTGACTTCCTTGTAAACAAACACAGCACATCTTCCTGTAAAATCCAATGTGAAGTCCCGCTCTGTCCTCTATCTGTCAGTGTTGCTTTGCCGCACGTCTCCTCTCCTCCTCTCAGTAACCCACACTCACACTGTCTGTGAGCAGCAATAGCCGAGGCAGCAGGGAATTCCTCTGCGTAATGGTGGCGGTAAGCAGCATGCGGCAGAATGAGCTTGGGCTGACTAGCGGCACACAGGAAGCTACATATCCTTACTGCTGTGCTGCAGCCAGGAACATAACACACACACACACATATACGCACACACACACACACACAGACCCAGTGATTAGCTTGGATGGAAGCTGTAGAGCCCTATATCTGCATGGGTATGCATTGCTCACTTCAGGCAGACTGCTGACTGCTCTTTCAAAAGAAGAGACAGACAGAGAATGATGAGGGGGGAGGGAAAGAGAAACAGAGAGAGAGGGAGAGAGAGAGAGAGAGAGAAAGAAAGAAAGAAAGAAAGAAAGAAAGAGGGAGGAGAATAGAGATACAAAGGGGAGGGAGAAAGTGAGAGAGAATAATTGTAGACAGGTACCTAGAGTACTGCAAAAAACAAAGCAATGAAGATGAGTAAAGGACAAAGAGAGGGCATAGAACAGCAATAGATGCCAACTGCTTAGTTACCAAATAAGTATTTAAAGAAAGAGCAATAGAAACAGGAGAGAGTAAAAACAATATAGGGAAATCCTGGACTGCAGGACAGTTAGGGGCCTACTTTAATGCCTAATTGTTATCAAGTCACTTTCCAAATAGGTCAGTTCCATAAGCCCACCTGATGTGGGTAAGACAATCCTATCAGTGTTTTAAGTGTATTACAAGTGTGAAAGTGTTAAGGCAAATGGAAAATGAAATGACGATTTACAGTAGAGAATGATAATGGAGTATTACCGATATCTTTACTAGCAATCCTGCTATCTCCAATGACCAATGCCATGTTGTTTGTTGAAAGTTTATTTAACTTTTAGCTTTTCCCAATTTGCTAAATAAGATTTCATTGGTTTGTTATTTCTATATTTGAGAGTAAAAGAAAATGGATACCAGATCGGTGTGTGTGTGTGTGTGTGTGTGTGTATTCTTGGTAGTGTTCTAGTATCCTCTTTTGTGTATCAGTGGCATAGCTTCAAAAGTCCCCATCTCCTCATTATAAAACTGGAACAAACTAGCTTTGCCAGAGAATGTGAGGGTAGCTAACAAGACCAGTCTGTGAGTGCATGTCTGCGTGTGTGTGCGTGTGTGTGTGTGTGTCTGTGTGTGTTTCAGTCTCCTTCATATTCAACACAGATCCTAAAAAGACCAATCTTGCCAAGCCACACAACCCCATTAATTCAGAGGGAGGGATGGAGCGGAGGAGGATGAATGAAAGAGAGAGATATTCTTTTGGATGGAGCCTTTCTACAGACCTACACTTTGAGTCTAGCGGACTTAATATGAAACAGATACAATCTTTCCGTTCCTCCTGCAACCGAGATGACATTACAAATTTGCATCAAAGGCACAAATAAAGAATGATGTTTAAAAAGCAAAGTACATAAACAAACAACCAATGTTTTGTCTATACTACTCTCAACAGAGTAGTACTCTCAGCAGTGCAGCCCAAAGATGTTTACAAAGCAGATTTGTTGTCATTTGCCAAATACAGTACAGTGCAGTACGAAGCAACAGCAAACAAGAACAGAAGTCTAAGTAAGAAAAAAAAAAACAACGTTCAATCTGCGTGTTATTTCATAAGAGACGTGACGGCGTGCATGTGTGTGCAAAAGTATGCAGGCTTGCAGTGACCTCTGCTCTGACCCTGCGACAGAACCCGCTGTGTGTGTAATAGAATCCCAGTCGAGAAACACAAAGGTCAGTGCATGTGTGTGTGTGTGTGCGCGCAAGTGCAGGGACACATACTCACAGAGACAGCAGCAATGAAATGCTGACATGCTGGCTTCAGTGTGCCATTTTTCACTTAGTTTTGTCATATACAAATAATGTGTTTACTGTAGCGTAGTATGTGTACTGTATGCTCTTAATTTCACATGGATTTTGGTGATACCTGATAAAACAAGTACTTATCTAGTAACAGAGCAACACTCATAATTTATAATTAATTTAACAGATGCATCAGCACATTACTAATGTATGCATGATGGACACATCTGAAAGGTTCCAGGCAAGTAAACAAACACAAAACTACACTTGACTCTCAATACTCACTCTCACTCATAACACTCCTCAGGAAGGACCAGAGCCTAGTTAAAACAAACCAGCATCATTCTAAGCAACAGTACTCCCTCTAGAGGACAAACTGTAGCCTTTAACAAAAGAGACACACACTTGTGTCTGCAGTCCTGGCTCTGTGTGTGACTATTTTTGTCCCTTTGTCCATTACTCTGTCAGCATGCACTACAGAGAACAATGGATAATATAGAGGGGCTTCTAATCACAAACACTCTTCCGTTTGTTGTGTGCCTGTCGACTGCCCGGAAGACTGGTTCAGGACAGTCTAGGACAAACCACACAGCTTCAGAATCATTGACCTACTTTGATTGAAGTCTTAATTTCAAATAGCTACCATCTCATTATAACCTTTCATGCAAATTCTGAAGCAGCATTTCACAGCACTTTTGGACCAATCCGTTTAATAATGCACGTATTATTATTATATTTAAATTGAAGTAACAATAACAATTTAATGCCTGTAACAAGTTATCCCTGCCCAAACTAGGCTTAAATTGCAAAATTTACTTCACTAATAGTACCATAACTCAATGTACAATTACATGTAAAGGAGCAAAGAAGTTCTTTCCTTAACTAAATAGTTTGTACGACTAAAACTATAGTAATTAAACTCACTACTTTGTAACTGATTAATGTTTCTCATGTCCACTACAATGTCTTGAGTATCACTACCTTTAGTTCCCAGCATTGTTCACAACAGCTGATCCTGAGCCTGTAGACGAGTGACGAGTGACACAGTGTCTGACTAAGTCATGAACTCAGCTGGAGACTTTAGAGCCAGCACCACCTGCTATTTTAGTCTGACAGCCTTTCTCATCTCCGGTAACAGGTGATTGCCCACAGCTGTCCCGGAGAAAAATGTGCAGGGAGCTGGAGAAGACAGCTGGTAACGCATGCTTTCTGGGAAGCTAGTTAATGGCCTGCAGTCGGTTTATTCGCAAATTCACAGTTCAGGTCAAGATGATGATGTTTGTTTAACAGTATGGTGGTCTAACGTGTCTTACATTACTCGACTTGCAAACTTAGACAAGCAGAGCAACAGGAGTTAGCCGCAGTGTTAACCTCGCAGCTATCCAGCTGTGTTCACCAGTCCATCACTACCAGAAACAACAAAAGCAACAGCCATAAGCCATAACGGAAATAACTACAGCCGTGTCACCACTGATTTGCTGAAACTTAGGGTTTTAACTGAACAAAGTTATCGTAAGGCAACAGGTGACTGGACGTTAGCATGCTCCTTACGTTAATGATTTTCTGTTTACTGGTTACAGCTAGCTAGTTAGCTAACATGTCAGATGTCAACTGACTTCACAATAAGAACGACGCACACTTAAGCAACATTAGCTTCGCAGTTAGACCTCTGTTTTTTTTTTTTAAATGTAATTTAACATTAAGGTTATCATAAATTAACTAAGCTGTTTAATGTTAGCGAAGTTAAGATGTCGCTAAACTTGACAATGAATGTGTATGACAGACGTTAGCGTTACATACTCAACTCTAACTAGTTTTTCACGTTAACCCGTTTTACGTTAAATGTTAGCTAACGCTGGATAGACGACGTTACCTACCTGGTCGAGTATCTTCATCACAGCCATAGCCCCTGTGTTAAACCGAAAAAAAAGGCAGTAACTCGCCCAGGAGTTACTGTAAATTGACCGGAGGAGCTGAATGAGGACAGACTTTCGGGAGCGGACTCAAACGATGCCGCTTCCCCCCTTCCTTCCTTCCTGCTATGGACATACTCGCTAACTACATCAGGAGATAGAAAAGATAAAACATGGGTCCCAAACACAGCAGTCAACTGCACACAGCATTATCCCCAGCAGATATTATTACACAGAGCTCACCACCCACTAACTCACCAGAAGGACAGTCCACTCGGCAGCAATAATAACTCACAATAATTTCATTGACATTTTTATTATCATGACTTCATATGTGTCTGTCCTACTCTACTGTAACTTAATTATATTTATTTTTATTTCCACAGAACACTGATTTACTGTGAAATAGCAATAGACGGAATCACATTTCAACTCTATGAGTCATATCTCCAAATTAATTCCTCACCTCCTTCCAGTAAATGTGCATTATATTTATTACTGATATGGAAAAGTTCAATGCATAGGGGCCACCTTATCAGTATGCCTTTGTTGATTTTGTTTTTAACATGATAATCTTGTCGTAGAAGTTCAGGAACACTGTTTCAAATGCTGGTTTGAGATACCTGAATCTTTTGGTGATTATATTTATAAAAACATATGTTTAAATCATGTATTTAATTTTTATTTTTGAACCAGGTTTCATTAGGGTCCTGATAATTACTGCACATACATATTTACATATAAAATAACAAACATCTTATTTTTTTAATATAATGACATATACAATGAATATAAATAAGACTAGGAATGAGCTATTTCCCACTTAGCCACACTGGACTGGCATCTCCCACATCAGATTCCAGTAATCACAGGAGGTTTGATGCATTTAGGATAGGTATATTATTCATTCACCTATATGTGGTTTTTAGGCAGATGACAGAACATCTGGCCTGTGAAATCCCCTATGTAATTTCAGAGTCATGAGTATGATCTGCTTCCAGACTTTGTCCTCCCATTTGACCGTTATCTTTTCATATCATCTCGCCTTTGGTCTCCAGTTGGTCTGAGTACTGCAACTCTGGTTGACTCACTGAGAATGAAGCAAAAAAAAATTTTTTTGTCTGCATCACAAGATTTTACAATGGTTATAACAACAATTTGCAGTATATGTGAGGGCCAGTACATAGTATTTCCACCAGACCTTGTCTCCACAATTCTTGTTCCTGTTCTTCTTTAACCTGAAGTTGCAGCGATGCCTGTTTGTCCGCCTGGTCAAGACTGCAAGTTAATATATATATTTTTTGAGATTCAAGAAGAGCTTAATAGAGTGATTTTACTGATGAGAAAAATTTACTTTTAGAAATAAGTCCCACTACTGGAATAATAGGAAGTTTCTCTGGCCTTATGGGTACCTGGGCGAGCAGCAGGAAGGGTACTTTGGTTGGCATGACCTGCTGCAGATATGGAACAAAACAAAACAGGTTTGAACTAAGACCAGAAAGCGTTAATGTAGAGAAAATAAGAAAATTAGACTACATGATTGTTTTCTTGTGGCACTGGCATCCATATGAGCAAGATGGCAGTGTCACAGAAAACAGAAGAACATCACGCAATCTGTTACACACACACACAGTGGCTCCTGTCACAGGGTCAGAGCAGAGATCACTGCAAGCCTCCATAGTTTTGCTCACACATGCACGCCGTCACGTCTCTTATGAAATAACTCGTAGATTGAACGTAGTTCCACTTGGACGTCTGTTCTTGTTTGCTGTTGCTCTGTACTGCACTGTACTGTATTTGGCAAAACAATTGGTGCTAACCAATAATCATGAAGAGAAGGCGGGGTTTCAAACTACTCAGGAAACTGTAAAAAGTTCACTTGCATTACTAATAACAAAGAGGAAGAAAAGAAAGATTTTGTTTGCCAGTGGTACAATATAAGAAGTATATTTTGGCAGAGACTGATGGTGTAGGTGTAGGTGTAGGTGGTGGTGTTGAAACTGAGACAAAGACATGATGAAAATCCAAACCGCTCACAAAGATTCAGAAAAACATTACCCTAAATACGACATGCTGTCAAGGAAATATTTTATTCATTGGTTTAGATTTAGTTGTTATTTTTATTATTTATTACAGTTTGTGTTTGCATAACTCAATACATTATTATCCCAGCAAATCTGTTAAATATGATGACATAGTTTTAAGTCCACTCTGAGCAGAACACTTTTAATTCCTCTGTCTGATTCATCCTTCCATCATTGGTACCTACCATGTATTTATTACTTACCCCCCACCCTCAACTGGAACCATATCTGCAATGGAAGGGAGCGGGATGAAACTGAACATGGAAGTTTATTCCTTCCAAAGTAAAAGTAAAAGCTCTGTGATGCCTTTACATACGTTTCATATAACGGTAAGTCAGATTCTAAATATTCTGGTAACTGTCACATTAAAATACTCCATGACACACAATTTTATTTATTTATTTAAAATGTGGTTTTCTGTTACATTAAAACAAATCATTATTTTAAGCAAAGCATTGAGTTGAGCATTCAAGTCAGTCAGTGACTTCACAAAATTTAAATAGCTGGAATGCTAGATTGAATTTATTAATGTAGATATTTGATGGAAATTATGTGGATATTGTTGCAGGAAATGTGGTTGCAAAAACATTAAGAAAATTACATTATAGTGCTATTCATTAAATAGACAAAACAATCTCAAAAGCAGACTGATGACACAGTTGACACAGTGCACTTCAACAACATGTCCTTAGTCTGTTTTGGCACGTTGCCGTGGTCCTGAGGGGACCTGAGAATACCATGTTCTGCATGTCAGGGAGGATGGGTCGCAGGTGAATCCATACTGACAGCAGTGCTTACCATCTGAACAACACTGTCCCTGAAATCAGTCCAAGAACAAAATAATGAGCAGTAAATTACTGTTCTAAAAGAAAAGCACAACTATTTCAAGGTTCTGAGTTCAGAACGCAGACATTTAAAGTTACACCAGTTGCACCAGTGATGTCGATGGTGGACAGATATAGTGTTAAAAGATACTCAACATTCAGTTGTGCTTTACACCTTCTGGATTCCTATTTCATTTTAACTAAACTGTTTACATTCAGATTAGTGTGCCATTGTTTCTTGATATATATATATATATATCGATATATCTATATATATATATATTTTTTTTTTATTATTATTTTTATTTTTTTTTAAATGACGTCCACATAACAGTTTGTTTGCAAAGTAGATTCTCCAAACTTGGATTTGTAAATATTCTATATGTCTATACATAGCAGAAAAGGTTAAGTTGAAGAGCTAAGGGCAAGAGAATCTATTAGAGAGACGTAATTCAGTTTTCAGACATCAGAGACATTTGCACGCAAATACAGAAGTTCAGACGCACAAGAGAACAGGCAGACAGATGGATACACAGATGAAAAACAGGAGTGGGTGCGGGAAAGAGAGGTCAGAAGAGAGGGAGAGAGAGAGAGAGGGGAGAAGAAGTTAGAAACAGAAAAGAGCGATTGGGACAGATTGAGAAATGATAAGACAAAGACAGATAGAGAAGGAAGGACAGACAGAGAGATGTAGTCTCACCAGATCCACACCAGCTTTGTGCCACTGCCCACTGGTGGCAGCCTGATAAAACAACTGACAAGTCCAGTTCAGCCTATAGCAACACCATAAAAAGCAGGATCAAATTTAAAATCAAATAATTTAATTTGAAGCTTTTGCATAAAACGTATAAATCAAAAAATAAATAACAACAAACTGAAAAGTCCACAGCATGAAAAGAAAATATGAAAAGCTTTTTGTACTTCAACACCATCACATCATTTTGTTCACTTCTCCTTTCCCCTAGTCCTAGTTCACAAGGCCAAAAGTCAATGGTTTGGCAACACTAGTCCACGTGTTCTGACACGAACCCTAAGTGGCCTACAGCTATGTTTAGTCGTCAGTACTCTTAGTCTAACCTTAACTGGTCAATAACCCTTCCCAGCCTTAAGCATACAAATGTTAACCTCAAGTGGCCCAGTTCCTCACATTTCAGCATCCTTAAGCTAACCTTGATTGGCCTATAGCCTATGGCCTTTCCTCTGGAGCTGAAAACACACCTAACTGAGCTAACAGTGCTAACCTTTTCAGCTGTCCAGTCACCCAGAAGGACATTGCTGTAAAGGCGAGCAGTGTCGTCGGCATATTTAGTCTGGAGGACCAGGGCCACCGAGTTCACTTATATGTCGGAAACCATCATTTATTTGAACACTAAGAGGTCTGTGCTGGTGTCAGGACCACACGGCTCTTTCTTCCAAGTCACTTCCTCTCCTTATTCTTTTCTCCATCAACCAAATATACAACAAGTCTGGTGCTGGTGGACGGAGCACAACAAAGCAAATGGGAACATTTCTGCTTAATGCAGCAGATACTTAAAATTTATTTTGACTTAAACTGAAATAAGGGTCATATAAAAATATTAAATATTACATTTTGTCATTGTTTTGTCATTGGTTATATCAAACCTATCTAAAGTATAAAATAAATGTTTGAGAAAAAAACCCCACAATATCCAAATCAAACTGCACAATGTCAACTCTCTTCAAATCCCACAGAACAAATTTCTCCCACAGAGCTAATGTTCATCAAGCTAGTTTTTGCATTGTTTTGTGACAGCCAAATCCCTCTGCCATACAGCCTTCTAGAGTTGGGTCATTCTGTCTTTGTGTTTCTAGCTAACTGTCAAGTCTCTCCCATACACACACTCTGGATACACCTGCTAAATCTGATCTTTGTGTTGTGATGTGCTGTCTTATACAAATGCACAATTGCAAACCTTGGGTCACCCTGCTTTTTATGCCGTTAAATCTCTCCCTTACACATTGCTAACACTGGGTCACTTTGCCTTTGTCCTATACACACACACTGTCTCAAATAAAACAGACACACACGGTACTCTAGCGTTAGGTCAGTTTTGTCTTTCTGCTGCAGTATGCAGGCTAAGTCTCTTCCCATGCCCTGTGGGTGCCCCTGTGCCACAACCACACTGAGTCCCTGCCCTGGGGCCAGCGGTCAAGAGGGTCGCCCCGACCCCCATCACCCTGCTCTGGACACTCCTTAGTGCTCCTTTGTCGGCCTGTCCCGCACTAGATAGCGCAACGAAGACAGCTGCTGCTACGGAAACCAGGGCTCGTCTCATCATCATGACGAAACCCTTCATCTGCCATCGCCCCATTTCCCTGCATGCAAAATTATGAAGTCTTTTAAAAACCCACCCTCCGTTCTATCTGCATAGTAGAAAGAAATAAAATATTCATGTAGTAAACTGTAACATCAATATCACATAACGTTGTTTGTGGTTTATTATTATCATTATTATTATCATTATTACTATTATTAATATTATTAAAACTGAAGCCACATTGTAGTGACCGTTGACAATTGTCAATATTCAGTGATGACACTGATGTGCCCTCTTTATGGTCAAATTGGATGCTGCTTGTCCACTAGAATTTTGATGATAGCAGATCATTATTCTTCCTTCTAGTCTCATTATTTAAAAAGAAAGTGAAAAGCGTGTGTGTCTGTGTGTGTCCATGTGTGGTGTGAGTGAGTACACAAGTGTGACAGTAAATAAGATGTCCCTTTAAGACAGCAGCACCTCTATTTTTCCAGTGGCGTTGTAATGAAATGAAATGTGTCTAATGTGCAGGAACAAGGAAAGAGGCGGCCGGAGTGAGAGGGTGTTTCATCTGTGTGTGTGGAGCTCAGCGAAGCTTTGATGTGAGAGCTCTCATGTAGCAAGCAGGGCTTTGGGCACAGGGAAAAGGACAGCACTTGACAGGTACAAAGCATGGCTGATAGCGGTCACGGATGCATGCAGTGAAGAAAGTAGATGGTATGGTTGCATGAGTTTGAGTTTGTGTGTGTGGCTTTTGCTGAATAGGAGCATATTAATGGTCTCTTTCTCATTGCACTCGTATTTCAACGCATTTGTGAATCCGTGAGCATGTATCTCACATCTAAGTTCACAATCTATAGGTGTCCATTTAAATTGGTTCTTGAGCAGCTCACTTTGTTCGTTTTCTGTCAGAGCGCTGTTAGAATCAGCACTAGCGCCGTTTTCTTTTCTTAACAGCCTTCGCTTCCTTGTTTCACCGATACGCAGCTCCCGATTCGCTACTCAGGCTTGACTGACAAGAGGTAAAGGGTCACCCAGCATGGCAGACCCAATAAGATGAGGAGGAGGGGAGGGATAGCTTCAGGCTATGTTTGATTTGAGATCGGAACGAGGCACAATGGCTGACCAAGAAGAAAGACCAAGTTGGAAAATAAGCATGAGCAAAGCATCACAGTTTGTTTGCATTTTAGTTACTAGTGGCCGAAGTGGCATCTAATAGTACAAGACTGTATACAGTAAGGAGGAAGACAGAAACAACACAGACTATTCCTTAATAAAGAGGTAAAGTATAAAGGAGCTCAGAGGGAAGGTAAATACTGTAATAACAAATACACTCGCTGGCTCTCCCTCTCCATCAGGGACGCCCTGCTGTGTGACCTTGTCTGTCTCCATCTCTACGTGAGCTTTTTTTTTTTTTGCATGCGGGGGCCCCTTTATCCACCCGATCCCCCTCTTTTCTCTCTTTCTCTCTACTTTTCCACTCCCCCTCTCCCTGAGGCTGAGATACCACACAGATCGCACAGTACTGTCAGATTAAGTCACGGTGCCCCCTTTCTCATTTTAACACAGCACCAGTCTGAGACCCCCCATACTCACCAAACACACAGCTATGTTTCTCTGAGAGCAGAAGTGTGGGAGACTACTTACTGTACCACAGGGGCTATGAAAAGACATGTGGATCTTAGGGGTGATGTGAGAGGGGATGAGACGGAATTGTCATCAGCCTGTCAGCACAAAATCAATCATCCTCTTGATAACCAGAAATACCCAGGGGGCTATGCGAGCACTCTCAGAGAAATATAACTAAACATTACCATTTTCCTGTTTATTAAAGGAAGACAAAAAGTGTTAAGATTGATAAAGAAAAATTACTTATTGGCCTAAAATTACAGCACTAGTTAAAACATCGTTCACCTACAGTAAATGAAGTGACATAAATTGCGATGCACACACATAAGATGCATGTGCTCAACTCCTTTTTTTAGGATCCTCTGTTTAACTCCTTATCCTTGTATGTTTAAGCAATCAATTCAACAGCCAACACAAACGTTTACATAGGCAGACTGGAGTTTCATCTCCCTATCTGCCTCGTGATTTAATGTTGAACAAATCACCCTCCGTATGGGTTTCTCCTCTCTTAAAGACTACATATTTAATTAAGTTCTCTAAATTCAACTTTTCACTTCAAGTTCAAAGACTATTCAGTCTTTGCTTCCACTAATGTAGTTGTACACTAATTTGGTCAAAGTAAATAAGACTCTGTGGTAATGATTATCTTTTTCTTGATCTTAATGAGCACAAATAGTTTAGGTCAGAAAAAGAGGCTAACCTTTAGAGCTAGTCAAGTAGTTGTGTCTGTAATAAGCAGCAGAGTTTTTAACCTTGGCATGGATGTCTGGGCTCATTTGGATATTGTTTATATACCGAGTTGAATATTTATAAATTAGTTCAAAGTGGAGCAGTGGGGTGGAGGAAGTGAAGAGAATAGCACAGCTTCTGATCCCTGATGCCTCAGCTTCTTTTCATGCTCGCATTTACATTTCTTTCTCTCCGTTTCACTTTCTGTTTCTCTCTTCCTGTCTGGCTCATCCCGACCTGTCTATTTTCAGCACCTTAGTGAAAGGATAGACATAAAGACACTCACACAGGCGCTGTTGAGTAACTCACTCAGTGCAATGCCAAAGCCAGTTTATGTGTCACTTATTTTCCATACTCAACGTCTGTGAATCTGTGAATTTGTTTAGCCACTATTCATGCTCAGTGGTTGATCAAGCATCAGAGTGTCTGGGCAGACATAAACACACACACACGCATGCACACACACGCACGCACACACAGTCACACGTACACACACAGGCCTGCTTCATCTGCTCTCAGCACGACACACACAGAGGGAGGTGCAGGGCTGGGGGTGGGGGTTGCTAGAATGGGGGTGGATGTAGCATTAATCACCGTCCAGGTGGAAATTGTCAGAGCTATTGATTGTGCAAGTAAATGTTACACAAGTCATTTGTCAACTTTTTTTTTTTTTTTTTACAGGAGACCTGTGTGTCATTCGCAAAGACGCAACTGCTAAAGTAAACTCACCAACAGGGAGACCTCAAGTATTTCACTATCTTTCATGTTATCTTTGTGCACTGACTTTAAATAAAGATATACATGATTAAAACATAGAAGCTGAATTATTAAGACATTGTAAGTTATGTTTAAGTCAGTATTGTTTCTTGGGCAGATTGTCAAATTAGTTGCATAATAAATTTACATTTCCACTACTCTTTAATATTAAAGTATCAAGCATGTGCTTGCCACATACATAGTGGAGGAAATACAGTAAACAGGACGAGTTCTCAGCCCACAGACGGAAAGCTATGGGGAAATAAATACAGGAAGCTTATTCTGATGCCGTTAGCATTTTGATTTATACATTCTATATTGTCTCCCCTAAGCATACACATGTATTTTTAATGAGGACACAGAGAGATATAGATCATGGAATGATAGGTGCCTCCCTGGCCTCCTGCCTAACTATTTAATGTATAAATCAGGGAGAGAGAGGAGCAGAGAGAGGAGCTACAAAAAGAGGAAATAGGAGGAGTGGAGGTGTCCCAGGAGCAACCTTGTCCTGAAGGCCACTAATAATGAAAGAAATGAGACAAAAGAAAGAAAGACAAGTCTGAGTTCAATGGGTCTAGGAATTAAGACATGTGATGCTAAATGACAATGATTAAACTGATGATGTTACAAAGATGTATTTGCTTGCTCTTCAAAATCTCATTTGACAAAAGTTAGTTAGTTATCTGATCTCTTCAATGACAGAGAAATATCCATCTCTGATGATCATTACGATATCAATGACGCTAAATGACACCAAAACGTATGTGTCCTTTTAGTGTGCTGAAATAAAAAAAATTCCACTACCATGTGAATTCTTACAGAGCGCTGCCGATGAATGTTACTGCTTCACCATCTGGATAGGTAGTGCGTTAACACACATGAACACACACAGCGGGTGCGAGACGCATAGCCATTTGCACAAACTGAGCCAGTCGGGGTCAGCCACATCTAAACAGGACACATCACACATACCTATGACCATGGTACAATAAGAAACAAGCAACTGTGTGTATACTATTGTAAATGACTAAGTAAAAAATGAAATTCTATGTTCTCCTTACAACTTAATAAATACAGTTATACTATGCCGCATGTGCTATTCCCGTAGCGCAAATGTGTTGAAAAAGGATGTGTAGGTGCGCTGCACTGGGTGTCATCTACCAGTAATCAACACTGTGTTGGTGAATAATGAGACTATGCTGTTGTGCCTGGAGTATTAATCTTACTGAACATCACAGGACCACTATGACCTACATAGGTCAAAGGTCAAAGAGGAATCCCTTCACCCCTGCTCTGTCATTGTGACCTAGGAGGGAGAGCCACAGGGAGGACTGGTGGTCCTGCCGACATTACTGACTGTTGATATGTGGTGTGTTACATTTCATGTTAAGTGTGACCTACCTGAAGTGAAATTTACTCTCTTATCTGTGTAAAATATTCATTTCTATCTACAGTGGTATAGTACACTTTGAGAATGTCACTATTTGTAAACTTCCAACTGGCAATATATCTGACGGCCACGGCATTAGCACACAGACATGCAACCACACTGACATGCACACTTCAACAGTCCACAAGTCTGACCTCTCTCTAAGTGGAGCTGCACCACAGGTCTATGAGTCACGGGAGGTCGCCACAACCAATCACAAGCTGTGTTTGAAGTGTGAAGAGTAAACACTGGCTGCTCTGTCCTGCCATTTACTCTGATTATTTTCACAGGATGTAACCTAGAAAAGAGGTAGCGGAGAATATAGTGTATCTGTATGTGCGTACGCGTGTGTCCCAGGATATTTTCCATAGTGTCATTACCACATGGCTGGGTTTATGCTTCACAGCACACACATGGAGCTACGCATGTATGTTGGAATCCCCTTCATCCTCTTGCCATACAGTCAAATACACGTGGAGAAATCCATGCTGTAGCAACTAGGGAAACCATGCATGGAGCAATAGACATTTTCCTATTAACCCAGTGTAGCCTTCAAAAATGGTTGAAAGCAATTAACCATGGAGAGCGGCTGTAAAACACATCCCTTCTCTCTTCAGCTTTCTTTCTCACATACCCCAGCCCCCTCTATCCCACCGCCACCACAATCCTTACTAGAAGCTCTTTCAAATCTATTACTTTTTTTTAAGACCACCTGTTGTCTATTATTTTTACATACTGCTTTTCTCATAAATCATAACACTGGGTAATTAATCAAGCTGTCAAAACAGGGACCGGAGGTCACCTGGAGGGGTCGGAGGTGGTTGCAGGGCCGATGGAGGTCAGGGTCACACTGCATTCCTCATTATCAAGTTGGGATGGGAGAGGGGCCGGGCAAACAAAAGCGAAAGCAGATGGAGGGGTATGGGTGAAAAAGAGAGCTAGAGAGACAGGGAGAGAGGGAGAAGGAGAGAGTGACAAAGAAAAGTGAAAGAAGCTGTCAGCTGCCTACAGATAAAGACAGGGGAGGTGATTCTGAGAAGGGAGACATCACATAAAGAGGTGGAAAAAAGGGAAGATAAAAAAGAAAGAAGCATAAAAAAGAACAAAAGAAATCTACAAGATGTTTCTACTGTATAGACCTGAAATTGGCTGCAGAGAGGAAAAGGAGAAAAGAAGGAGGTAGGGTGGTGTGGCTTTTTTGATGAGAAAATAGGGAATCAGCTGTGGAAGTATGATTGTTATCGTCTTCTCTTCCCTAGTATGTGTATGTGTGTGTCTGTGTGTGTGTGCAGGGTGTGATGAGGCAGACTGATATCTTTCTCAGAGAAGTGTGTATCGGTGTCTCAGTGGGTTGAGAGCCAGTTCAGAGAGAGGACCACGGGCCTGGAGTGGCATGTCACTGACTCCACACACTGCTGATTAGATCACACTGATTAGATTGGAACATATACACACAGATACACGCACACAGACACAAATAAATGCCCACAGGCAAATGTGCTCTGTATTGCAAGTTATTACTATAAAAACACTACATAACAGTATTGTGTTATTATTGTTATGCTGTTGTTATTAAATGTTATTATTTAATGATGTATTAATCCATCCTGGTTTACTGAGTAAAGAAAAAAATAATGTATGACAAAATTGTATGACAATCAAGTTATATGGAAAAGTTAAAAATCAATAATTGTATAAAAATAGTCTGGATGAAAGATTGGCACAGAAGACTGGACTGCCAGAAAGCGGTAAAGATTTAAAAAAGAAAAACAATTTGAAAAGTGCAAATGCCGTGGAACTTCTTGTGCTATGTATGCACCCCCCTCCCCATTGTAAAGCATGAATTCTCAGGCGTGGCTTGCTCTATCAAAAACATCAGTCTTGAATGAGGCGCCAACCATCGCGCAAAATTAGCTGTCACCCTTTCCTCAAAATCTTTGTTAATCTTGTTTCCAGTGTTTGCGGATTTATCAGCACATGCATCAATGTCAGCTCCTTGGTTACTGAGCCGCACTACTTGGGAGAAGATATAATTAAAAATGTTTGGGGCGTGGGGGGTGGGAGAGGAGCACTGCAGAGGAGTAGGAGTACTAGGAAAGATGGGGCAGTGGAGTTGTTGGGGGGGGGGGGGGGGGTGTCTGGAAGGAGAAAGGTGAAGTCTTCCTCTTGTCTCACAGTTTCCCCTGGGAGCCTGTGGAATACAAAGCCTGTGATAACAGACAAACGGGCTGAGCCGCACATCTCTTCCTCTCCTTCTCTGGTATCACTCGGGTCAGTGTGTACCGCTATCTCTTTAATGATGCTAGTTCCACTCATCGGGCCATGGTTTTTAAACTGGTCTCATTGTTAACAGATGCTAGAGGAGAAACAACAGCCAAATGCATCCATCTAGTGGTATCACCGCAATTTGATGCATAACAAATCTATCCATAGGGTTTTACACATTGGTTTCATGACTGGGGAGAAGGGCAGTAAAGAACACCATATGCACAGACATCATTTTGAAGAAAGCCACTTTGAGTGGATGAAAAATTCACCTGTGTCAAATTTAGTGTAACTGCAAAACCCTTTAAAGAAATTTTTATGCATGTCTGCATGCTAACTGACTTTAACTAAAACACTTTGACATCTGGAAGGGCACAATGAATTACATTGTGCCACCAGCTTGATCCTTGACATATTTCCAGCACAGCTCTTATTATCATGTGGCTTTTCAAAAACCATCACTTTCCCATCCAGTTTGAGTCAAGGGACAAGGGACATCGTGCATTTGAAATTCAATGTCTAAGTCTTCCCTGCTAAGTCACAGATATAAACACACACCTAGCATGCATACACAAAACCACTCATACCCCTCTGGGAATGCAGCTGTGATTCGGAGGAGTCTCGGAGAGCAGTGCCACAGCACCAGCAGGTTTCAGGGTAGTATGGACAGAAGTCTGGCCACAGACATGACAGCTCAGGAGGATGACAGACACATATTTAAAACATAGCTCATACATACAAACCCCATATGAGATGACACCTAGTATTGTCGCAATCCACTGCAGGCTGAGGTGTCAAAGAATGCAACAACTTGTGCGTGAATACCCATTACCAAAATTGTAAACAACACAGGACAAACTGTGTGTGTTAAGCTACTAAAGCCACATATGGCTGTTTGCATCTTAGTTTGCATGTGGTCACGCTAGCAGAAATGGGTTAGATAACAGTTGACAACAGGATTTTCAGGGAGGCAAGAGGTATCTAATTGTGTTAATATTATCCACATCATGGTAAACACTGCTGTGACCATAAGGACAGAAGTTCACAAAGTGCTTGAAGACAAGAATATGGCTGTCCCATGACAGAATAACAGTAAGGTGGCCCAAACCTTAACCTTTCACAATGGCTGATATGACATGTCAGCACTGAGAACAGTACTTTTTATCTATACTTGCATTTTGTCTTTTTCTCTCCTCCACCTCTTCTTCTTCTCTCCTTTTCTCCTCCATCCAGACCTTTAAGTGCGGCCTGGCAGGTTTGGCTGGGAGGTCGCATATTCCCCCTCTTCATTAGAGAGAAAATGGACTCTGGTAAACGCTTGTTAAAGCCCTTACCTACACTCTCCCAGTTAATGGGAGTGATCCATTTGTGTCCGTTTCTGCCTGACAAGGCTTTACTGGAAGATTAATAGTGCAGTGTCAGGCCATGGCCACCCTCTGTCCCGTTCTCATTTCCTTTCTTCTGGGACGCACACATGCAATAATGGAGCCCCGTCTTTTGTTGTAACACCATGATTAGCCGGGGGAAAAAAAGCACAGGAATGACAGAATCAGAGAAAGAATGGAGGAGAGAGGAAAACAAAAGGAATATAAGAAAAAAAAAACTATTTCCTTTATGACATGGTACAAGCACAGGTTTTAAGGTTGTGAATTACCAGCACTTGACAATGGCAGAGTGATATTAATTAATCTCCATGTGAGGTGAACAGAGATATAATGAATCACTTATGAATATTTCCTCTGTTTTAAAGGCTGGCTTTATCTTGGCATGATCCAGAGAAAGGTCTTGATGATGGAATGTATGACAGAAACAAGAGACAGAAAGGGACAGAGAAAGGGAACATCATGGGAGACATAATAAGAACAGAAAAAAGACAGAGAGAGAAAGGCGAAGTTCTTAAAGGGCCACCCAGGGTTTCGACTATCACCCAGGCCCCCCAGCCATCCCTTTTCCTTTCGGGGATGACACTGTCAAGTGCTCTGTCCCTTCACTGGGTGAACAGGATAATTACTCTTAATAATTACACGGACATTCCCGGGACGTCTGTCCTGTCCAGGAAGAGCAATTCTTCAGATGAGAATCCCATGGTGTAACAGGCCTGGAAATGTGCCATATAAATGTAGAATTAAAATCTAGACAGAACAGTTTATTTTTTTCAGTTTTTTTTTCTTTGTATTTTATCTCTGTGAGTCTTTTCTCTCTGGTGATTTCTCTGATGGGCAGACCAACAATCTGGTAAACACACAAACAGACACAGACAGGCGACCTGCATCGCAACCCCCTCCTCACTACATCACGTCTGCCAATGGAGAGCAGGGTGTTTCTCAAAGCAGAGTATGGGGGATTGGGGCTGGTGGTGTCTCATTAAATTCTTGGGATTGTCTAATTGTCTTTCGTGGACCTCGGAGAGACTAGTACATTATACTCATTGCAATTAACTAAACAAAAGAGCCGAGCCGCCCAAGCACTGGGGACAAGGCTGGCTAGGGGAAGCAAGCTGTCCAGCCGGGACCAGCACAACAAAACACAAACACACACACACCAGAAGAGAGTGTGGAGAAACACTAAAGAACAAGAGAAAAGATACGAAGGAGAGCAAAAAATGAAGGGGTATAAAAGGGGAGGGGAACGAGTGAGGATTCAGATAGATCTTGGGATTGGCCAGATGTCAGAGTCGGGTGGAAGGTTGGGGAGAGACGGGGGTGAGGCGAAAGGGGAGGAGGGTGTCTGTGCTCATTTGAGACGCACCTTTGTGCTGGACCTGTCTTGTTTACTGCACTACAGCTTAGCAGTGCGAGGGTCCTATTCAGGGTCCAGGCCTTTCAGAAGGTACTGAAGGAGTCCTTAAGCCCACTTAACTACCATTTTCACACACTCTGCCTGCTCTCCTCTTTGTCCTTGCCTCCATTACATCAAACGCAGGAACAAAGGCGGGGAACAGAAACTGGGGCTGGCAGAATGGCGCCCATCACAAATATTAATTTGAAAAGGTGTTGGAGAGTAGAATCTACTTTTATGCACAAGGACAACTTGGGATTTTTTTCTTTACCTTGTGGGGGGGCTCTTTGGGGGCTGCAATGAGCTTGGTTTTCAGGCTAAAGGGGAGGCTGAGGACTTGCAGCACAATTATCCAAGAATAAGGGGCTCGAGACGTGGCATACTGCTAAAGACTGTGCACACACAAGTGCAGACACATGCACGCGCACTGCCTATTAAATAAGCGCCAAACATCAGGCCTCATTCACTTGTCACAGCTATTAGGCAAAGCAACAAACTCAAAGAACACACACACACATGTGGAGAGTCCATGTGACTGCAGCGATTGACATACAAACACTGAGAAGCAACCTACTATACTTCAACAGAAAAATATATACAGCATATATCAGGCATTACAAATACAGAACAGCACACATAAATAAAACATTGAATAAGAAGTACAATACTAAAATGCACCACATGTTGAGATGTTTGATTCAGCTGTGTAATTTAGACACACTTTATTGAAGCACATTTGTTGGCAAGTAAATGGGTTTGTAAAACTGACCTTGAATTGACTGGTGGAAAGATAATTGTCTGAACTAGAGGTAATCCACAGTCCACCGCGCTTATTACTATTAGTTCAGAAGCACACATGCTACACTACACACATACACACAGGTGCAAGGCACATGCATTTTCCATGGAATGCAGTTTTAGTCCGATCACATGAGAAAGTGGGGTGAAAAGTTTACTCTGCCACTATCCATTAGAAAAAAAAGTCTGCATGCTTCTTTCTGACTTCGTCCCACACAAACATTCACATATACACTTCCCCAGTTCAGGGAGTCATGGCCAGGGTAGCGTGGTATGTTGAAAGCCCATCCTGTGTGTATAGCTCTAATCTGCAGGATACAAGCTCTGCAGTCCCGCCCCCACCTCGATCTCAGTCTGCCCATACTGCAGGTCTTATTGATGGTCAAACCAAACCTGGCCTGCCCCAGCACTGGCTCTCAGCAGGCTGGCTCTCACCCAGCTACTCTGGCTGACCCTGCAAACATGTGGTCAACTTGGGCACGGCAGACCCTCAACTCTCTCAGGTGTGGGTGAGAATAGGTGGATGGAAAAAGAGTAACAGAGGTTGAGAAGAAATAGGACATGGGGCTGATTCAACGCCTAACTTTAATTAGTTAGTAAGTATATATATATATACACACACACACACACACACACACACACACACACACACACACACACACACACACACACACACACACAAGGTTCTGTACTCTTCGCCTGTTACCAAAGTGGAAGGTATGAAGTTGTGTGTGTTATTATGCATACAGTATGTGCTTACAATTACCTGCATATGTGCCAGCACAGAACCTGTCCACTCGCCTACATAGGTAATCCTGAGACGGAATGCAAAAGTGGGAGTAATCATTTTGATCTGTGACAGGGTCACCACTGCAAGAACCAAACCCCTGCTCAGTGTACTGACGGGCAGGTAAGGCAAAGGGGAGGAAGTAACATGCTATTCACCTATGCACATATGTACATACACAGCCCTTAAGAAGCAAACAAATTTTTTGATAAACTGCTTATGATGCAAACATTGGGTTTGCTAACACTGGCAGAGTGACATAGGAATATGAGTGTAAGAGAAATTCAATAACAGAAAAGGACAGTTCAGGCGTCCAATAACAGTGGACACAACTGTGTTGCTCCCAGGACTCAAAGAAAACAAGTATGAAATAAAGGCCAGGTGAACTGGGAATGAAAATACTGTTCCCTGTTGAAGCCTATGCATTTGGAGAATGAAAAAAAATAAATAAATAAAAAAAATAAAAAAATAAAAAAAACATCTAATGATTTTCACTTGTGTCATCAAGTGATGCAGCAACCACAAAGCCATGTGGTTTGGTTATGGCTGCGGTGGTAGAGTGGGTCCACAAAATGTAGAGCCAGTGATTTGATCGCCAGTTCCTCCTGGCCACAAACGGGGGTCCTGGGGAAAAGCATCTTCTTTTTTACTACAGACAATTCTAGCCACAGTATGCTGTGTAGCAAAAGAACAACGGTGGAGAAATTGAGGGTTATGACAGGACTAAGAAGAAAGTAAAATGAGAAACTATATCTATATAAACAATTTTAACACATCACACATTGTGTAATCATTTTTGCTAAATAAACCCATGAGCATCAGCATGCACTAACTGACTTAAATTTTAACATGGGAATTAAAGTGAGATTTTTCTAAATGTTCGCAAAAGTCAGTTAACAAAAGAATGTAAATTCTTAAAGCGAGTGAAGTCAAACTAAGGAAAGTATAGACTTGTTTAATACTTACTGAAAACTCAGTTCTTGCAAAGTAAATGCTGCTTAAGAACAAAGATGGGAAAGGAGGGAGATTACTGTGTGTGTGTGTGTGTGTGTGTGTGTGTGTGTGTGTGTGTGTGTGTGTGTGTGTGTGTGTGTGTGTGTGTGTGTGTGCATGTGTGCCTGTGTGTGTGCATGTCAGATGCAGGTTAGAGAACAAGAAGATGAAAAAAGAGAAGAAGAAAGTCAGTGAGTTGAGGATACCACCACAGTAGTGCATCTCCAGGGAAGAGTGGTGGGTGTTTCGATGACAAAGCCATCTATTTCCATAGGCTCTCTGTGCCTGATCTCTCTCTACTCCCTCAGAGCCACAGCCTTGATCTGGGCAAACAGTGTGTGTATGTGTGTGTGTGTGTGTGTGTCTGCATTTATCTGCTCACATCATTTCTAAGTTGATGGTACTGAGTCACAGCTGCTATGCAGTGCTACAATTTCTTATCCATCCGCCCTTTTATAGACCCTATATTGGAAAGAGCGGAATGAACAGTCACATCTCCACTAATGAGTGCTAACACCACTGCTTTTTAGCATTTAAGCAAGTAGCACAGGCAGGTGAGATGAGGGAAGAGTCTTTAAAAACAAGAGCGATATCGCCTTGAAGGAGACCAAGAGGAAAGATGCAACAAAAGATGAATAATGAAAACGGTGTCATAGTGGGAGGTAAAGATGACCATGAAGTAAAAATCCAGTTTACTTTATTAGTTGACATGATAGTATGAAAATCTAGATTTTCTTTTCTAGAGATAAATATATAAACATAATTTTATATTCTCATATAAATTTAAATAGATTGACAGGATGAAACACTGACAACAGAGCCCAATTAAGTCAGAAAGCGAGATGGGAGAAAAGGGGAGAGTGTGAGCGAGAGTACTGATCTAGCCTGACAGTATACTGCCACCTATCTGTCTGATCTGGTACAACAGTCCCTGCTCTTCACACATCTGCCCTAGGATCTGTCGCTCAACTCACATTATTCAGAAAAACACAACCATAAGAAAAGCAAGATCTGAGGCAGGGAAATGATAAAAGCCCTAAAGAAATTACATGCAGACAGTGACAATTTTAGAGAGAGATGGAAAGAGATAGAGAGAGGAAAAAAGAGGAAAATCATGTCAGTTCCACAAAGCCCGTTGTATCAAAAGGTAGCATAGCAGCCTGGAGCAAACGTCTGCTCACCTGCCAACCCAACCTGACCGAATCTGTCTCTCTTTCTGGCCCTCACCCGCATCACACACGAAAAACTGCCAAACGCACACAAAAGCAAATTATAATCTTCATTTAATTAACATCAAACCAACAATTTCACAACATGTGTGTGTATCTAAGAAGTGCTCTAAATCCCCAACACCCCCACCGCCACCCAAGTCCCCCTCTCGCTGATATCAGCATGAATCCTGTTTAGGAATTCCCAGGCTAGGGAACAGGGATGGCTGCTGGGTTGGGCTACCACCAGCCTTGGTTCATATGCAGGTTCCAGTTCATTCACAGTTCACGCATACTCTCATCTTTTTGAAGCAGCATCCCATCAGCTCAGGATCATGATTATTCAGGACAGAGAAGAGAAGCGTGGCATACCGTCAATACAACATCTGCCCTTCTCCCTTTCTGTCTCTCTTTTTTTCATTTACACACACACACACGCACACACACACACAAACACACACACTGAACTCCTTTAGAGAGTTTGCACTGTAGCATTTAAACCCATGATCTGACCCTATGTGTAGATCCATGCCAAGTAATCATTCGCTTTTCGTTCTCATTTTGCTGCGCCTCCCTGGCTACAAAAAAGCACACTGTCCCACGCTTTGAACCTTTATCCATCCAATTTGACTTACTTTGAGGATCTAGCCGAAGAGTTAACCATGCATATTGAGATTTGCCACAACTGTAGAAGTACTTTATGTATTATTAATTTCTGGACATAAAACAGACAAATGCAAGCATGGGAAAAGGCATCTATTGCCCCGAGTGTTACTGAAGGGCTTTTACTTTGGATTAATCAGGGTTAATCAGGGTATTTTCCCTAAATGCCCTGACTCATGTGTGTCACTCATGCGCACACACACACACACACACACACAGTAGAGTAAACAGAGTTGCATGACATTTTAGGAACAATCTAACAGAGTTATCCAAAAAGTAAAACAACCACTAAATCAGTGCAGAAATTGTGACTCTTCACTGTTTTACTTATTCTAGCCTTCTAACATACACACCTGAATGCTGAATGCCCTGACTCATTCGTTGGTTCCTCACCTATGAGCCAACTTGCTTTCCCTTCACTACCACCCACTGCCAACATACTTCCATACACAAATAAAAGCATAAGCAACTTCACATAAACCACACACATACATGAACAAACAGAAATACAAAATTCATAAACCTGCCAACACATGCACCCCTCTATTACACACACACACTCACACACAGAATAACTTTGTTCTTCTCATCTAGTCTCCTCCTCACCTTGTCTTTATTTTAATCTGCAGGAGAGAAGTTCACCACAAAGTCAGCAGGGCATACAGGAGTTGCGTCTCCAGCGTCACACTTGCAAACATGCATATATATATACACATACATCCAAAGCTACAGGGACACACAGCAGGACAGTGTGGAATGGGGAACGAGGCAAGGTGGAGGTAGAATGCATCAGCATTTTAAATGAACCAGTGCAGAACAGAAAATTTGACATCATGAAACCCCCTCATGAGTTCCCAGTGATGAGAGAAATAAAACAAAGCATAATGAAGGGCAACATTTTGCTAGACTGACAGATATGTTTGGAAACAAAAAAAGAAACTGAAAGAAACAATGGTGTTAAATACTGTATGTACATATATTACACCTTTAATAATATTTATTTCAAAAATACACTGAAGCATGACGGGGGGTGTTGTTGTTAAAAAGAAAAGGTCTGATGGAATAATTGAGATTGAAAAAAGAGAGCAAAATAGAAAGAAAATGAGAATTAGAGAGAAAGAGATCTGTATGTAGGTTATTGCAGTCTCACTGCACCACTCTTGAATTTCAAACAAGAACCCTGGGCAGAGCAGAGAGCAGAGGAGAGGAAAGGGAGGAAAGACACAGAGGTGGCGGGGCGAGAGAGCAAGCACCAAGCTAACACTGGAGGCTAACAGGAGGAGTCAAGAGAAGTGGTTATTAATGAGATATCTTAACTAAAGGAGGGCAACAAGAGAAAGAGAGGAGACGGAGGAAGAGAAGAGACGGGCATGAACTGGGAAGTGGGAAAAGGAACTGATGGTAGAGAGTGCAAAAGGAGCTGAAGAGGTGAATGAAATATCTACATAAAACTCCTACATACTCTTTCTTTTTTTTTTTTAAATCTGACTTTAGCTATATTTCCTCAGTCACTTCATGTATCTTGATACTTATTTTATGAAATTTTGCATGTGTGCAAGTATGCGACTGCACATTCTTTGGCAAAAGTATACACGTGCGGGTCAGTACATACAGTACTTGAACATGTTTTCTTGAAGTGTATTTGTTTTTGTTCGCGCGTAACCAGGTGTTACTTTGTTTAAGAGTGTGGGCACACAAATTTCTGTTCGTGTGTGAGTGTGAGGCTGCAGCATCTCTCTAATTGCTTGTGTATTAGAGGGCCAGCTCTTTGATCTGGGGGCTGTGCCGGGCCTTAGCACTCGCTGCGCAGGGTGGTCTCCCATCATGCTCGGCTGATCACAGACGCAGCCTCACTATTGGCTGCCCGGCAGGCCCTCCCTTCAGCCTCAACGCTACACGCCTCTGACAACTTCATTAGCCTGATTTGACCCTCCAAGTCTACTCTGCTATACTCTGCTCTGCCAGCAACAAGAAGCTAGCACTGGTACAACTGGCACCTAACCAGAGATTTTCATGGAAGATTCTTTTATAAATAATAAATAGGTAACACAAACACATCTGATTAGAGGTAACAGTAAGAAAACACATTTTTTTCGCCAAATCTTATTTTTATCTGATTCTTCAAAAAAAATTAAACAAAAATCTAATTTCAAAAACATAAATATTAAAAAAGGTTCAAAATTATTTGGCTTTGTTTATAACATCGCATTCAATCGGGTGTGTTATTCCTTTATTATGAGTAATAATTGATTAAATTTGTTATCTGATGAGTGAGGCAGCTGAACATGTGGAAGAAAGATGAATGGAATTTTAATAAGCTGCTCTCTAACACATTGTCGTATTACATTAAAGGCATTTCTGTCTCTGTCAATCTCTCTCACTCACACACACGCACGAACACACGCACACACACACACACTTGCCTTTCTTGTGAGGGCACTCACTGAAATATTGCATTCCCTAGCTCCTTTCTCTTACTTTACTAATCACCACCAATCCTTACCCTCGCCTCAACCTACTTCTAACCTCAATCCTATAATCAACTCTTAACCCTCAAAAAACAATTTGAAATGAATGCCAGTACTGAATATGCCTTCTCTCTACACATCAGCATACGTGGTGCACTATTTGACAGTGACAGTGACACCCAGAATGTGACTGAGTGCAAGTAGGCCTACATTACTCTTCACTACTCTTTTGCCTGTCCAAAAGTCTATGTCGCTACATGTTAACTGAACATTGAAGACGAGGATAAAAACACTTTAGTTTATGTTAAAGAAGTACTTACAAATGTTTAATTAATTGTACAAACAGAAAAAAAATGCCAATAATTATCTTATTTAGTCAACTCTGTCTTTACGAAGGAATCTCAGAACTGGGCGACTGCTTGATGCTCCATCTGTGAATATTAAATAAATATAGAACTACGTAGAACTAATTTCAATGAATGGCTGAAGCCTCACTTATTCTTAAAATATCAAATATCAAGATGAGAACTAATCACTGATGCTTCATCTTGTCACAACAAAAACTGATTGATGATTCATGTCATCAATAGCTTTTAATCATTTACAAGAGCAGCTGACACATCTGGGACAAAGCTTTTATATCATACAATTTTAAATGACAGTAGTCATAAATCTGATTCCATTAACAAATCTTTGACTGTATCTCATTGCTAAAGTGGCACACACAACAGGCAGCTCTTCATATTCTGGGTCATTCAAACTTTTTTTCCCCCCATGATACACTGAGATTATGGAGAAAACAACTGTCTCTTATCAGGACAACAGATTTTGTGTAAATCCACCTGGCCAGCGCTTTGAACTGGTTTGATTTCCAGATTGCTGAACAAGAAGGGTACTTGTAATACTGGGTTTTGGTAGCTGGTAGAGAAGGTAATCCAGGTTTACCATTGCTGTACCTCAGTGGTAGATAGGTGAACTATTGAACCCTGTCCCTGCAGCTGAGGCTTGGTAGTGTAGCAGGCTAATTAGCCAGTTGCAGGGATGAGAAAAAAAGAGCTCTCTCTCTTCCTCGCCTGCTCTACTTCTACTTCTTTTCATCTCACATTCATGAGCCCTTGGTTGTGCCCTTGGCAATGGGTATGTACACTATCAATTCATACCATCACACACAGATTGGCATTATAAAACCGTACTGCATGTTGCATTATAAGCAAAAAGCGTAATGAAGTTGTTTGAGGTGTGATGTAGAAAAGTCGATTATTATTTTACAATCCTGACAGGTATTCTATTTAATGTTAAGATACATTTTTGCAACTGTAATGTATCCAGAAAAATATAACACTGCTCTCAGTTTCATTTATTTACGGATTACCTCTGTCATATGGCCTAATTGAAACACGTACTCTGAATCCAATTCTACACAGTGACCACTTCCTGTGATCACAGTTTTGAAGAAAAACTTGATAAGTGAATTCAAACACATAACACACTGGTTTTAACAACACCCCTCGACACAAGCTCCAAAACAGTTTAAAAAAAGCACTGTGTCTTCTTCCTTTTTTTATTTATTTATTTCTGATTTACAGAAAAACACTGATTTTAGGACTGGATGATTCAAAGAGTACCAAGATAGGGATTTATTACTGGAAACTCAACATGACAAATGCAGTATACAGATAAGATCATGGGTACAGAAATTCTGTCATTTATCAATGACAATATTTTTCCCAATTTTCTGATAGTTTATAGATGAAGCAATTTGAAGCAATAATCAGTCTGAGATTTCTTTACACAATTCAACATATTGTATACACTAAACAATTGTTTGATTAATTGAATATATTCATTGGCATTTAATTTTACCCACAATCTCTCATTCAACTATTCTATTAATGAAGAATAGAGTGAGAATATCCATCCAGGAAAAAAAAACGTGTTCAGGCTCTTAAAGCAAAAACATTGCTGGCTTCATGGCCGAAAGAGAAACTCAATTCTGCCTCCTGCTGAGGGAGAGACAAAAGCTGGCTGTTGACAGGCATACCACCTGACTACCACACAGGTACTGATTTGAAACGACAAGTCAAGAGAAGTCAGGAGTAAATAAGAGAGATAGATAGAGAGTGGAAAACAGAAGGAGAAAAAGAGTGAGGGGTAATAGATTTGAGAATGTTTTGGGGGAGTAAACAGATGGAGTAAACACAGCGTAAGGGAAACCAGGGGACTCCCACTGAACGCGCTCAATGTGTCACTGACACTGCAGAGCAGAATCAACAAAGTGCTCTGAGGGCAACATGCACACATACATACACATACACCCACACAATTGCACACAGTTCACCAATTGGCAGGATGCTGGGACCCAGAGCGTCGATCCAGAGCAGTGACAGGCACATGGAGAACAAGCTGGCTGACAGCACATGACAACTCCTCAGCTAGTGGAAAAAGAGAGAAGCATCTCCTACTCTACTTTCTGACTTTAACAAGTGGTCTGGATATATGCCAGTGAAAATACAGTAACAATAATACTTTTAAGATATTTAGTGGTAAATACTACTAGGTGTTGTAGCATAGTTCTAGTTCATAGGTCTAGCAGCTGTCCAAACAACAATTTCCCGAAGGAGATCAATAAAGTATCAATTATTATTATTATTTATTATTATTATAGTTATAATTTACCTTCTCTCATCTCTTGATCATGCACTAAACCTCACCCTCACCCCCACACAAATCTTTATTGCTTCTCTCTGTCCAATTTCTTCCATGCCCCAAACCTTCTTGCATGCCCAAATTCTGCTGCTGTGTGCCAGCCTACTAACAGACCTGTAGGCCAGTCCAAGAGAGTGATAGAGAGGAAGAGAGAAAGAGGGAAGACAGCCAATTAAGACCGGGTAATGGGAGAGTCAATGTGAGAGAGTGTGTGTGTGTGTGTGTGTGTGTGTTCCTGCACACTAGTATGGGTGTATGCCTGACTTCAAGCGCTTCTGAGTGCACTTGCTTTTCTGTGTGTGTATGTGTGTGGTGCCAAAGGCTGTACGCACAGCCAAACTTAATTTAGCAGGCCCAGGTTTTTAACACAGGCCTGAAGCTAGTCAGTAAGCTATAGCAGTACCAGAAAGCCAGACGTTAACAGGCACATTGCTCTCCTAAACCCCCTGAGATCTTGGTCCCAACCTTCGGGGTGGGAGAACTCATTTATCCTTTGATGACCATCACTGATCACATGCTTGTGGTCATATCTTTCCATGAGGCACTTCATTACAATAAAGCTTTATGGAGCAAAAACTTTCTCCCTCCTGACTTTCAAGACCTTGACAGTTGACAATGCTAAACGAGGTACAGGGACCATTCAGCTGTCACTGACAAAACTTCAAACATGGTTTGTGATTGTTTGTGAAACTGACATTTTGGAAGATGCCACTTGCATTGCAGCATACAGCTGACAGACACCACTTTTAAGTCATGAGTAACAACAGAGGTCAACAAAGATAGCAATATCCAACATGTTTCTGTTTTGTCTATAATCCCTGGAAGATAACCTGAAAATACACATTACTTTGTGTATATGTGTTTTCGCAGTACCCATTTGAAAACGCCAATGTCGAGGTACAAACAAACAGTGTTGGATTATATCAGAGTCTCCAAACTAGCTTAGCAAATAACAAAATCTTGATGGTTCCATGCTGGTTGGATATGGAATTAGGAAATACTGCATCAACAAGTAGACCAGTAACAAACAATGGTAGGAGGACGTAGCCTAAAGCTAAATATTGCAGAGTGACAATCAAACTAAACATAGGATGAAACATGTGTGTTTGTGCATAGATGCACTTCACACTGTGTATCTCTCTGTGTGTCATCTTATTCTATGAGGTAATAGGCAGTCAGCTTCACAGCCAGTGCATGACCTAGAAAGTGAAACCACACGGCAAGGGACCTAAAGTGTCACATGGGCTCAATCATTTTCTCTCTCTGAAGACAGAAAGAGAGACAGACAGAGGAAGAATTGGTGTGGGAGGTGGGGATGGAGGGGGCTTCCACCAACCAACTGCACTCAGAAGCTAATTAAGTCATTTGAAATAGCCACAGAGGGTACCTGTATGCAATCTAGCCAAGGCAAAGGATTGATGAGACTCTGCTAGGCCCCAGGCTATCTTCAAAAAGAAGGCAAAGGAAGGGAATGAAAGAAAGGAAGAAGGTGAGAGAGAAAGAGGGAAAAAAAAGTGAAGTGTATTTTTTTTAATTGAAGCTCAACCTGAAGAGGAGCATGTGTGTCTGTGTCTCCATGTGTTGTGCGGCAGGAAGAAGGTTAAGCGTGCCCCCAACAGGGAACGTCTGCACACACACAGGCTCTGAATGGGGAGCAGGTGGGAAGATGCAGCGGTGGAGGGGTGCAGTAGAAAGGCTCTGGATAATTGAGCAAGTTCATTGAGCGGCCATGTCATATGGTTTACATGTGCGTACTATTGCGCAATGGTACGATCACACAAACACCCACCTGTGCGTGTGTTCACTCTGTTCCTAGTCACACATACTTAACTTAAAATGAGTAGAGTCACTTGTGTACACAAACCATACTGAAATGTACAGGTGACAGCAACAGGCAGTTAGAATAGAAAAGGGTGGAGATTGAATGAAAAGGCTCCAGAAATACATTTAAACATACAGAACCTTTGTGCGTTCTGCTAACTGCAGAAACCATACTGCAGATGAATAATATAAGAAGTCTACAGAACACACACATCTGAGTCTTTTGTGCCCTAACATGCATGTCTTCACCAGGGGCAAGCCTGGCGACACCAGCAACTGAACTGGGTCACACACACACCACACACACACACACAC
>JAUBNQ010000028.1:9758215-9778435 GCA_032353495.1 Ctenopoma kingsleyae | reverse complement strand
CTACACAGGTAGTTGTGGCCAGGCTGACAAATGAGCACAGAGATAGAAATGAAAATAATAGGACAGACAAAGCCACCTTTTGCTTCCTGACACACAGTTGTATACACTCCTGAATTATCACATGGCAGAGAAGGAAAACTAATCTATATCTTACATTACATTATCTCCCCCCTCTCTCTTTCAGCTCTTTCACTCCTAAACACATAGGACTATATAGGAATCATGCATCATAAGAATGCATAAATGTTTTCTTGTATAATAATGGTCATATTGAGGACTATGGTTCATTTCACTAACAAGACAATATAAGCTTCAGTTCTGTGTTGAGGACTGTATACTGTAGTAATATGTAAAGTAATAAAGTCTATGTTTGCACCTGTGAATGAATGCATTCTTGTTATTATTTGCCTCAGTAATTATATGAAGCTGTGGAGTGCTGAAATTGTTAAGCATCATATAATTTTTCCTTTGAGTCCAGGACAAAGTCTCCTTTCCTCTCCACACTTGTGTAAATTGTACACTGAAGTTAAACTGAATTGAGTCAGTGCACTACATCCAGTCTAAGCACACAGCAACAACAAATTACCTATAATCACATTCAAACCTCCAGTCAAATAAAAGAAAAGAAAATACCAAGACACTCTGCTTCTAACTGTGCCAGAGCTGCTTCCACTGTGCCAAATATTCAAGACTGCCCTTAAAATCAGTGTGTGTTACACTTGTCACACCAACACCCTATCACGCTAACCACTGTGGCAGTGGTGGTGTCACTATGATGATGTGATTGCTATGTGATTTTTCTTACTATGTGAGACCCACAAAACCCTACATACCAAAGATGTTTCACATTTTATACTCTCTTCAAAGAAAACTAGGAGAGAAAATATGGAGAATATAAATGTATTTACTGGCCACACAATAAATTCTATGACTAGCAACATGCAGTGTTCTCAGTGTATTCAGTGCCTCACTCCCTCTTAGTCCAGAAAATCAGTTCAACATTCAACAAAATAGACTGAACGTCTTTTGTTATTTTGTTATGCCCCTACCTCCATGGCTCTGGTGATGAAGGGGATCTGTGTGCCAGAGTCCAGGTCCTGGTTGATGATTAGTCTACGGGCCCACTGACCAGCCCGCACAACGCCACTGCCTTGGATCAGAACCAGTAGTTTGGATGGGTTGGATAAGGCATCTGAGCTCAAATAGATACAACTGGTGGGTTCATCTTTTGTAGCATCCACCTAAATGTTCAGAAAAACACAGGTTACTATGTGTCACTGATGTACTTTGCTATTAAAGTCAAATCCCCAAAACCTCTTCTATTAGGAAAAATTTATATTTGACAGTGTTGTTGATTTATTAATGTCTTCATTATCTTTGAACAGATGAACATGTTTTGCATATGATTTCAAAATCCTTTGGGGGATTAACTCAATCAAAATAAATCTTTGCTGTCTCTATGTACAATATGCATGAGTTTAAGTAGAAACTGTCATCTCCTCTGTGGCATTTGAAATTAAAAAAGCTCATATTCATCAGTACACTAATCATCAATAGCCATGATTAGAAAACAGCTTTTGAGTGATTAAAACTGAGGGAGAAAGTGATACAGACAGGGAGGGAGGCTAAGCGAGTAAGCGTTGGTGTGTGCGCATGCACTCCGTCCACATCCAATGCATCTTTGCATCCCTCCCAAGTATGCCTGGCCTGGAAGAATCTCTAAGGAGACAAACACTGTCCATAAAAGCCATGGGTGGCAGCTGCAAGAACTTAATCCAAGCAGACAAAGAGAGCTGAGTGGGGGAGAAAATCTTACCCTTTATTCTCTTGTGCACCCTCATTCCCTTTCCCTATACTTGGCCGTGGTTAATCTTCTTAAAATCTGCGGTCACAAGTTCAATGCCACGCAGGTGGACAGACCCACCACTAACACAAAAATACACACACACACGCCATATACTCACAGGCGGGTGGGCAGCAGAAAAGCAGAACAGAGCAATTTTCCAGAGGAATAATGAGATAAATAGGCCAGGCAGATAAACCAGTAAAAGTGTATAGGGGCTAATGAAAGGCGCTGAATCCCTGGCTAGGTGATTTATGGACACTGTTAGCGCCAGAGCTAACTGCTATGCTTCTAAACACCAACACTGCATAACATCCCTATAAACGCAGCCTGAAAAATGATCACAACTTTTATAACCAGAAAAAGAACAAGGCTGGATGGGTAAAGGGAAGGGGGGGGGGGCAAAAAAAAAGACAAACACGCTTCCAACAACAAATAAAAGGGATCAAGTGTGTGCACTGAGCCTGGATGAGCTGGGCAAAGAATAACTCCGTGATGGCAGCGTAGAAAGTCCCCTTCTGCACAAATGAATGCAAAACAGATTAGGCATCAGCATGCTGTGCCTCTGTGCCTTTGAAATGACACGTCACAATACAGTTAATTTGTTGAGGAGACACTTTTGCACAAAGGATGTGGTAAGTGGAGGGGGTAAAAGGAAGGGAGGGAGTAAGGGAGAAACTGAGTGAGATAGAAAGAGAAAGACAAAGACAGATATAAAAATGAGGCGAGCTGACTCCTCACAATCCCCTTTTCTTTATTTTTTAAACAGGACACTCAATATCATAATCACACTCTGAAGCTGAAGCATTTACGTCAATTTTCATATTTAATACTCTCTCTAATCTTCAAGGGCATAAATCAAAGTGGAAAATGTCTCTTTTCACTGTGGGTACTTACTGGCAGGATTGCTTTAGTCATGTTGCACTTTTTCTCCAATAGCTCATAAACATACTGAGTGATGATCTGCAGAGAAAAAAAGAAAAAGATTTTTATACTACTGTTGATACAAATCCATCCAACAAAATCTAACTAAATGCTGTGTGTACAGTGTGTGAACATGTAATTGCAACCAATGTCATGCTTGCAAACAGAATAAAAAGTACTATTCAAAACCCTTGTTTGCCCTCTGGTGTGTGTGTGTATGTGTGTTTGTGTGAATCACAGTGCAGTGAGGTTGTAAGTGCCAGGAGAGGAAATCTCCTGTACAAGCAAGGGGCTGATGTAAGTTATGTTTATCCCCGCAGCCACAGCACTAAAGAACCTTGTATAGCAAGTCATCCCAACCCCAGGCCAAGCCTTTCATGGTTCAGCGACATTAACAACTTTCTTCTCCATTTTCCTTATTTTTTCTTTCCTTCTTTTCTTCTTCTCGTGTCCCGGTCAGTTGAGAATTGAGAGCTGTGCTTTGGGGAACAGATTTTGATTTTTGATCAGTTTCAAGAGAAAGACAAAACAGTTAAGAGTGATAACAGATGAAACGCACAGAGGATCCATGGTTGCTGTGATGATGTTTCTCAGTCATATGCAATGACAATTTCTGTGTCCTGTCACAACATTACAGTGAGAGTGGACGGACCACAGGGAGAGATGAACAACATGCTGTCCTGCTCTGCTGTGAAGGCTCACTTTTGTTAGCTTTTAAACTATCAGCCCAACTAAACCAGGAAACCGAAAACCAGTGGTGGCATGTCCAACGCCCAGTCACGCTCTAATCAGAGGCCAACCAAATGACTGACCCCAAACACAAAGCCCAAACACAATCAAGGACCAACCAGACACTGCCATGTCTCACAGCACAGAGTGGCATGATCCTCAGATCTCTCTAACTCAAATGTCTTTAAATGGGCTATGAACTGACTTTTATATAAATCAATAAATGTAAAACTAAATAGTGCTTAGTACAATCTACACATTCACAAGAGGGTGAGTTTTTTATGTTAGTGCACTTAGGTAGCATTTATTTCTTTCACTCAAGGTGTTGGTTTAATTGTACAGTTCTTTTTAATAGCTACTACACAGAGTATACCATGTGTGTTTCCACTGTAGCTCTTCTTGTTTCCATTCCACATTATTACTCACTTACGTTTGACCTACTATTACCTTGATATACCCATTGTTCATTACAACCTATTAACTGGTTATTACTTTGATAATTACCATGAGTTCACGTTGTAAAATCTAAAAAAAAAAAAAATAATAATAATCTTGTTAAACCACTCTCTCTTACATGGTTATTACCAGGGTATTGCCCTACTTACTACCATGCATTTACCTTGATATTACCCACTATTACCTTATTTACAAAATATTAACCCACTATTAGCTTATTATAACCAAAATGTAAATGTATGTATTAATTATAAAATATTATAAAACACTGTTATTAATATAAATATTAATATATTTTTATGTGACAACTGGTGTAAATCCCTCAGAACATTCTTCAAACAGTCTTCTGACATATCCAGATGTTTCTGAGCAAACTGTAGATGGGCAAAAAAGTATCCTCTGACATGTACACCATTGTTGTTCAATGTTCGCCTGATGGTACACTCATGAACACTCAGTACGTTTACATTCACTTAAGTCACAAAGTTACTGTCAGTTTTCTCAAGTAAGCTGTTTTTAAACTGTTATGTGAACGGGAAATCTGGTTTCTGTAATCGGGGTAGGCCATTGGAAAAGCATGATTTCTCCAGGTAGATTTCTCCTGGAGAAGCCCAATTTCTATGCCACATATACAGGTCTGGAAAAAATTAAGAGACCACTGCATGAAAGCTGTGATTGCAAATTAGGGTTATTCCACCAAATATTGATTTCTGAACACTTCTTAAGTTAAAATATTAGTAATGTGCTGTGTAAAAATGAATATGAACTTGTTTTATTTTGGGGGGGTTTTATTATTTGAATCTGAAAACACTGGACTTTTTCTGGTATTTTGACCATTTTTCATTTTCTGCAAATAAATGCTCTAAATGACAATATCTGTATTTGGAATTGGAAGTTATGTTGTCAGTAGTTTATAGAATAAAACAAAAAATGTTAATTTTACTAAAACATATACGTTTAAATAGCAAAATCAGAGAAACTGATAATTTTGCAGTGGTCTCTTAATTTTTTCCAGAGCTGTTCATGTCTACTACTTTGAGCAGTAAGGACAATGAAAGGGGAGACTGTTACACGGAACAATGCTTCTTCATTGTTAAATCTGACAAAATATGACTAAAACTGAAACCAATACAAAGCCCCATAGATGTCTAAATGAGTCACTTTTCACCATGTATCTTAAATTCAGTTTGCACTGTGAAAACAAGCGTTGTGCTTGTCTGCATGTCTCTCTCATGTTATCAGTGAGTGCCACAAACACACAAATTGAAAAAAAAAAGTGTATACATGCAGCACACACAGATTTCCAGTAACCAGGTTTCTTAAGTGCATGTAAACTCATTCCTCGATTACTAGAGAAACCTGGTTTTTCTGGGTAACTTGATTACTTAAATGCATGTAAAGACACTCACTGGTAACAGGCCTCTAATTTCCCAGACGTTACCATGGGGTTTACGTTTGCGTAACAATGTTCAATGTTCTCTATTCTCCATGTACACAATGTGTTTTACTAGAGAGGGGGAGTCTAAACTACATCAATCAACAAAGTTTTGTAACCTTGAACCCGTTCCAGGCTGGAGAACCTAAACAAGTCTTCCTCTATGGTCTTCAGAAATCTCCTTTGGTCGACCCATGGCACATTTCTACAAACCTGTGTCGTCAAAGTCAGACTTTAAAAGTGAAGACACAGATTTCTCTTCCTTAAATAAAGCGTCCCACACTCACACCTGATTGTCATCCCAGTGACTGAATCACTTGACTCTAATTTCCCCTTGAAGTGAATTGATAATTCTAGAGGTTCATATACTTATTTAACATAAATATTTAAGACTTCACAATAATAAAAAAGTTAGTGTATTTCTGTTTTATTTGTTTATCTAGGTTCCCAATAGGTAATTTTAGGACTTCAGGAAAATCTCTGTCATATTTATGCAGTAATAAACATTTTACAGGGTTCACAAACTTTCAGTGCTATTACTATTAAAGCTATGAAGCGAAACTCAATCTCTAGCCTCTAAAATGTTAGAGAAGTGAGAAAATCTGCCCTCAATGCTAACATTACTAGTGCAAAAATATAATGGATTAATACCAAAAGTACCAAAAAGTTAAAGTTAAACTTAGCTTTTGAGGCACATACTAAACTAAACATTTTCTTTAGGATATGTTCTGAAATGTCAAACACAATGTCATTATGCATATCACTAACCTGCATGTTCTAAACTAAACACTTTTAAAATTGCATCAATTTGAGAATATTTCTGCTTTCAAATTATAAAGGTGGTATTTCCACACAGATGATTTTTCAGTCAGAAAGAAAGGGCAACAAAAAAGCCAAAAGTAACAAAAGAACAGAGGAATGGCTTTTGCTTTAAAGTCAAATGTGAATTCGTATGATAACTACAATATCACCATGCTCTTTTACACCCCAAAGAAACTAAGCATTAACTTGATTTACTGGTTCAAGAGCAATATGCAAAAACATTACACAACAGACATACATATTAGACTTATGACAGCCAACAGACCAGCAGATGGACAAAATGATATGATCGATTCTACCATTTGACCCTGTGAAAATGGTGGGGGGCCAACAACATCACCTCACCCCTACCCACCAAACCTCAAACAGCTAATTCACTAAAACGTCAGCCAGTCTGATGAAGACTAAAATGATTCTGGGCCTCTGTATGCTAGTGTTTAATGACATCAATAAGCCTCAAAGGAAATTTCATTTGCACATGTTATTTGCTCAGTGCCTCAGGTGGCTCAAGAACCATCTGATATAAAATAAGAAGAGGGGCTGAACAAGAGACGAGTGAGAAAAGTGGAAAGAATGGAAGAGTTTCAATGTGTGAATGCATCTCCACTGGGGACAGGATACTGTAGATCATGAATAATAATCTAATATACAAGCTGGTACTGTATAAATGGCTCTGTGGTTTAGTCTGTATGCTGAAGTTCATATTGTAAACTTTAACCAGATGAACTTTTTAGCAAACAAGCTCCAGATCAAAAGGAGGAGTCAAAAAATGGTGTGCATTTTGATGAATCAAAATTCAACTTTATTAAGACAAAAAACAGGATAGGCTCAGAATAAACATAAGCAAAGTGACAAACCTGTCCTGATGCACACACAAAGCCAATATCCTGTGTGGGCCTCTAAGGACCAAGTCTGCACAGCTGATCAGCACAATAGGAAAAGCCTCTTTGTCACCTAATTACCAATGTGTTATTAGTGTTTTAATGAAATGCCTGCAAGAAGCTACACAGAGTGCCTGCACTGTCGGCATCAGATGATGGAAGAAGCACAAGAAGAGTATTTGGCACATAATATTAAGACACACAAAGAAAATAGAAGGGAGGGGCGACAGAGAGAGAGAGATAAATAAAAGTAACCTAAATTAGTAGGTTTTGTGACCATGAACATATTTACAGTATACTCCTCTGCAACAAACACATACAGCAATATTCAGGCTCACTAGAGGGTACAACATCATCTAAAAGGTTAATGTAACCTCAGATTCATAAAAGGTAGGGTCCAAGGTCCCAGACCGAACAGTTTTATCTCCACAGACATAGTTTTCCCCTACAGAGACACACACGAAACGGCATAGGCTAGCATCTAAGGTAAAACGGCTAAAAGGGAAAAAGTGGAGTTTCAACCACCTTCTAGGACAGCTGGATGATGATGTATCTTTAAAAAAAAACATCAAGCTTTCTACATGACCATGAGAGTGATCGTGGGAGAGTCTTAAATAGACCTTCTGCAGCTGAGGTCACCCCTGTGTCTGTAGTTTGTTTGTGTAGAGGAAGTATTGTGGTGATGAAGCAACAAGAGTGGGATCAGGGAGGAAGGAAAGGACTTAGAGAAGGGCTCAGTGGGAGGAAAAAAGGAAGACAAGAAGGGAGAGATGGAGAGGTAATCCCCAGGAGCCAAAGTCCCATGCCAGCTTTCACTGTAAAGAACAGCTGAGTGGAGGGATGGAGGAGGGGAAGAGAAAACAATAAAGTACAGAAGTACATGGCCTTGATAAGAGGTCTGAAAGTGGGTGGGCAGTGACATCAACTCCTTGCAAACCTCAACTCATCCCCACATCCATCTCTCATTCACACATACTACTCCATGGTCTTCATGAAGACCATTGTGGCTGAAAGTCAATACAATTTAGAACTGTAAACTATAGAGAGAGGAAAAGACCTCCCACATTGTGTCAGCACATGTATCACTTAATGTATGTAGACCTGTGTTTTCTTCCAGTGATCACAACAGTCACGCCTGGTTTGGCTGACCACACCTGAAGCGATGAGAAGATGATCCTTCCTTAGCACAGTAAAAACAAACATGGGGAGGAAGAAAACTACAGAACAGAGAGTGTGAAGAATAAGAAGAGAAAGGGGGGATAGGGATCAGAGGGCAATAACGGAGGAGTAGGAAGGGTAAAGGCTGACATGGTCAAGGGCAATGGGAAAAAAAACAGGTAATTAAAAGGGAGGAAGAGAAAGCAGTGATCTGAAGCCAAGTCTCAGAGATGATCATGAAACATGACCACTGTAAGTTTCATTAATGCCAGTCACAGTGTAATAAGTAGAAATAAACAAATAAAAAAAAGCTCTGTATGTGTGCATGAAATATTAAATTGAAAATGCAGCCACTACACAAGCAAATAAAAAAAGTATAAACATTTTTAAGTCATCAGAAGTCACAGCTACAGAGCCGTTTTAAGGCCTTGTGAGGCTTCCAGTGTACAGATACACACACCTCTTGAGTTTCTAGTCCAGAGCCCTCGCCAAAAGCCACTTAGCCATAGAAACCAGAAAGCAAGAAGAGGCATCAAAGCTGTTTATATAATGAAGCTGAAAGAGCCGCTCCATGCCGTATCACTGACTGCACCCAGGAAAGCATTTCTTCTTCTCCAGAGAATAGAGGAAAGGAAGAAGAAGAAAAAAGAAAATCCCCCCGAACAATGCAGCACAACAACAGCGGCAACAACAGCAAAGTATACTCAGAAAGAGCGAGAGACTGTGAAAATGAGAGAGAGCACGAGGCAAAAGAAAGGTTGTTTATTTTAAGTCAGCTTCGTGTTCCAACAGAAAGTGGTATTAAAATAGGGCCTATTGTTGTGAATTTGTGATCTGTCAGTCCACATGGGAAACAAAGAGAGAGAGTGGTGTAATTCCCATGAGGTCTCTGTCAGTCTTCTGTCAGAGGAGAGAGGGCTCTCCAGGGGAAGAGAAAGTTCTCAGACACACACTGACAGACAAGACTATTTACAGTTGGTGTCGATATCCCTCTCTCACACTCTCTCTGCCTTCCCTGCACTACACACTCTAATGGCATCGTAATGACCTCCTCAGGTGTTAACTAGAAAGCTGGCAGAGGGCTATTTCAAAGCAAAGCACTGTATGCCACTGTGGATGCCGGCAATAGCAACAGATGCCAACGTAACTACCAGTTCTCCTGTCTTTTCTCTAACACCACCCTCCAATCCCTCCATCCCCTGTCCAATTCCCTTCTTTTTCATCAACTCTAATCCACCTCACCCACTCCCTGCAACCATTTATGTCTGTGTGTGCTTCCTCCTCCCTGCTTCAGCAGAAGCTGCAGCAGCAGTGTTTAAGTGTTTTGGGAATGGAGACGTGATGACAGTCAGTGAATCAGGGCAGACAGCTGTCATTTATAGTCCCTCTTTAGAGAGTTCCCATTAGCTCCCCAACAAAATTGTCTACGACTAGTATGGGGCCTCCTGGTGGTTTAAGTACAGTATGGAGGCTTGTCTGTGGGCCTGACAAACTCATCACTTCATGACTGCACTGTGACTTTTATAGGTAATGTAGATTAAAGCTGTACATGTAAAGGGGCTTCTTTACATCTAAACTGTTAACTGAATATATATAATATAATATAATTATTTTATTATTGTTTTTATTTATTATGATTATTTTCCTCTGTGTTTTGTTCAAAAGCCCTTCACTAGGGCCTTACACCTTTACCAGCTGGTAAAAGATATGACAACACCCAGCATCCATAATGTGGTAACACTGGAGACAGAAAGAGGAAAAAAGATAACAGAGAGACAGTGTAAACAGTGAAAGAGACAGACAGAGAGAGAGATGAAGAGACTGAGAGAAAAGGAGAGAGAGGGATGGCTTTCTAATTCAGCCATCTGGCTAGCTTTACTTCATTATAATATTCTGACTGTGTGTGTGTGTGTGCACGCGTGCATTTACAAATTTGTGAGTGCCTTCCATTCCACAGATGCAGGCAGAGCAGAGAAGAATCCTCATTTATTAACAGCTTAATAGAGCTCCATCTGGGCCAGACCCTATGCTTGTCTTCTATCAGAGAGATTCATCACCAAATCACAGGAATTAGACTACAACTGACACCTACACAGGCTGAGATGACCCTGCTGCACCGAGCAACACCATGCACTGTATTACAGCTGTAACACACCCATTACAAAACAGCCAGTGCCTAAGACAGAAAGTACCACTACATCAACAGTCTGTGGGTTTTTCAGTCCTAAATTTGACAAAACACAATACAAAAGAAAGTGAAGAACATAATAAGCAATACATTAGAGCAATAAGTAAGTAACAGAGAGATCCTAGTGGATTTTTTTGGTATTTATCCTCTGTACACTACCACAATAAACTTGGAATGAAACACTTGAGATTTAATTTTAGCTTTTATTCAAGAGCTTAGACAAAACTGTTGCATTAACCATTCAGGATTTACAGCCATTTTCATACACGCATTGTCATTTTGGGGGGCTCATAAATAATAACATAAAGTGGATGACCGCAAAAGTATTTCCATGGTGAAAATGAGCCTTTTCACAAGATCTAACCAAGTCAAGAACACTCTTGAGGAAGTAGGCATGTCACCGTCAAAGTCTACAGTCGAGAGATGCTTTATGAATGTAAATACAAAGGTTTCACAGAAAGGTGCAAAACACTGGTAATGCTCATTTGTACCGGAATGATGGGAGGAGAAAAATATGGAGAAGAAAAAGGCCTGCTCATGATCTAAAGCATACCACATCATCTGTCAAACATGGAGGAGGCAGTGTCATGGCATGAGCATGTATGGCTGCCAGTGGAACTAGGCCACTGGTGTAAAAGTATCAGGATTAGTAGAGGCTATACTCTCTGCTCAGATTCAGCAAAATGCTACAAAACTGATAGAAGACCACTTCATATTGTAGATGAATAATGACATACAGCAAAATCTAGAGTTTCTCAAGGCCTCCAATGTGCATTTCAAACACCCACAAACAAGCAGCAATTGCATGGCAAAGCATCTCCAGTGAAGAAACTAAGCATTTGGTCATTTCAATGGGTTCCAGACTTCAAGCAGTCATTGACTGCAAAGGATTTGCAGGCAAGCATTGAAAGCAATCCTTATGTTTGTAATTATGTTCGTTTAATTCCATTATTTATGTGCCCCCAAAAATGATGGTCTGTTTATGAGTGATTAATGCCACACTTTTGTCAAACCCCTTGAATTAAAACTAAATGTCTTGACTTCACCCACATGTTGAGTGTTTCATTTCAAATTCAATGTGGTGAAACTCACAGAAACTGTAAATGGATATTTGTGTTGCTGACATCTTCTTTGTGCCACATATCCAAAAACCATAGATGCACTTTGTTATGCTATTGTCTTCAGAATACAAAGAAACACAAGGTATTTGTAAGATGGTTGACTGGAGCTTAGCTTTTTCTTTAGTTCAGATATTTAGTAATCAGGTTCTACTGGTTCTATCTCAATTCCATTTCCTGTATGTTTGTTTAATGACTAATACTTTACTTTACTTGGCAGATAATACTGAATCAATTACCTAAAGATAGCTTACACGTTACAATGTATTATAATGTGTTATAACTTCAGGAATAATAATTTTTCTCAGGTGTTGAACTACATCCCAGATGTCCATGCGCAAATTGGCCCTTTACATATATAGAAATATGGCCATGGTGCCCAAACTAAGTTTCTGGTGCAGCTTCTGGGAGAGCTCCAAATAAACACATAAGAAAATCTTTGAATTAATATCTATAGATGAAAAGTGAGTGAAACATAATTCACTGCTCAAACCAAATTTTGTTCCCATCTCTTTCTTTTGCTTGGAGGCCATCACCACCAACATCCTCGTTCTCCCCATTTCTAACCGTCCCTCCATTCAGACGAGGCTGAAGTGCAAATTGGACATCTGGTGCTGTGATGTTTCTGACAATACAGCCGCCACCCCCAGCCCCCTCACAGACACACAAATATGCACACCCAGAGTCCTCCACACAAAATATAGACCTGTGAAGATACTGAGATGAAGAAAGGAGGGAGAGATGGACAGAGGTATGGAAGAAGGAGGGAAAGAAAGGAATGTGAGTGAACATTAGGGGGCAATGATGCTGCCATTCTATTCACACTGCCAGGGGCAAACACATGCAGCCATGTCCTTGTGCCATTTCTCACAGCTCTCAGACTGAATTGTGGCTAGTTCTTAGACTGTCTCAGGTAGCAGGTTGATAGAGGGCATTGGGATGTGTTATAGAGTGGTGTTGGCCCACAACAGGCCTGCTTGCAGAGAAGCTTATTCTACCTTTACCCTCATGTCATCTGAAAAAGTCTTTCATCCTGCCTGATGCAGAAATGAAAAGGAGGGTTGGAAGAAAAGACCAGACAGACAAACAATGACATACATGGAGGAATTCAAGCATAAATGCTTCTGTACGTGCCGGCCAGAGAGACACAGAAATAAGCATGCAGGTATGCCTGTGTGACACACGCACTTAAACTCACATATACAGAGGCTGACTAAGCAGCATAACCTACTTTTACAACCAAAGGCATACAATTGTGTCTATTTATAATGGAGCATATTTCTTACCAGCAAAAACAATGCATTTGTACTTGCAAAGCTGCATGAGAGAGGTACAGTATTCATTTTCTTGAATCATCTGTGGCCTAAAAACAAGAGACAGATAATACTGCTTATTCAGGTAGTGTTCCTTTCTTAGCCAGTTAATCTCCTGCACCACAACTCATTCAGTATCTGTTCTCATTACACAAGCTCGTATCAACACTGATTGACACAGTTTCCTTTTTTCTTCTGTAAAGAAAATGCTTCTGTCATTTTTTTAATCACAGGATGAATAAAATTTGCATATATTCTGCTTGATGATTATTTGTTTCTTCCAAAATGCACCCACCCCATTAACCACCCCAGATGCCTGAGTTCAGTTAGTTTAAATGTCTCTGTGTTCTTTACGGCACTCTGCTTTTCTACTACCAAATGTTTGTTTCTACAGCCTTTTTAGATGTTGGTAGATAGTGCCTGAGCAGGCAAAGGAAAGGGGAGGGGGCTTCACAGAAGGCTGGCTCTCAAAGGAGCTACTGTATACCTGCATTAGAAATAATAAAAACACCCAGGTAATCCCACAAACGGGTCTATCAATGTGCTTTGAACTTCAAAGAATGCACACAACAATTAAAAGCAACATAGCAGAGGATGCAAATAAAACAGATTATAAAAGAACATTTGTCTCATTATCTTAATGCACACTGCATGTGGTGGTACTGTCGGAGTGAACAAGAGGTGAACTTCAAGATGGTTTATGTTTGGATGTGCTGTGGTCGTGCAGTTGGACAACCATGTAACTTCTTAAGAACATCAAGCAATTCCTTAAAAATATGTGAGCAGGATTTTAAAGCTCTGGTAATTCCATTCATCCAAAATGCAGCATGTACACTATACACTGTAGATATACTATAGCAAAGAAAGTTTAGAATAGCATGCTCAGTCTCAGAACTAAGACCATGTTCTACTGCAGATATCAAATCTGATTCAGTTTCCTGCTCAGAATTAGTGTCCAGGATGTTAAATGTCCAGGACTTCACATTTTCTAATTTAACTGGGGACACTTCGCAAATATGATTTCAAATCCAGCTCATACTTCAACTAAGCTGAAAAGTAAACGATTAAGGTGAAATTCCACTGTGCACATCTGATTCTCCAGACCATGACCTTTAAAAATACTCATAAAGCTTCCTCATTCTAACCTGACAGAGGCCTGGACCACAAGACACTCTTCTGTTCAAGCCATTCTGTAGCATTTAAGCTGTTAAAAAGCAAGTTACAATGCAACCTAAGCTATTCCGTTTATGATAGGAGAACCTGGAAGAGCTCTATAGCATATTTTAAACAGAAACCTCACAGTGTAAAGCATGTGGCTGTTTAACATGACCATATCATGTCTAAAAAACAGTTTGGGTCCATAACAGTCAATTAACCTGCTTAGGACCTAGCAGTGATTTTTAGTCTTCCACAGCACAAACATAAATAATAACCAGGGATATCCCCATCAAGTAATTATTGGCCCCGATCTGAGTCCTTTAATACGGGATATCCAATAATCTGACTTTAAAGTGGAGTACCTTCCCTCACAAAAAAGCTCTGCCTGTGTACAGCACCTAAGTTAGTCGTGGATTATTAGAGAGTCATTCAACTTTGTGCACAAATTATAATTTAATTATTATAATATAATGCACTGAATTATAAATTCAGCCAATACCAGGTTCTATGAGCCACCACAACACCAATCCTCAGTATTGGCATGGCACATATCCAAAAATAATCTTTCCTAAGAACAAATCCCAATAAGAAAACATTGGTGAATGTCAGTGACTTGACAGAAAAAAATCGTCTTATCAATGGTTGAGGCCCAGTGTTCTTAGACATAACGTGTATCTGTGTGCTGTAAATGTGAAAATAAAAACTACTGGCTCTTGACGGTGTTTCTGCTGGACTGTGTAAAAAATAAATGTATGTCAAATTGTGTGACTTTTCTTTTAATTCAATCTGTAAGGAAACTAAGCATATTCTTCTTTCCTCCTCACCCACTGATGTGAAGTTTATCTGTATGGGGGATCTACACTTTATATGAATGCAAAAAATCAATTATGTTGTCCACACGTATAATAAAATATTGCAGGTGCCCTGTGTGACAAGGGTTTGTGTGCCATGTCTTTTTGTACTCAAAAGAATCAATAACTAGTGCAACATCTTGTAATGTGTAAAAAACATTGTACTGTCACTTAGTATTCTAGTACAAAAAGCAGTCTGTTACCTCTCCAAGAGCTTCATAGCGTTTCTGGTTCCAGCGGTGCAGATCCTCTCTGGCATTGAACACAAAGGGCTCTCCTGTTTTTATATGTCTGAGTTGACCATCTGTGAAATAAAGAATGAAAGGAGTAAAAAAACATAACAAAAAACAAAAAAAAGTAACATCTGTAATGTTAACAGACGCCTGTATATATGTGAGTATGTGTGTCTCTTTTTGACCAGACATGCAAAAATACTTCCATCTACCTAATTACGCTAACTGAGACTGACCCCTTAGTTTGCAATGTTTTTTTTTTTCCTCTTATTTCTTTTGTAAGTTTATTTGTTCTTTTACACTCCTTCCCTCAACCACCCCCATCTGGCAGGTACAAAGCCTGTGGATACAGCAGCATTCTTCCAGTCACGACTCCAATGGCCTTCTGGGTAGTCTGGCAGGAGAGGCCTAGACAGCTGGTATGGCAAAAATTCTCTCTCCCTTTTTCCATCCATCTAAAAGTCTCTTGCTTTCCTCTTTAACTGTGTCCATCTCTCTCTGCCTCTTCTTCCTTGCTCACTCTGGCGAGAGGCCATAGGTTTGTCCCTGCCTTTCCCCCCAAAAGAATAAAGACTAAAGGAGGTGGGAATTGTTCTCAGTGCGAGGGCCTCTCTGTCTGTGTACGTATGAGCATGAAGACAGGAAGGTGCACTGGCGTGGATTGGACACAACAACAACTGCTCCTTGAAATTCCTCTGAGAAAGCTGTCTGGGCATCAGGCAATCACCCTAACCAGCACAGCTTACACACACAGACATCTCCAGCCAGGAGAACCAGGTGGAACATACGAATAGTGTCACCAGGCCTCTGAGGACTGAGAACATTTTAAAAAAAAACTCTTCGGAACATTGTTTAAGTCAATTACTATAATTCAGGGAAAACAGAGGAGTTTTTAACACATCCAAGTTTTATTTCGTATTAAACAGTCATAAGACAAGAAAATGCTTCTCAGAAATGGTGTTACTTTTTTCCTAATAAACAATTACCCTTGTGTGCCTGTGAAACCATTACATTTATACCTTAGCAATGAGCCCATCGATCCTGCAGTTGACACTACAACATAATAAAACACTAAACAGTGTTAAATTTAATTTTGACCTTTATGACTGCAGAATTTGTAAGAGCTAAACCACTGAAAAGTGCACATACTTAACCCAAATAGCCAGGGGGCTCTCATACTTCTTCAATTATTGCACAATGTGAGGAAACCCATCTAAGATATAAATAAATATAATATCTTCGCCAGTTAAAAAATGCATAGGCATTTTTTCATCTCTTTCTAAATTGCCACCATTTTCACCCCTTGGTTGATGTGATAAATCTTACATTCTTTGCACACTGTGTATTACAACACTTGCTTTCATGGTTAGTTGCTAGTCAACATGTAATCCTGAATCTACGTTTGTCATCATGTTGCATTAAAAAGCACACTTGTGCCTGTGAGGCAAAGCAGGAGATGAGTGAGAAGTTAGGATAAAACAGTGTGTGCAAAAAGTACCTTGAAGAAAATCAATTATGCATTCATGTAGGGGTGAGGATCTAAACACTACTGCCTAAGAGAAGGAAGAGAGGAGCTATAATGAAATCCTACAGTAGGAAAGTGTGTGTGTGTGTGTGTGTGTGTGTGTGTGTGTGTGTGTGTGTGTGTATGAGAGAAAGAGAGAAGTATGTGGAGTGTGTGTGTATATGGGCTGGGGGGGTGATCAGCTCTATCGCCTCCCCCAACACATCCTCTCAGAGGAATAACGTTTTCTCAACTTTTCTCCTCTTTTTCTGTCATAATTAGCATTCTGTTCTCAATTTGGCCGCTTAATTAGGTGTACATAACCTTGGATTTCCAGTAATGGAAAACCGGAGGGCTAGCGAGATGAAGCCATCATCTTCAGTGATTAAGATACCTGCAAACTATTGTACACAGTCTCGTCTGTATTCACATCATTACATGGTCAAATTAACATTTTTGTTCCACCTGTCTCGGGCAAAGGTAGCCTGGGTGTAGCTATAGAAATGCCCATGAGCCAGACTGACTGTGAGCCAAAGTACTAGAAACACCGCCTAAGGGCCATCATGGCTTTAATAGAAATACTGTCCTTCAAAAACAGGCCTGAGTGGAAATTGACAAGACATACAGATGAGTATAGGTGAGTACATATATGTGTGTGTGTGTGTGTGTGTGTATGTAATTGGGATGGAAGAGATACGTGAGGCATAAGGGAGAGGCGATGGAGAGTCTCTGCATGTGTTCATCACTCAATGGGAGACTGAGCTGGGACTTGAGGGTGGGGTTTAGGGGTGGCGGGTGTTGGCACAGTGGCGGTTGGGGGGTACATCTCTGTGTCTCTGTCTCTGTCTTAGGCACAGCGAGGTTATGCAAATGCTCCGTCAGGCAGAGGGCAAGGCTGAGTAGGTTACTGACGGGCCGTAGAGTACACAACATGTCCCCCACTCAGCCAGCCAGACAGTCAGCAGAGACACTGACAGAGAACAGATGGGGCGAGAGAGAGAGAGAGAGAGAGAGAGAGAGAGAGAGAGAGAGACAAACAGACTACAGGGGAATACTAAGAGCCAAAACCACCACAGCAGCTTTTCCAACTCTTCCTCCTTCTCTCCACCTGGTTTGATTAAAGCGAGCCAAGAGAATCCTAAAGAGACTTTTATATCATCTGGACCCACACCTCTCTGGGTCCAGCTCTGCTACCTGCTGTTACTGTTAACTGACACACACACACTTACACCTGTACCCTCTGCGTATCCCAGGTGACAGTAGAGACAGTTTTAGGTCATTAATGCAAAATCACTGACATAATATTGAACGGAAATATAATTACATAAAAATTTGGATATGTTGAAAACAACTCTGTTTTTAAAAGTAATTGTTTATACCAGCTTTGCAGTAGTTTTAACATGACTCCAGTGGAAGCAACCAACTTCCTACCAACTCTGATAGACAAACTATCAGAAACTATCACAAACTAGAATTAGGGAAAAAACCCATGTTCACAAGTTGAAAAAGGAGGGAATAAAAGAAGTAAAAAATATATTTACAGGAGTATAAAGTGAGTCACTAATCTAAATTTTGAAATACAGAATTGTTGTATTTCTTCTGGTTACAAACAATGTAATTGTTAAGGCAAACACTTATATGTTGACTTGCTTCATTTCAAGAGATCACAGGCCAAATAGATTGGGAAGTACTGATATCATGTCTTATATCCAGATGCCACATGGTTTCTACTCAGTGCAGATATTTAAACTACTTACATTCATTGAAGGCATATTCAAACTCCTCCAGTGTTTTGGGGAAAGTGAAAGGGGGTTCATCTTTCTTCATCAGTTCATCTAAGTCTATTCTTGACAGCAAATCTGAGAAAAGAGAAGATCAAACATGATACATTAATGACAACAGTCATTCAGTAGCTGCTTTTATTTAAAAAACATCAGACTCATATTGTTATTTCATAATCCCAATCACATCACAACCCTGGAGTTTGTAAAAATCACACAAATGAGCCTGCTAAAATGAGGTTTAGAAGTTTGACTCAAGGATAAGTGGTCCTGCCCTGTGTCGTCTACCGCAAGCCAGCTAAAAGTCTTAATATGAAGTGGTAAGTAAAGCTTTAAGTTTGTGGGATAAAAAAGATTAAATATATCTTATTAAAAGTCAGACTGGCCACACACCTTTGAAAGCACATTCACAAATAAGAGTGAGAGGGATTGCACATTAATTTACAACTATATAAAACTATTTGGGTGTTTCTGACACATTTATTCACAGCTATTCACATTAAGAGATGACTGTATTTACATAGAGTAACACATCAACACTAACCAAGTAAGAGTGATTCTAAAATTCATAGTTCACCTTTGAGTGCAGTGGTTTTCTCTCTGTCCTCGTGGCCAGCTACCTGGGCCATGGCGATCCACAATATAGACAGGGCTTGTGTGGCAGCACAAAGATGAGAGAGCATGGGTCCTCTGATCTCCCAGAGATTACTGAGAGGCATCCTGCGAGGGAAATTAAAGAGGGGGGAAACTGAGAGCTTGTTGGAACACATGTACCCAAGACCTAACGTCAGCTGTTTCAGGTTGTTGCACTTGTCAAGTAGCAGTACGTCAAACATTATAACTTAGTGTAATCCTGCTTTCCTGCAGGGCTGAATAAAACGGAGCAGTGATCATTCACACTCTAACTACACACTGCATGAACAGCTAACTGCATCTATGTGTCGGCGTTATGTCTATGAAAAACGTAAGTGAAAGCAACAGAAGCCGTGTGCTCGCTCAACTTTGCACACGTGCAACAACTGAGGTAACAGTGCAAACACCGAAGAGGCACTTTTTGTTATAATACCACGGTGAAGGCAGTAAAAAAACAGTCATTTTCACACGCTTAACTACCTCACACTGCTCCATCATTTTCACAACAGCAGTCAACATCTGTTTGATGCCTTAACAACTATCGTTAAGTGTGCAGCCGTTTTACACACAAACACACACATTCTTCCTTTTATTTCACATTTGTTTCAACCAAACGAAACACAGAGGCTCTGAGAGGTGTATGCATGCTTTCTGCTCGACTCACGCACCATCTGTATGTATGCGACTGTCCAGTTGCTGCTGCTGCTTCCTTGAAATATCTCAAACAGGAAGGACTCTACTGTGCCGAGCGTGGAGAGCGTGAAGCTTCCGGGTTACCGGGGCAACGGACTGGAAGGCGTATTTAAAGACACAGTAACACAGCGGCCGTAACGTACACATATGTGTTTCATCCGGTGCGACCGTGCGGCTTCCGTAGCTACTCTGCAATGTTGAGTGGTGGACGACAGGTACATCACACTACCCACTTCACTCGGTCCTCCAGCAATCACCTGTCCTACCCACCGCTGATTACCTGGATCAGGTGTATCCTTCAGCTTCTGATTGACTGAACACACCTGATCCAGGTAATCCCATAGCTGGAAAACAAGGAGGACAGGTGGGCTTTAGCACTAGAATTAGGAACTGCTGCAATAGTGTGAGATCTTCCATTTCTTAATACCCCACTTTGTTTCGGGCGGAAATATACTTTTTAAAATACGGCATTAATGTCAGTTCACAGCTACCGTATTGTT
>JAUBNQ010000028.1:9733044-9758115 GCA_032353495.1 Ctenopoma kingsleyae | reverse complement strand
GAGAAAAGTGGATCGGTCAGGGAATCGGCCGTTTATGCGGCGATCGCATCGAGGAGCGCAAAAAACAAAGCGACAGACGGCCGGTCCGGGAGGGGGGTGTTGTCCTGGGCCCAGCCAGTAAGTGACACTATTTTAAGTGAACAAAATATTAATTGTTTTTACTATAACAATTGGATATTGATTAGATTAGGCTAGCAGGATAATATAATCCTTTTTATCTATAAATGTTACCATTACACATTAGCCCCCTGTAACCAGGCAAAACAATTTACCTCTGGGATTAATAAGGTTTTTTGAATTTTTGAATCTTGAATGCTGTACAGATTTTTCCTATGGTTTAATAAGTGGCTCCTTTTCTCAGCCAAACAGTTATTGTTCTGTTCTTTGTGCAGTATTTCTGATTTTTTTCCTTTCAGGAAGATAGGTATTATACAATAATGTTTTGTAAATGTTTTCTCTTAAATTTAACAACCTTTTTTGAGTCTTCATTTTGGGCACAGGACATCCGTTTCCTCTTGGGAGAAGCTGGTGTGGTGGAAGTGTTTTCACAAAACTGTGAGTGAGATGGATGAAAGTACAGTACATTAGAAGATATTTAAAGCCACATGAAGCTGATCTGATTGAAACTAGAACTTCTAGATTGATACTCGTGCAGTATTACTTGTGATTTATCTAAAACCACCTGGCACACTCTGGTCCCTTGTACCATGTACCTGTGATTTTTCATCAACCACTAGCTGTTGCTTCACAGAAATAGACTCCCAGTTAAACTTAAGTTGAATGTCCTACTTCTGGACAGCCTCTAGAAGTTGAAACGATTTCTCTAGGGAGCTCAGCTACCCTGTTTCCTCAAGCAGGGTGCTGGAGATACTGTAGTGGGAGACCCAAAAAAGAAACAGAGATGACATATTGTGGCATTGATATCCACTGACTTTGACAACACAAAGGAGGTCCTTCTTGCTCATTCTGTACTCAGTGCAGTTACTTGAAATCAGAGTTGAGTTGGACTCGAGTCAGGTTGAGTTTGACTAGTTCAGACAAAATCAGAAATTATTTTTAAACAAAACTATAAGGTTGGTATACAGTATATATCCAGGTGTGCATTCAAACAAACATTCAGTGACATTTCTTTTGTACACCATGTTCACCAATGTATTACCACAAGTTTGGATAAGCACATTTAAAGTACTTTAACAGAAAACTTTGCAAATCATTCTTTAATTATGTTAATTTGATACACAATGTTAGTAAACTGGGACATGGAAATGAATTGAAAGCAGAATGCTCTACCTGAAAGATCGTCGTCTTGTAATGCTACCATGCTGACTCACTAAATGCTGACACAAAGCTTGTTGTACTCAGTGGATGAACATACAGATGAAACCGACATGTTTCCGCAGCTGGAGTCTGCTGTGGACAGTGCGCCGAGCTGAGGGTAATCAATTGAAATGCAAATCACATAAGTCAAAATGCTGTGACTGTTGTTTGATAAATATGTCATGATGAGCTCTGGGATTCTAAAATGTTTATGTAGGTTTGATAATCCCCAGATGGATAAAAATATTCAATTTATTCTTTGTGATGAATCATTCTTTGTAATGATTTGTTGTGAATTATTCTGTCAGCTCTACTGTCACTAATCTTCTGAGTCTATCACCTGTCTACAATGGGAATAGAAATGGATAAACCTACAGTTACGTATTCTAAGAGGAAGGGAGATGAAAAAGTCCATCAAAGCATTTTTCACAGCAAACGGTTATCATACAAGAACAATTTGGCAACCCAAACACTTATTTTCTGCAACATCCAAAAATAAAACACTTTTGTTATGTTAAATATAGTACATTTAGAAGCCACTAAGAGTGTTTCACTCGGGCTTAGCCTTTATTCAGAGTCACAGGCAGAATTCAGTTGAACATTTTGTTGTCCTTTGTATTCTCTAAGTGGTTGGGTGATTGCAATCTTGCTACATTTGCATTAAAAATCTAGTTAAGGGAAGGAACATCTCTCTCCAGAGCAGGAACTATTTTCTTCTTCTCTCAGAGGTATTGAACAGGGTGTGTAGTAGCCTTTGTGAGCTAAAATTATGTCCTTGAAGATCAAAATAGCACAATTTTCGTTTTCTAACGGTTATAGTCATAGAAAAGCACATGATGTATATATTCAAAAAGATAATGCTAACTTCATTGTCAAAATCATATTTACTGCACAGTCATCACACAAATTGATAATAAAACAGTAAAAGAATATTTGCCTGGTGAAGTAAGATTATCATTTTATTTTCATGTTTAATTCTAAAACATTCCATCTCATAAATAACAAAATATAAACACTGTTGGAAAAATATACTGAGCAATCCTGTTACACATAAAATAAATGTTTTCTCAGTTTGCACAAAATACTGACTGATATTACATAGTGGGGGAGATTTTTGGGACACACTGTAATCAAAACATACATCATCTTGCTTCCCAGCTACAATATTTGATGTTTGCTTTCAGGAACTAGGAGAAGGTATGCTTACACCAATGTCTTTACACTCACTGGCTCAAAAAAAACAAAAAACCTTCAACTACCTACAATGATCACACAGTCCCATCTTGTCCCAGGCAAACAAATCCGGCTTTCCATTTCCCAGAACTGATTTCTGGAGATGTGTTCCAAAAAGATGAAATGTGTCTGATGCATCATAGAAAAGCACAGTTTGTTGAGAGAGTTTGTCTGAGACATGCGCATAAAGAGGAAGGCACAGTCTCCCTCACTCTTTTTGTTGTTCCACAGTTTCTTGTCCTCTCACTCGTGTTTTCACGCACACACATATGCAAACTTCATGCATATAGTACATGCACAAACTCAATTATACCCTGCAAATGTGCACACAGACACACACACTCCCATAAACACACATACACAACAATTGTACTACCCCGAGAGCTGCATGTGCATATTAAAAGTAAACATTTACAACATGATAAAAATTCCAACTGCATCGGCTGTTATTGGGCAGCAGTTTTATCGGATGGTTGTGTTTCCCCTTGAGTCTTCTCTGTTAGTGTCTCTTCAGCTTCCGGAGAGTCCTGAGGTCCCAAGCTGCAACAGCAAACAAAATAGGCTTTCTGAAGTTCTTCTACCATTGCCTTCTCTTCATCTTCTAGCTCCGCGCCCTCCTGCATCTCCCACCTGCACAGACAGCATAGGGGTGGGTGGAGGGTTGCATACAGAATATCAGCTGTTTTAATATTTTAAAACATTTGTCACTTAGATTTATATGAAAACACAAATCTAGCGGTAGAGAAACCTACTGAATGTGTTACACATACAAGTTATGTTGGTTTCTAGTTGTACAAAATCTAGGCTCAACACACCAAATTGCTGAGTTTGTGTGCCGGTATCTCCTCTTTATTTGTGTATCACACAAAAAGAAAAAACCCAGAATTTTACTACTCGGCTTGTTTTTAACAGAGGAGTAGTCTGACGTCCGAAATATATTCTCTCACACAGACCACAGACTGAAACCCCCCAAGGTTCTATAACACTTTAACTCCTTAAGATTTCATAGCCTTCTTCTTTTTCTTCTTTCTTTCTGTGTGGGTCACTTTCACAGCAGTTTCTGCTGCAATGATGACTTACAGTTTTGCACTTGTGAACACACAGACTTGATGGTATCCACACACAGGGAGACTGAAAATTCAAGGGATGTTCTAGGAAACTTTAAAAGAAAAAAAAAATGAAACAATTCAGAATAGATGCTTTTGGCATCCTTTACTGTGAATCTGCTGCTTACCGTGGCTAAGTCATAGTGTAACAACTGCAGACCAATCTCTGTTTGGGTGACTAATTCCTATGGAGGATATTGCTACTCATATCTTGTTGCTTTTTAGTCTTGTATAATTGCTTCTACAGTATGTCTCTCCACATTTTCTAATTCTTCGAGCTACAGAGTGGGTCGAGGACTTCAATATGAAGACATCAAGGATAGTCACGTTGTAATTCACTCTCAATATTTCAATGAAATCCCTTGACAAGTAACTGTGGTCAATCAAATCCATATGGAGAGCTGGCTGAAGGCTTTCTTTGAGTTGCCGCATCACACTCCATCCAAAGGAGAATTATATCTGTGTGACTGCAAATGATTACATTTTTACTGCCATAGCTGTATGTCCTTTTATCCCACTCTCCCTGCCCTTAGATTTCTTGCCATATCTACAAACACGTATCTTATAGTTTTGCTGTGTGCATGTGCATGAAGTGCACATGTGTGTAGGGATAAAAATGTGGTAAAAAAAAAAAACAAGAACAACTGCATTAAGCAGGTGTTTTATGCATACTAAGAAGTGGGCCTCCCAATGCAGAGCACTTTAATGAAGTTTCAGTTTCTGTCATAGTGTGAATCTGGACAACTCAGACATCCTCTGTCTCCCACTTCTTCACCACTGTCAGTGCCGTAATTACTATCTGTAAGGGGAGGATCTGTTTATGTAAATATGCAGCTTTGACAGAGAGGTTTCCTTTCATGTGATTGCATTCTCCATCTACATCCAACTTTAGTGACTAGTTTTTCTGATTCCTTTTTATGTCAGTCTGAATATCATTCTTTATATTTGTCATAGAGTGAGTGGACTATCTAAAATTAGAGAACAAAGGAAGGAGTAGTTAAGCCTGCCTTTGATGACTGCTGTAGATTGTTTAGGAAAAATGCATATAGCTACTAGGGGCAGACAAATTGCCCCTATCTTACTTTTTCTGTGACATAAATTTAAAATCAGTTCTACTAAATAACCATTATGAGACATAAACAACACTCACAAACAAAACAATACAAATGTCACACAAAGAGCAAAACAAGAACGGAAAGGGAGAGAGGGAGAACAGAAAGCTGGAGGAATAGTGGCCAATAAAGGAACGAGCAAGAGAGGAAGGAAGACAGGAAGGTACGCTAAAGGTTTTTCAATGTTTAATTTTCAAATAGGATTAAGCAGAATGACATTTAGCTGAAGGTTACAGGCTCAGCATTGTCTTAGCTGATATTGATATGCAGGAGGCACCCTGCTTGTCACCGGGACAAACACCGTTGATGAATGAGAAGCCTTTCCCCAGGAAGGTGTTAAGTGCAAATTTGAAATGAGAGAGAGGTAGAGCGGGAGAAAAAAGAAGCACACACAGACAGAGATTGAATTACCACAATAGTTGCCATGTATACTGTCACTAGATAATGTTGCCAAAAGTGTAAATTGTTCCGTAAAGTGTAGGTTGCATATTCCTTGAGATTGCTTGATCTTGTACTGAAAATGAGCCAAAAAAATACACATGGTGCTTTGCCGTGTGTATCTAATTTCAACTACTACAAGACAACAATGCCTCTTAGAAATGCATAAGTGGGCTAAAGTTGACAATAACTTCACTGTATCCTCATTTCGGCAAGTTTTCCCCTGGAATTTACATCTTAATAAGGGAAGTCTTACCCTTTAATTCTTATGGGCTCTGCTCATTTCTCATGCATTAATACTGGAGCTGCTGACTTGGCTCTTCCTCTGAATACAGAATAGGACACACATATTAAGACTCATATATTTACAGGATTGATGCCACGGCAGATTGTCTCAGAGTGAGATGAAAAGGCTGGCTCAGATGTATTTTAAATGTGAACATCAATGTAAGCTGTCCTAATCATGAGATGATGCAGGCACGAGACAGGCAGCATATATCCTGATTTTCAGCTGATAATGAGTAGCAATGTTCGACAAATTAAGAGCATAAGACTTGCTCAGAGATCATCAGGCAATCAACTTATTCACTAAATCTTACTCAAAACACAAAGTAGATGCAACTTTGATGTTCGATTTGAGCAGCTAGCTGTAACAGAGAATACCAAAAAGGAAATGCGGAGCAAATATCAATGTGGAGTAGAGAAAAGAAAAAAGCAAGAAATTAAAAAAAAAAAAAAAGGAAAAAAAAAGAACTGCAGCAAATCAAAACAGGCAGAAATGCAAGGATGTGTGAAGGAAAGTGAGTGAGCAGAAAGACAAAGTGCTTGAAAGATCATGAGAGACAGTGACCAGTGGTTTCCTCAGCAGCTGTCAGTGGGCTGAGTGGTTTGTCTCAGAGTGTTGGGTGTTTGTGCTGCGCTGGATGCTCTGCCTGCTCTGCCACTGGGACCGCTGTTTGTTTAAAAGGCTCGCCTGTCAAACACAGAGCGCCACTGGCAGCCAGACACTCTGCTAAATGACTCTGACAGCAGCCCTAATCAGAGGTTTCACACATTGCTGCAGGGCCTGGAGGATCCATCATAACCCAAGCTTAAATATTTAAAGTGCTAAACTTTCCAAAGGTCAGGCCTTTCCATGCACGCCAGGGCGACATGTGTCAGAGAAGTAGAATGAGAGGGACTCAACAAGAGAGAGATGGGGAGGGAGAGAGGCTGTGGTTAAATGTTCTCCATCATTTTTACCCTTGTGAGAACCACTTTCAGTTTTAGACCTTTGGAGTCAGGTTACTTTTAGTGAATGGGCATCACTTTGACTGATCATCTTCGGCCATTTCATTTGGGGCTAGAACCTGGGATTAGAGTGAAAGTTGAATTTGACAATATTTCATGTAAAAACAAACTCATCTTAGCAATTCACATCACACAGTAAGGTTGCAACTGACAAGACAGTCCCTTGCTAAATGAGACACTCAGATTCACCTGACATCTATGAAAGGAAAAGAATGATGAAATTTAAAAACTTTGGAAATAAAAAAAACTAGCAGACTGACAAGTGAGAGCTGGACTCTCCAAAGATGGATGAACCTTTTCAAACACAGCTACCTGTTAAGAATAAGTTCAAGCAGCTACTCCTTGAGGATGACAGAGGATGACAGAGAGTTTTGGAATTTTAGGTTAGGTGTTTAAAGGTGATAGATAAAGGTGAGGTCAGTGGGTGAATGGTGGGTGAAAAATAATCATACAAGGATGTGTGCATTATACATCTGTGTCTTCATCAGAGCATAGATATTGTAGTGGCTATGCTAGGCCCCGACTATCTCATTTCATGCTCTTGCACTTGGCCTTTAGATGTGAAGTTCCACCTACTTCACTGCAGTGCATGCAGGTGTCTGGGGCACAGAGTGCATGGGAATAAATCACGACAGGACAGAACAGAACAGAACAGAGAGTACTTCCAAGAGGTGTCAGAAAATGTTTGGGGTTTTGTTCATGACCTGTCATTAGTTTGAACAAAAACAGACTGTCCAGCAAGAAATGTCACAAATATTAATATGAATCTGTTGAAATCTGATCTCAAGCTACACAAAAATGAGCAGTGAGTAGAGGTACACACACTGACAAGAAGCTGTACATAGAATTGGAAGCAACAAATGTAAATTATTAGTTGGGAATGGACATTGTACATTAGAATCTAGTTCAGTTGGGGTAACTGACAAGTTCACAATACAGGGCAGGGGGGTCATCTCTTTGACTCAATTTCCATTGAGAACTAAACATCCAATTCAATTTAGATATGTGCCTGTGCTAGGCCATGAGCCAGAGCGAGATTGTAACTGACAGCCATTGGACAGCCGGCTGAATTTGAATATTGACGAGACAGAGACTTGACAGAAGGGATTATGCTCTACCTTCTGACTTACTAGCTGCTGCACTGATCCATTCTATTGTCAGATCAACTCAGTGTCAGGTCTACAGTATGTCCGTGAAGCACAGTGATGCCACTCAGTATTAGACCCCACCTGAGATTCATCTCAATCCAAACTGATGTCCACTCAAAGGCTACAAGACACACACAGTAAATCAACAAGGACAAAAATATGCAATATCAAAGCAATCTCTATTTCAAAGTAAACATGAGTCAGTAGCTTCACTCTTTAGCTGCTGTGTCCAATATATACTGTACACACAATGTTTTACAGTACTTGCGAGGACTGACAGAATTAACTTTGCAACCTCCAACCTTAACCTTAAACCTCTCTAACTTGACTAACACAAAATGAACTTGATTTCTTTAGTACACTTTCTAATCTTTTGATGACATTTTGACATCACACATCAACAATTACAAACATGTCTTGATGCATTATGCTTGAATGAAGTTCCACTGTTGTATGCGATGTGAAGCACACCTTCACATTTTAAAATGTATGTGTTCCCACCCAGCACGCACCCTCCCATCTCGAGAGCTGCCGAGAGCAAGCCAGTCATAGAGCGCCTGATCAAAGGGCCTCGGACAGATCTGTGAAGGCCCTTTGAAAGGACATCCAGACTTACACAAGTTGACATGCTTGTGCATGCTTTGGCAGACACACAAGGGGCATGCACACAAATGCAAAAGAGCATGCAATGAGAGACACACAAACACAGAAACACCATGGTTTTCAAAATGTAAACAAAAAAAAGCATAACAGAGGTCATAGAGAGGGTCTGTTTCTTAAATATACGTACCTCTGCTAATATGATACAGCGATAACCACAGAGAGATGACTGGAGGTATAATTTTGTGTCACATCTCTAACAGAAGGAATCAATGGAATCAATCTACTGGTGTATAAAATACATCATATAAAGTAGAATTCGACTATTCAAAGAAATAGTTGAACATTTTGAGAAATACTCTTATTTGGTTTCTAACCAAATGTTGGATAAGAAGATCAATACTGATTGATTCATTCCATTCTACAGATGCAGTCCAGCCAATATGAACTGGTAGCCGGCTTTGTTGAATGCTTGTAATTAGATTTTGTTACTGTTGGACAGAGTTAGGCTAGCTGTTTCACTTGTTTCCAGTCTTTATTGCTAAGCCAGCCAGCTTCATGTTGAATATACAGACATGAGAGTGGGGTCAATACTCTTGTGTAACTTTTGGCAAGAATGTATATATTTCCTAAAATGGCAAACTTCTCCTTGAAACTGTAAAAAAAAAAATCTCTTAGAGGTTACTGACTTTAAATATAATGCACAAAAGAAAAAACATTTACAGCTGCTCTACTGCTGTTTCGCCTCCATGCTCAAGGGTCATTTACTTGTTTTCTGGAGGTGGCACTGGTGATGATGATGGGGGGAATGAGAAGCTGATAGAGACTTCTTCTACCAATACACTGTATAGAAAGGATGTTACAATAACATTTGTTAAGGGCTGTATATGCATTCCTATGTGCGTTTTGTGGGCTAGTTTGGCTTTTTTCTTCGGGGAAAATGACTATTTACTCACATCATGTGACCACATATTTCAAATCCCTCTACATGGCTGTTTCAAGCTCTTCACTATTCTCTCCAGTCATTCAGGGGAAAGTTTGTGTAAATTTGCAGTGGCTTAATTACTGAATAATTTAGACCCTGCTCTAAATTAATGTAGACATTTCCATATTAATGTGTTTGCCTACCGATTCCACATTTATTTGTGCTGCGGACAGGAGGGTAGCAATTATCACAGCATATCATAGCAGTTGTGCTGGTATTTTAGACATCATTATGCTGCTTGTCCACCACAGTGTGACTGTGAGTACTAGTCTATTGGACACAGTTTGGTATATTCCTCAAATAGGCTTGCCATGCTTCTGTGGGAAAGGTCTTTCAAATCTTCCTCTGGGAGAAAAGGTTGAGGAGCCGTGTTTGTGTTTGACAAGTTGATGTCCAATTTAGAATCCTTGCTGTTAGTGAATGTATTATTACATGAAGTAAAAAAAGGACAACAGCAAATAACCAAACACCTGCCAAGTCTACAGGGCCCGTGTGTGCTGGTCAGTGCAGGAGATGACTGCTCCACGCAGGCACTAAGTTCTGCACATGTCCCAGGAGGTTGACAGCTCTCTGCTCCTCTTAACCCCCCCTTTTCCTACCTCACCTCAGCTTTCTTTTCTTCCTTCTCAGTCTCCTGACTGTTTGGCTCTTGTTAGGAGCTTGGCTGAGCAGGTTGGCACCTTTCACTGAAACAGCACCCAAGAGGGGGTTGTGACACAGAGAAATGCAAGCATGTGTATGTGCTTATGTGTCTGTGACCTCTCTCACTTGAGATGCTGTAAATCATTACAGCAAGGCCCTTCGTTAAGGAAGCCAACCACCTTGGCACCTTTCAGCTGTGTCCGTGAAAAAAAGATCTGACAATTGTCTGACACTGCCCCTCAAACTCCCACCACATGGGGCACACACAACAATTATTTCCATAAAGAACTGAAAAACAACTCCAGATAAATCTCAATCATTTAATCCCGTCACTAGCATTTGTATGATTACATGTTGCATTTCTGATGTTACACTTCAGATTATATGACAAACATAAAATAATATCTTTGAAAACAGATGCATGTATGGATGGGCATGACAACTTACTCTTATCTATCCCATATGCTTTATGACCACCTTCCTCCTCACTCCATCACCTTCCTCTTGTGTCTTAATGCAATAACGAGGGGAGGCTAAGTTAGCTGGGCAGTCAGTAAGTCAGTCACTCAACCTGGCAGGCAGGTAGGCAGGTACCTGTTAGCAGCTCCAGAGTGCCTGCAGGTCTCTGGGATCAAAAATCTCAGCAGAGGCAATCTGTCTTCACCCATGAGCCAACAAGCGAGAATGATAGGTAGAGAGAGATGGAGAGAGAGAAACGGACAAAAAGCCAGGGAGAAGACAGAAAATGTGACAGTGAAGAAAGGGCTTGATGACACTAATAAATGTACACAAAATGTAACTACAAACACACTAGTCTTTATGGATTGCCAGATGTACTAGCTGTTTTCCTGATTACTCCTCAGTTTCTTGTTATGGCTTTAGTATATTTAAGGCAGTGTCCACTCAGCTGAGGGAGACCTGTCTGCAGACAAAGATCACAGACTGCTGGCAAGATTTTGAACTGCTAGAAGTAATCAATGTTTTCCAAAAGTTAGTCTCTTTACATTGCTTTTGGGTCCTATTGCCTTAACCAGTGGTTTTTCCAACCCTAACCACACGACCCTATTGCCTAAGCCTAACCATCTGTATCTTAATGTTCATCTTATACTAAGATTGACAACTTACAGATATTATCAACTACTTCCAGGAGTCCACCATCTATTCTGTAACCAGCTCCCCATTGACACCCGCTCATAAGTTCAACATCAAATTTCCCTTGATGATCTTATGATGATGTTGTTTCTGATGTATGTGAAAATTGTGTTGTTAACCTGTAAGCTTTCTGGCGTAAAAGTGTTGAGCCAATGTCCCATCTTGGTCCACCAGTTATCCACCGTCAACAATCCTCTTTTCCACCTCCTGCAGTCTCCAGCCATTTGCTATTCACCTATCTCCAACTTAAGCTCACTTGTTGCTCAGCTTCCCATTGTAATCCACATGTTCCTTCAACTCTCTTCTGCCACCTGATAATTTGCAGGCCCCCAAATCCCTTTAGAGAATAGTCATTAAAGCCTCCAATCACATACCCACCAAGTCTTGTGTCTACATTTGGGTCTGCTCTTTTAAACCTTGTCACAAAATGCATAATATATCATCCATAAATTAATAAACAAAGACAATTCAGATAAACAGTCAGTAGCTTTAATTTTTTTCCTCTCCCACACACTCACACAAGCACAAACACTAAGAACAAGTATTCCCTCACGCAGTCTCCCTGCTGAACAGCATACAGAGGGGAAAAAGATGTTTGGTGTGATTTCACCTCAATGTGCTACGAGGAAATAGCCTATTACTTATTCAGTACTGTCTCTTTGTCAATTGTGCATATATAAACTGTGAAATCTACTCTGGAGCACAGAGACTTGAGAAACTGTGACTTGCTCTCAGACAAAGACCTCGCTCTCAGACATTGATCTGGCAAAACCTTTACTCAAACCCAACTATATAGAATTTCCACAGCCACTTTGAATAAATTGCATAAATCAGCATATCTTACTTTTTATGGAATATGTATTGGCTTAGTTGGGTAAGTTGTTAGTATGGTTGATTTCATGGTGCGAGATTGAGCTGAGGAATGAGCTAATATGATGGGATAAGACTAAAGATACTGGAACACTGTCAAGAAACCATAGATATAAAATTGATCAGGTGCAGTATCAGTGCTCTGTGTTTACATTTCCTTCTCAATAAATCAAATGTTACCTATTCAGTCCAGGAAATGATATTTGTTTATGTACACAATGGTTAATTACCCTCTCTTATCAATCAATGTTTAATCAACAGTATTGCCACTGCACAGACAACCAACAGGTGTCATTTACACTATTTTTATGCAAGGATAAATAATTTGATGCAGGGGACAACCAAATAAATGTCCGTTTATCATTACAGCAGTAACAACATGCTCACACGGCACTGAACTAATGACCTAACTCCCATAGCTTCAGGTGTCTCTATTCAAACACACAAGTGGATCCTCACCAGAAGCACTTTGTTTTTTATGCAAATTGTAAGTAAGCCACCAATTTCAGTTGAGAAAACTAGTCTTTGATGTTACCAAACATAACACTTCTGGATTAAAATGTGGAGAAAAAGGGTCACTAATAAGTGACATCAGTTGGTGTCGCCATACTGTAAATGCAGCAGTGTTCAGCCTCCATTCATGATGACATTTTTAGCAATAGGATTTTCCTGGGCCTGCAATGAACTGATTAGTGAAGACATTGATCTCACCTTTCTATGTTGTGTGTGTGCACTCTGTTATTGTGTATCAGGGCCTTGTACTCTTACCATTTCAAACAGTTCATTTTCTACCATGCTAATGGTAGTTTTATGGGGTTAAGGAGATAAATAAATCCTCACTGTCACCTCATTTAAAATCAAATGCCACTTAATTATAGCTGTATGTGTTTTCAAACACTTTGCATAATTTATTGTTCTGCTCCATCCTAATCTCCAGATCCTTATCACTTGTGCTCTATTTTACCCCCTCTGTCCTTATAATAAAATTATAATGCTCCCTCTCTCTGTTTTTCTTGTTCTTTCTTGCTGCCAACAGCAGTGTGAAAGAGATAAGGAAGGCGATGAAAAGACATTTTTAAGTTTTGCCTCACCTTGTAGGGATTTGATGCTGTAAAGGTCTTTTGTCTACTTAAGAGAGCATACATGCACACATTCACAGATGTACACACCACCCTCTGGCATTTTTGTATTTTATACAAACAAAATACAAACATTGTCAAATTCTATGAAAAGAGCGATGAATCATTTACGAATTAGTTACAGGAACACAAATCACAAAAAACAACTAACTAACCAATCTTTTTTTGTTTGATTTTCTCTGCTATGTATTCATACTGTATAGACCCCATTTTATGTCTTTTTAATATGCCAGGAAGAACATTAATGTACTAATGTAAAGTAGGTCATCAAAGATGGTGAGGAGTAGTAACATGCTACACTACGTTGCCAGGTGAGTTTGCTATCATCAACACTAAATGTCAGATCACATCAGTCATTTTCTCTATAAAGAGAAAATAAATACAAAACTTGTATTCTGTTTCTGGTGACCTTGTCCACAATTTAATGAGATTTTTTTTGGGAGATTAAATGAGTTGCCAAATACAACAGTAGAGTAGAGGCCAAAATTTTTAATGCTTTGATTAGAGGTCATGCAAAATAAAATACTGATTCAAAATTGATTGACATTTGCCAAATATAATAAATGTAGAAGGAGTAGCGTTGCTAATAGACTGACATACTACAACCAATGTATTCAAAAATGAATAGCAAAGGCAAAACAGGCAGATTTTACTTGGACAGCAAACTGAGAGTACATGACACATAAAGTCAGGAGTAGTGAAAGAGTATGCATCTCACTATACATGCATACAATTTTATTGCTTTGCATTCAGGGAGCATGATGTACCATATAGCAGCAGCTGCAGAAGAGGGTGGTACAGTAATTGTCCGTCAGTGCCATGGATCAGAAGACAGACTTAATCGTTATAATCAGTGGATTCATGAGCATTTTTATCATTCAACTACAGTACAAGTTCAGCAGTAGTTTACATAAGCAAAGACATCTAAAGCAGCATAATGTTTTTATAAACCACTGATTAAAAAAGCAAGTAAAAGATCCAGCTGTTACTGATTCTATACACAAAATACATAAAACAGAACAAATACGCCTCATTAATTAGGAAAGTCAATCTCTTTAGTCACATCGGGCAAATAAATACCTTTCAAGTAAGGATGTTTTGGTGGTGGATACACACACAAACACACACCTCTATCAATGAGTCTCAGTCAGTGTGAATTGAGAGTCGATCGTATGGACCTAACAAGATCTGTATGTGGCTTTTTGTCCCACAGATGTTACCATAACTAGGTAATGGATGGGAGGAGCATGCAGTTGTGCATCCTCTCTGTGGGCCTTCCATCCTGGGCCAGTCGATGGACCAGACAGGCTGAGGCTTAGTATATCACATAGATCCAACGCCTGGACAGCAAAGCAGACAGATACAAGTCAATAAGAAGGTGCTGCTTCTGAATATTCACTCGTGTGTCTAGTAGCAGCCTGCATATTAATTGGCCACAGAGAGATAGAGCAGATTTTGTAAAGAAAGGAAGAAGCTGTGGTTGAAGTGTGCGTGTGGTACTGCTGCTGTTGTTTGTTGGTCAGAGGTGGGGTTGTATTCTCTTGATTGAGCGACTTAAAAGCTGGGTCATTTAAGTCAACAAAATCAATGTAATCAAAGTCAATCTGGTTCACTCCACAAACTTCATCACAAATAAAATAATAAAGAGTATAAACTTCAGACGGACACTGTACTACGTAATTACTATAAAGTAGATTGCTTAGCCTCAAAAAAACCATCAATCATGTACAGTACACCCATTCCAAACATATTCCCTATAGACAAGCATAAAGATATTGCTATCGAGCCTTCAAAATGTCAGGGCAATGGAAACTCAGGCATTGTACAATTACATAATGATTATTGCAAAACTTTCTCCCCCTCACTCAGGGTGGCTGTAATATGCAGTGGATGGCCATGGGGGTTCATTAGTGAGAACAGGCTGCTGTTGAAAAGCTCCAGTTTCACCTCTGATCCCAACTAATGTGATTTGGACCTGAGATTGGTAGTGGAGAGATTAGATGCTAGCTCACCTCAGGGTGGGAACCAGAGAAGGAGACATACATCAATGTTGTTTGCTTTCAAACTCAAACGTCTTCTCACCTCTAATTTGCTCTGAAGCATCTGCAAAGAACTGACTAGAAAGCATGCGTAGTCTAATTTATTTTCCAGTGACGGAGAACTGGCGGGGCTGAGTACTCACTAATCCACTGTGTTACATTTTGGAGTACATGATTTGGGCTTTCATAACAAATCAATTGGTTTGTTGTGAGTAGGACTGTAGAACTGTGGATCAGCTACATGACAACTGTGTTAGCATTCTCTTCCTATTACCTCATGGCTTACCCCATGCTCTGCACTGCCACTCGCAATGTCAGGCTACTCCTTCTTTCATTTGCTTTTCATTAAGCCTCTGCTCTCTCTGTCACTTCCTAGGCTCCATTCCTACAGCCTCTCCACCATCATCCATATATTCCTTGTACCCCTATACCTCCTCCATTATGTCTCTACCTCCTTTCCTTCAATCCTCTCTCCCCCTCTCATTAGGTCATAGTTGTGGTGATTTGTCAGAGTGGCTGTGTTGATTAATAGACCAGCGAAGCCCCTATATTCGGGGGCTGTCAGCAGGGCTCCAGAGTGCCAGGCTGCCCCACTGAGCTCCCTCACCACCCAGGTGGCCCCATTTGGGCTAAATGAGCTGTGAAGGGTCCCAGCTATGCCCGCCTCACACCAAGATGTTATGCACAAACACACACAGGTATAGACACAAAACCCCCCAAACACATGCAGGCGTACATACACAGACAGACACACACTCACACCTGAGATGTGAGTGCACATGCGGGCACGTCCACGTACTCAACACCCTGGCTCTGACTGCCATGCACCCCTGCTTTCCCACATGATTTGTCACACTCCATCAATAGACAATAAGTTACTGTCACTCTAGCCTGTCAATGGGCCCTGTCTGCAGCAGACCCCTCTACACTCTCTAGGGAAGGGTGGAACAGGGAGAAAGTGGTCTAGCATCTACTAGTTGAGTATGAGGAAGAAGGGGAATAAAAACAGTATGAAAGACAAATAGTGCATGCAACAGAAAGAAAGAAAAGACAGATGTAGAGAAAAAGAGAGAGGATGCAGGGGATATTAAGCAAATTGCTTCTCTATGCATCCCACATCCCAGTGGAGGGTTTACAGAGTTCGTCCTGATGTACAGGCAAGTTGCCAGTTTCAAGGAAATGGGAGTCTGTATGTGTGTGTTCATGTGTGTGGAGTAACATGGCTCAGCTGCTCCAAGCCAATTGCCTGGCCTTGGAGTCAGAGACGGGGTTGTGTGCATGGATGCGTGTGAACGAGAACGTCCCTCTTTGCAAGATTATTTTTGTTCCCCCCAAACTAAGAGGGGGAGACCTTGGTGAATGAGATCATCCTGCCCCATTTGCACGCGCACACACACAGTCCCACAAAAGCACAAGCACGAACAAACACGCCTCCTCAATGATTCAATCAGATGATGGGTATTGGAGGGGAAACTGGAATCTGTGAAGGTCAGAAAAGTCTGAACAGTAACATCCACCACTGCAGGCTACTGCCACTGTCTCCACTCCTACACTGTCATTATCGCTGGCCGGCTAGCTCTCATTATCAACTTACTTCATCAAATACACTTCATTATTAGCTTGTCCTTAACAGACAGATGGGATGGACCCTCCAGCAAATGACAGAGTAACTGGTATAAAATGATCCCTTTTAACGTCTATTCAATGAACAGGTCATAACACATATAGTCCTCTGCTATTAGTTTATCTGTGATTTACACTTGATTGGACATCTGGAGGAAAAAGAGTAGTATGTTTCCTCAGAAAATACTGTTTAATTGTACCAATAGCTATGCATTATAATTACATCTGAAGTGATTATAGTCATTATGAAGTCGTTATTTCTGAGACTGTTGAACATATGAAAGGCGGATGGATACATTGGCTGAATAGACAGCTGTTACTGAAGATGTAAGTAACTGACAGCCCTATCACGCAGGCAATATGGACGACCATGAAATTAAGACTCAATGTATAGTAATTACAATGACAATGAGCTTTGTTTGAAGTGTCAAGTATCAATCTAACACTTGCCAGGCAGCTTTCATATCATAGCTAATAGGCAGTTGGCAGGCCAGGCCGTTGCCAACCACTGAACCAAACTATTCATAAGCTGGCCCTTGTCATTGTGCTTAGCAGTTGAAGTAACAGTAACACACACATCAGCTACATGTGCCCCCATGCAAATGAGTGCATTAGAGCAGACCTCAGAGAGCGGAGCGTGGCCAATAAATCCAGCTGGGGTGAGAAATGTAGTCTTTACCATGCGTGTCCAACCCCATCTATTTAACCTAATTACACACACCACACCAGGTAATAAAAGTCTGCATGCCATCAATTTTGACATCTCATCCAGGGCACTGCAAGAAATGTCTATTAGGATGTATAAATCCTCAGGATAGTGATCTTCTCCAGGTGTAAAGTGTATGAAAAGGTGTCTCTGTGGGTGGTTGTGACTGTCCTCTGTGAATGCATTAGTGTGAGAGAGAAAGAAGTCAGTAGTAGAATAACTCCCACACACTTATGGCATGTGTGTGTATGCATGTGCATATTTGTATCTCTTCAACTATATCTGCTGGTACTGTAATGAAGCAAACAAGTAAGTGAGAACACCTGCCTGTGTGCAGCTGAGTTGTAAGTCATGTTTGAGATGCAGGACGTGTCAAACAAAGAGATGAACCCACCAGTGGAGTTCAAATTCTCTTTTTTGGCCCTAATCCAAAGTGAAAAGACAAAACAACAAATATGTGACTTATACAGCAGTAAAACATGTAAGCAATCCCAGTTTTGTCTGGCTGGTGCTCCTAGCCAAGTGTTTCATGTCTCTCTGACAGGTCGTCTGTCATGCCTTAGTCCGGGCGGAACACGGCTGCAGGTACTTTCACTTTCCAATGTCACGCCTTGCAATTGGTTAAAGAAAACAGCACAGAGTTTCTGAATGGCCACAGTCACTGTTTTGGGCACAGGCGACTGGAAATAAATAGATATGGTCAGAGAAGCTTCACTCTACACTCTCTTTGCTTATGTCTGCAGCACACCTGAGCTACACCTGACCCCCACCTCACACATGGATGTGGATCCATGAAAGAGAGGATGAAGTGGTAAGGTGAAGCAGAGCAGAAAAGGAAGGATGAGGGGAGTGAAAGTCAAACCTGAAACGTGATGAATCATATTAATGAAAGACTATGCTATAAAAACTCAGCTGCAGTATTGCATTTTACATGATTGAGTTTACTGTGTACTGAGTAAACATTAAGTAAAAGTAATTCAGTTCAGCACTGGTGTCATACTACTTTGCTGTCAATGGGGTCTCTGATATTCAGTGTTTTTACACAGTTTAATAAGTAGGCAAATCCTCAGTTCATATACCTCAATATCACAATAATCAGTCAAGAATATGTCTTAACTAGTAAACAACTATAATGAAAAACACAAGTCAGTCTCCATTGCTTTCTTGCTCACATTCTTTGTCTCATCATTTTGATGGCATATCACCCACCAAGTCTGCAATTTCCAGCTATCCTGAAAAAAGGAAAAAAACTGAAAGGATCACCACACCTGAATTTCTACTCTAGGATGTCATCCATAGAATTCACTAGAACAGCTAATCCATCAAACTCTGTACAAAGAACAGTGTGGGTGTGTGTATTTTCTATTAAAAAGGATTACTCTATTACCAAAACACACCCAGTTCGAAAAGCCACCTCAGAATATACAGTTTGGTAAATTGATTTATGACTGATTTATCTCACATGAGCCTAAGACAGTGTCGGTTTTTGGATAAGTATGAGCTTTGTGTCACAAACAATTACTGTTTCATACAGTATAACTGGCAAAGAAAATATGCTGGCATTAGAGCCGTTGTGGCCCCTGTCACTGTAGAAAACACCAAATGGTTCGGAATGAAAGAGGAGTTTGGTGGGAGGAGGGACTTGCGTCTCATTGCATTTTGTGCTTATTTTAAAAAAAGACAGTCACACAAACACATTTGCACAAATACAATATTTAAAAACAGACTGCCACTCACACACATATATATATATCTATATATATATATATATATAGATATATATATAATATTATTTATGAACATACACAACACACAGTGCTGGTTAAATGGTGATTTGCTGTTGGTTTATGAAGATTATGCTCGTCTTCATTGTCATTGTTTGGTGCATTGTGTCTCGACTCGCTACAGATCTCCCAGCTTCAAAGCTACTCCAGTGCAATTGTTGTCTCCGTCACCTATTATAAACAACACATTTTTAGAGAAAAGGCTGTAATTGTGTAAAAGTGTGGCACAAATGGCTTTGTAACATTACTGTATGCCTTTCTTCAGTGCAACCCTTACACAGGACCCTGAAAGCTCTCGCCAATTGAAGTTCTGCTTTCATCCAGCATAAAAGCTATGTTTGCAATTGAGCTTTGGTGCTATACCTTTCCTCGCCTTTACCCCCACCCTCTCCACCTTGTTTCATATGAGTGCACAACCACAATGGCTTGAGTAATGGGTCCAAAATGCCTTTTCCCTGAACAAAATCACTGTTTTTGTGGGTCATGCAGAGGTAACTTTGAGACCCGAACAACTTGAACAGACTACTGCTATTACTAATTCCTTTCTCTCTCTCCATTCTAATGGTGAAATCATTCTGCAGTACCTTACAGGGCCCATCATTTAGCGTGGTCCAATGCAATATACAAAGAAAGAGGGAGAAACACAGAGAAAAATACAGGGGAAGAGAAAGAGAACACAGGTCAACCACAGAGCTTTTTCCTTGTTTGAAAATGTCAATATCAAAGACAAGATTCTCGCCCTCGGTGGGGGCGTGCTGGTGGGCCATAGATGCTACCCTGCTGCAGAATGAATCAGGGTCCAAAGCAGAGCAGTCTAAAATAGTCTAGTGACTGTGTTGTTATGGCCTCAAATCGTATATGAGTCAAAGCCCCATGCTTTTAGTGCCCAGCAACTGGCCTTGTTTGTTGCATTATGTGGTAACTAAGATGTATAGTGGGGGAAAAGTGGTTGAGTGTTAAACTGGGTCAAACGTTCTGAGTGGAAAGTTACTGTCTTACCTTAAAATCCTTTAATTTGACATGTGACAAACACCCTAACATTAATGTAATTGTTGACAATTCTGCCGTTTTAAACAACGTCTTTAATAACTGTAAATGGACCTATGACACTGCCTTCTAATCCAAACTCTCAGCTTCTCACCTACTGCTGACATAAAATCCTTTGACATGTATCCTCTATCACCCATAAAAGTGTCCTGTCGCTGTGAGCACACATGTACATTTGTGCGTGTTTAGAAGTGTGAGCAGGCTGCAGACAGTGGCCACTGGGAAATCAAGGAACACTTTGTCATGCATCCTTAAATGTGTGACACTGCGTCTCATGAGACGGCGCCTGATTGGTCTATGAGGCATCGAAGAATGACGGGTGAGTGATGTCCTCAAGGGGATATGGTGTGTACGTGTGTGTGAGTTGTCTGTTGTGTGTGTGTGTGTGTGTGAGTGCTGGCTGGGGTTAGAGACACAGGACAGCACTGTGACATGTCTGGGTGGCACCCTGTCAAAGCCAGCTGGCAAGTCATAATGTTGCCGTCAGGGAGTCATACGCCATTGTACTCTCAGTTTTCAAAATTCACATTGTTTTAAAATTTAACACATTCAGAAATGTAAAAGAAATGTTTAAACCCATGACAAGTTCTTCACATAGTGATGAACCAAAGATGTACAGAATGCATGTCAAGAATATATATGTACATACCATAAAAGGTAGAATTCATTTCTGACTGTAACTGTAAGGATCTCATATTGTATTTACACATTTTATATATAGCCTGAAGTTTGATCATTTCTTACACAAGCACACAATAAGAACAATGTCAAAATCCTGGATGTTGGACCAATTAGAGTTTATCAAGATAAAATGAAACTTGTTTTGTTAAAATTCATCTGTGATGTTCAATGTATTCATGCACACATGCATGCATGTTTTGCCAATCTAAGCACAGGTGTTTGCTTTTTTTAAATTCAGCTTTGTGTTGTACATGTTCATTAGCCAAGTGATAATGTTGACAACAGTAGTAAAAAACCACAAATTCTGGAAAACGGGGCAATGTAGTTTTAAGTGGGTTTTGTCATTACATTGGTTGTGAAAAAAAGCTGTAAAATAATGAAGAAATTATGTGAATACATCCCATAGAGTCCAAAATGGACATAGAAATGCAAGACACAGGGTCATGAGTCATTTTATTTTAAATGTTTCAGAGGCTGAGTTAATTATCTAGTACCATATTGTAAAGACAGATTGTGCTGTGATTATGTGAAGTGCATGCATAGTAAAGTGAAAGACACACAAACACTTTTAGCAGAAGAAAATGAAGTCATAGAGCGATAATGTTTTAGGAATTACATTTTGTATGTAATATAATGATGAGACACCCTGACCCTATTACTATTATGTTGGGTTACGCTTGAAGTATTTTTTGAACGCATAAAACAAGCAGCAGCTTTATCCTCTACTGTATGACTTGTGTGTGACTGCTGTAAAGAAGAGCTGAAATCCAAAACCAACAGGGGGCAGGCATAATTACCAAGCATGTCTCTCATATTTACTATCTCTTAATAAGCTGCTGACATAGAGCAGACAATGGCCTGTCATCTTTATGTTGCATTTATTTTTACACTGTTTTGCTGTTGTATTTTCATCACCAGATAAGGACTGGCATGCAGTGAGACAGTGTTCAACTTTGTCTCACTGGACTCCGTTTCTGATCGATGCTAGCAGCTCTTACCACCCGAGAGGTGGTGAGAGAGAGAGAGAGAGAGAGATGGAGACAGAGAAACACAGTGAGAGAGGAGGAGGATTTACGCTGGCACCGCATTTTTGTCCAATTAATAGATTGCCAGTGTGTTGCGTATTTTGCATGACAAAGGAGGCTAATATTAAACTGCCATTTGTAATGAAAATGCACTTTGCAAATTAAAAAGTGCAGAAACCCAATTTTTCCTACCTCTTTAGGAAATAAACAGTCCTTAACCAATTAAAGCGCATTGTAATAATTCTGTGATTTATTGCAGGTTGTTTAACTTTCAAAACTTGGCTAACCTATATTAAGGTCACAATCCATCATGTCTTGCATGGAGTGCGGTGGAGTAATGGCTGTTGTATTAGCTGCTTTTGATGATAGTATGAAAGAAGTATTAGCACTTGTCAACAAAACTGCTTACAACATAACATTAGCATGCATGAGCTGCGTCGCCTATTCATTATCTTGGCAGCTCCACACACGCAGTTACTGCCTTATAAAACATTTTGCTGGGCTGAGAGCACACCCACACTGTTTGGTTTTGTGATAGAGTGGCAACACGCAAACCATGGGGCAAGCTCTGGTTGCAATGCAAACAGGCACCGGAAAGATGAAACAGTCTCTGTGACACACAAGTGAGGGAGGGAGGAAGAGCAAGGAAGAGAAAGAAGGAATGAGGGATGGGAAGGATAAAGGAGATCACTCTCCATCTTTGCTTTGATCACTTGTGTTATAAACACACAAAAAGAATGTCCACTGGCTGACAAAGGAGGGAAGGGAGGGAGGACAGAGGAGATGAAAAGGGCGACTGCACAATGGTGTGAGAGAGTGTAACGTTATGATAAAGCTACTAGTTGTTATTAGCTCTAGCTGTTAACTAGAGATTAGCTGCGACTGAATGATTACTGGCAAGAAAAAGGTAGTGCCTGGAAAAAAAGGAAGAGGTAGACAGAGACTAAGCTAAGCTGTGAGGGTACGTTTAGAGGAAGAGAAAGCTCCTGTGGTAAGTAGTAAATGATCTGAAGGACAGTAAGATGCACATGATGAGAGGTTTGAGAGTGAAACACAAGTTGAAATAGAGAGAAACAGGAGAAACAGATGTAAACACAGACAGAGTTACAGCTGAAGGGCACGGCAGGGTACCAGGCAGAGAGAGAAAGATGCAGAGATGCAGGGCGGTGTGACATGGTGACATTTGCCTCCACAAATGGGCTCTCTGGCTTTAGCCGCGCAGTCTGCTGCGATGCCCCCCGACTGTGAGCCAAGAATGCACTTAGCTCAACAAGAGCAAATGAATGGCCCTGTTTTGACTTCTACCATAGCGCTGCTTCTCTCTGATAGCTGGTGCTGGGCAGAGTGGGTCTTTGTTGGAGCACAGGGATCGCTGTATGTTTAAACACCCCTGCTCCATGGTCTAATTAATGTGTTGTGTGTGTGTAACCAGCAGTTGGATAATATGTGGATTCAGTACACAGCCCTAGATACTGTAGTTCTGGTTCATCTGACTTAGTGTAGTTGGAAGGAAACAATAATTAAATTAAAGCATCAACTTACAATTAGCAATACATGTTACTTCTCAGAACAATTTTGAAATCAACAACAGTAAAACAGCTAATTTAAGATTTATACACTATGTCCATATTCATTTCTTTCCATACAGTACCAGACATACTCACCGGATCGCTAAAGAACTATGGATTCTGCAGAACAGGAGCCATGCAAACACCTGACAAACCCACAAACATGTCAACAACAGACTATTTAGCAGCCAAAGACACCATGCCAGATATTCAATAGAACTAATTGCAGCCACTAAGAGTTCTCATATCCTAGGGCACACTGCTAAACATCAGGCTTATGTTATTTATTTAGCTTTTTTCCTGGAAATCAATTTTAGACATGTGTTCATCCCTTAGAGGCAATACACAGAAATCTTCTCCATTTGTTAGAGACAAAAGTGCTCATTCATAAGTAGCACTGGCATTAGTTGGCTTTTTTTTTTTTCAACAATTCCTCAATGTCAGGTATTTAATGCTCTTTTGCGTGTCCTAGATATGTGGTTATGGGATGTGAAATAACTCAACTGAAATATAAAACATATAGTGATAAATGAAAAGGGAAAAAGGCTAGATTCTCCATAACACACATATAACACACGTGTTATATCCACTGTATTAATATGTATACAGAGAGAAATTTCTTAACATATGTTTATACCGACTGGCTGCAAAGAACATTCTGACTTTCATATTGATATTTGGTCTGTAGCATAGTTACAATTACATGTACAATTACAATTACGTACAATTACACTGTCTGTGATCACTCAGTCCCTTGACCACTCCAAGTGTGTTAGTATTCAAATCTCTCTTCCTCTTTTTCTCTGTAGCTCCAGCTCCCTGATGATTATTCATGTGCATTTAACTCTCAACCAGCCCCTCATTAACTGTGGCACACTGGGCCATACGTTGGGCCAAATTACGCAGCTTTGACATACACAAACCAGCAGGAGGGAGGGTGGGAGGAATCCCAGTCGCCAGGATAAAAGGCCTGGCTCTCTACTTGGTCCTCTCTAAGCTTCGCTAATGGCTGCCAACATACCTGTATGGCCCTTTAGTAGTAGTCAGCAGTCAAGGAGTGGGGTTAGGGCTCCGGTGGAAGAGAGAGGGTGAAGAGCAGGAGGAAAGGGGTGGAAAAAGGAGGGGAGTAGTAAACACTGAGTCAGATTTGGACCAAACACAAATGCATACATAAGACTGGGTATTTCTCAAACTGATGTACTGAGTTAATATCAGAAAGAAATCTGTTTTTAGATAACTAGGATTCCATCCATCCATCCATTTTCTTAACCACTTGTCCTCATAAGAGTTGTGGGGGGTGCTGGAGCCTATCCCAGCTGTCATCGGGCAAGAGGCAGGATACACCCTGGACAGGTCGCCAGTCTATCGTAGGGCCGACATATACAGACAGACAACCATGCACGCTCACATTCACACCTATGGACAATTTAGTGTCACCAATTAATCAGAGGTGGGAAGTAACAAAGTACTTTTACTTCGTTACTGCACTTAAGTAGATTTTTCAGGTATCTGTACTTTACTTGAGTATTTGTTTTTCTGACGACTTTTTACTTTTACTCCGTACAT
>JAUBNQ010000028.1:9718266-9732944 GCA_032353495.1 Ctenopoma kingsleyae | reverse complement strand
ATCTGTACTTTTACCAGAGTCTTTTTTCACACAAGTATCTGTACTTCTACTTAAGTAGAGAATGTGAGTACTTTTGATACCTCTGCAATTAACTTGACATGCATGTCTTTGGATGGTGGGAGGAAGCCGGAGTACCCAGAGAGAACCCCATGCAGACACAGGCAGAACATGCAAACTCCACACAGAAAGGTACCCGGCCGACCTGGGGATCAAACCCGGGTCCTCTTAGCTGTGAGGTGACAGTGCTAAGCACTACACCACCGTGCCGCCCATAACTAGGATTCTTTGGCATATATTTGTGAACTATAAAACTACTTATGAACTACTATAAAAATGCTAAACTGAGGTACAGAATATTTCTTTAGTGTATATGTTCTAACAGTAAAACAACAGCAGAAAGAAGTTTCAGTTAATAATATGTACACTAAAGTACAAAATCGATTTTGGCTTTAAAAAAATCGCTTTGTGCATATTTCAGCAACATTTTGCTCTACAAATATCCCCTAAAAATTCATATACAATGTGAAACATCAGAGGCAACCATAAAGTAAAGTTAATGCAAGCATACATCCATCCATCCATCCATTTTCCGAACCGCTTGTCCTCGTAAGGGTCGCGGGGGGTGCTGGAGCCTATCCCAGCTGTCATCGGGCGAGAGGCAGGGTACACCCTGGACAGGCCGCCAGTCTATCGTAGGGCCGACATATACAGACAGACAACCATGCACGCTCTTAATGCAAGCAATTGTTCTCAATTCCGTATGCATATCATATCATATCATATCATATCATATCATATCATATCATATCATATCATATCGTCAACATATAATTCTGGGCCATCTCCATCAGAATCCTACTTTAGTATAAATTCACAGCTATATTATGTATGAATATAGCAATATAAGATTGGGACTTATTTTAGATTACTCAAATTAACATCACAAGAAATAAACTTTTCAAACAGCCCTACTAGAGACTTTTTTTTGGGTTCTAAAGGGTAGCTACTGAAAGAAGGTTGGTGAGTATGAAACATAGGGATAAGGTGGAGTTATTGAATTCTAATGAAGTCATATGGGAGATTAAATAGAAAGAAAGAAAATCTAGATGAAAAACAGGGAAAATAGTTGTACAATCAAATTATAGCTTGTAAAATCAGGCACAGAGTTGTGATAACAGGAACAATACCTTCACTTGCTGCTACAGTTGTAGTCGCATTTGAGTCAAGAGAACAATCAAAACCTCTTTATTCATTAACAGCTGATGTCCTAATAACAGTGATCAGAGTTAAATAGTGGAATAGTCTAACAATGGATCTTGGTAACAGACAAATCAACCCTTAAAGCAACAGAGAAATTAGTCCTTGAATATGCAATCACCACTACAGTGAGGTGATTAGTCTCTGTCTTACAGTCTACTGTACAGTCTGGTCTACCACGCTCACACACACACACACACACACACACACACACACACACAAACCATCACAGTGTACACAATATTTACAAGCGGAACAGAAAGAAGGTGATAGTTCATGAGGTAATGCAGGTGACTCATGTCCATAACAAACCGACAAAGAGAAAAACTGATTTCCACAAACTGTTATGAAAATCATGTATAAAGCCTGAGTCTGAGTTAGCTGAGAACACAGCTTACATTCTAAAGATTTGGTGAAATAAACAGTCCTGATATGTGTTGGCCCCAGGAGTCTGCCTTGTGTATACTTTTGAGACAGATTTTTGACATGACCCGGCTGCTATGGAGAATTTAATCGTGCCCACAAGACAGATGTTTAGTATTTGGAAAATGAAACAACACAACCATGCAAACACAACTACAAATATATCCAATGTAAGAAATTGCATCTCATTTGCTTCATGTTGCACATCATTCACCTGTGTACACAACCGGTGCAGATACTTTAGCTGCATTAAGTGTATAGAAATGTTAGTCAATGAGTTTTAAATAAGAGAGATTACTGCACACATCTGTTATCAGCACCATGCTCTAACATACTATAACAACGCTGAGCGTGGGAGAAGTTTTGAATGACCTCAACCATCGACTGAACTCAACATAGCCATTACAAATCAGCCTTTATTGAACTGCATGCTGAAAATCACTCATCATTGCTTGTCCCCACACGTAGTTTGGCAATCAAATCAAAATGCGCCCTAATTTGACAGTTGCTATGAGAGTGACCTCAGCATAATGTGAATAACTATCCTTTATTACGAAGAAGAATTGAGACTAATTCAACATAGCTTGTCACATACGAGGTTGGACCTTAAGGTTTGGGGAGGGGGAGGGTATGTGCCATATGCTCAGTATATGACAGCTACATCACAGCAGTGTGACAACCTAGAAGTGTATACTCCTCAAGGGAAGGAGATGAACCCAGTGTGTGTGTGTGTGTGTGTGTGTGAGTATCACAGATGTTTCAGTCTGAGGTCTGGTGCAGATGGCTTTGGGCATTTTTGCCAGTGATCTCTTTCCAGTGAGAACAGCACCCTCACACACCGCTATGTGGGCTCTGTTTAGAGGATACACACATGGACACACAGAGCACCACCAGGGACACTCACATACACAAAAAACACAGCACACAAGCTCAACCCTATGTTTATTACTCATAAAACAGGTCTTTAATTGCTACCTAAAAGACATCAAGCATTTTCTTGATTTCACTTACAAAATTTAGCTTGAAAAAAAATCTTTCAGTTTTAAAACTCTTGTTCCAATTTCATGCAATACTGTTCCTGACAAAAAAAAAGTTTCGCTTAATGTAAGCGTGACTCACTTAAACATAACATTAAAGGGTTTCACTTGATACATAAACCTTTCTTAAACATAGGATATTCATTGTTAGTGCATTTGCTTTATTTGACTATAATCACATACATGCACATCATCAAACAAATGTAAATACCAGCAACAGCAGACCCCCAAGTCACTAAGCCAAATCACACAGTGTTTGGAAACAGAGCATCTTTGTAGCATCACATTCAAATGTAGCACAAAGCTACAGAAGAACTCTCTCTCTCTCTCACTCCTTCTCTTCCTCTGTTTGTAAGTGCCTCCCCCGCTCCTTGTTTCCTTCAGTTTCTCACTGGGTAAAGGTGTTCTCGGGGGACTAGGATGGCCTCAGGGGATTTGTCTTAGTGCAGAGTGCCACCTTGTTGTCAAGGCTGCAATGACACATTTCTCTCAAAGCCACTCTTGACAGACGCTCAAGAGAAACGTCAGTGCATACAAAGATAGCAGTTGCTTCGATATCAGTTAAAATGAAATGCAAGGGGAGGAAGTAGATTGGCCAGGGGCCAGGCAAATTATGACTGAGATATAACTGTAACTGAGAAATGACCTCCATTACCTCATGGCATCTTATTCCAATGACTGGATCTCCATCTCTGACATCTATGGGTTCAGCACCTTAACCTGATCTTTTAAATGTAATTTTACTGTATTCTAGTCAGGGGTGGCGCATTGTATTTATTTATTTTTTAAAGACTGTATAAACTGTAAGTAAATATGCAACATTTATTTCTGCACACACTATTCTTGCTTTTGCAAATTCTAGTCTACATACAGTATATAAATAGATTTCTCCAAAAAAATGGCGTACAATCCTACCGCCTTCTGTTTGACTTGCATCATTCGAACATTATTTCCATTTTACATGAAATAAATTGTCTGTAATAAAAGATGTTTATCTACTGTATACATAATATTGCATTTCACCAATGAATGCATGCAGGCAAAATAAGTGGCACCATTGTTAAGTGAGAGTTAACTTTTGTTTAGTCATTTTTTAGGACTGCTCTGATTGCTGTGACATGTAAAGACATAACCAAACGACTTTTACGTATAGTATGATCACAAGATACAACCATGACTATATTAGTCTAAGCATCACAAAAGCTGTGACACAGATATACAAAAGATTAAGAGTATACGGATGGGAGTATATACTGTAGATGTGTTAGCCAAAAAGGACCACTATAAAACCCAGTTCCTACAGCAATGAAGAAAGAGGGAACACAGTGTATACGCCAATTCAGTAATGTGTTCATTAATGTGTGAGAAACCAGAATACAGGCAGCAGGAATGAAGAAGATTTAATTAAATGAGGAAATGCAGGATGAAAAGAGAGAAATGTAGGCAAAGTCAGGAAGAACCAAGGGATGATTGTTAACAGGACATCTGGCACAAGCTTGTTTCTGTCTGGGACAAGGCAGAAGGGAGGGTGAGATAGCAGCCATAAGTACTTGACCTTCCACTTGTCTGACTGGCAAACTCACACATACACACACAAATTCAAACTCTAACAAACACACACAAGCATGTAACCACATACATATGCAAAAGTGTACACGTTTTGTATGTGAACAGGTTCCCGGAGAGCAGAGAAAAACAGTGTGAAGGTGAACAACATGGCCGGCAGGGTGCTGACACGTCAGAGACCGGATAAGAGTGTTCCGTCTGTGGGCTATAATGGTGACGGGAGCCTCTTTTGCAAGCACACACAGATGAAGACAAACACATGTGCACACACTTGAAAACATATACACGCAAGTATGTATACACACACTGTTCGCACTTTTATATGCACACAGGAATGCATGCACACACATATAGCCTCATAGTGTCTCTGGGAGTATGCAGTGAGTGTCTGTGCCTGCTGCATATGTGGCCCCATGCATAAACAATGTGCCCTGAGAGACAGTGGAGTGATACTATGGCCCTTAGCACAACTCCCATGAGCCTCTCTGCCCCCTCCATAAACACTACTGGTTGCTCTCTATCTCTGACTCTCTCTCCCTCACACACAAACACAAATGAACAGCCAGAGTATACGCAAATGAAAAAAAGGAGCAGCACAGAGAAGGAGAGAAAGAGTTATGCATAGAAATGTAGCACACATATATACATGCTTAGCAGCAAACACTCTCAGATATATGTGGGAGCATAGGGTATACATATACAGTGAAGTACACAAACACATACATGTATACATACAAAGTATTTCAGAAACATAAACATCTGTGTGAGCTCCCATCTAAGATTACACACAGACAAAAGAAGATAACTGCTATAACATTTAAGATTGTATGTTAACATTGTGCTGTTGGTGATGGCTTGTCACCATTACTGAGGAAAAACTAAGCTACATACACGTACAGCAAACACAAAAATGTTTGAAAGAAACAGTCCACAATTTCATGTAAACACATTTCCATCTTGGAACTTCTCAATGCAAATGGATATAACATAATAGTGATTTAGGTTATTGCCATTTTATTCTTAATTTTTCACTTTTACTATAGTAAGCATCTAGTGTCTGTTTAGTCTTTAATGAGAAAAAGCCTTTCAGTGCACAGGAGGACATGCATTTTAAAATTCCAGCAGGCCCAACAGCACTTTGATTGGAATAAACATAAGAGGAAATGAGTGGTTAGCATTTGCTCCATGAGTGCAGGAAGAAAAAAAATGCCACCAACAGAAACTCATACTTTAGTAATATCACTGGTAAGTGATCTCCTGGAAGTGCAAACCAAAAACACTGCAACTGAGGCAAGATATAAGTAAGTTTTGTGAAAACAACAAACAAAAAACTAGGACCTTGTGTGTTAAAAATGAACACACAAGTTGAGCAGACACACTCACATATAAAAAGGCAGATGTGAAAACAGCAAAACCGTGTCACATGAGGACGCAAGCCTGCACTGTAAAATCAGTATTTAGGCTTTAAGTTAACCTACAACAGAGTGAGGGCAGCCAAGGTGAGGATTAAATATGTGGAGGTAAATTAGAATGGGAAAGTTAAAAGAGCTGGAGGAAGGGGAGAGGAGAGAGAGAGAGATAGAGAGACAGGGGTGGAGGGGACCAGGGGAGAGAGAAAGAGACAGGGAGTTAGAAAAACAGAGAGTAATGTCCTCAGTATTACAGAGATAATTGAGATATCCAACTCTTGACAAAACGTGCTTTTTCACTGGTGCTGGGAAAAACACAGAAGAGGAGGAAGAATGGGAAGAGGAGGAGAGATTGAAACAAGGGATGGGGAAAGAAGAGGAGAGAGAAGGAGAGAGAGGGAAGTCTAGAGGGAGGTGACAGTGGTGTATGTGGCTGTGCTGTCGGTCTGACCTGATTGCAAATAAGCAAAGGAGCTCTGCTGCGGCCCAGAAGCACTTCCCCATTCATACAACTCCTCTCCCTCACAAACACACACAGCCTTTCCCTTTAATAAGACTGCTTAATGGTGGCTGAACACACATGCCACAGCAGTAAAATGTGTATTTGTGTGTGTGTGTATGTGTGTGCACACATGCATGGATACATGTAACTGGTGAGGAAGGGGATAAAGAGGAGGAGAGGGTTGCTGTAGTGAGACAGCAAGGAAAAGGGGGAAAGAGAGGGAGGGGAGGAGGGAGGGGCAACAGTGGGTTTCCGAGACGCATTTGCAATTTAAAACATGGTTTGGTATAATGAAAATGTAAAGCAGTGGTTTTATTTTATTCAGTGTGGCAGGTTCAGATTCCCAGAGAAGCTCCACTTGAGCAATCAGTCCATTAATAATTGAATTTTGTTCAGGAGCTGTGCATGTTTGTGTATGTGAGTATATGAGCGCGAGCACACGCGCGTGTACATGTGTGTATTATGTGAAAGTGCAATGCGACAGACCTCTCTTGTCTTTCCAGCTGCTGACCTTAATATGAAGCAGCCAATTAAAGATCTTTATTTAATTGCCGGGCAACTCGTCCTCGCTACACACCGCCATGCTCTGCCAATGCCTGGCACTGTGGCGCTAGTGCGGGTCCAGGGACACACACTTGCACACAGGCATACTGTATGCGCACACATAAAGAACACACACTCTCGTAGACACATGAATACACTAATGCAAGAATTTCCTTGATGATAATTCCCAGAGGGAAAATGCCTTGTTGTAGCTGGACTATTTTAAGTCCTACAGTAGGAAACAATATAATTTTGCTTTGATATCAGCCACCAAAATTGCAATTGTGTACAAAAGTGGGCACATCTACATATATTAACACTTAAACTACACATATATACAGTAACTATAAAGAGCTGTCCAGAGAAATGTCAATTTTCTCATCTTTAGCCCTAGCTTGTCCTTCATCCCACTCTCTTCATTGACTACTGTTTTTCTCTCCAGGCCCTAACTTTTCTCCATCCCTTCTCTCAGCCCTAAATCGGGTCTCTCTTGTCTGCCTCTCTTCTCCATCTCTGTCTCCATCTCTGTATCTCTCTCGCTCTCCCTGGCTGTCAGAGAGTATCAGATCAGTAGTTAGATCCATGGCCGAGGCCAAGCCGGCCTCTCCGCTCTCAGCACTCTACCACAACACATCATTACAGCTGACAGCAGGAGTTCACAACACACCATACGCACACACATTCAAATTCAAGTGTAGATACACACAGTCATGTTTATGTGCATGCTCTTCTTCGCTCTATCACTCTGATATGCAAATGCACACACAAACCCACTGTTACAAAGCATGAGGCTTCTACACATTTAATACCATTTAATCACTCTGCAAAGATTGTACAACTTTTTTTGCATGATTCATATTCACTAACAGCTGTTTTTTTTATTGCACAAATAGTTTTTTTTTTTTTTGTTTTTTTTTACAGATCGCCTGGACAGGTTTCATAAAACAGATATTTAAAATGAAGGGTAGAGAAGTTGGAGGAGGAGGAGGTGGGGGGGGATACCACTTCCAAAACCAACAGCAGCAATATGCCAGCACTGGCGGGCAGAGTTAGCCTCTGTATAACACTTCCAAAGAGAGGGATAGTCCCTCTTACAAGCCGTAAGGGCCAACTGGTATGTGTGTATCTGAATGTGTGGGTGGATATGTTTTTAAGCCAGGCTGGGGACTTTAGAGCTCCTACTAAAGTGGAGTTTACACACACACACACACACATACAGACACACAACAGTGGAGAATACACCTGAGACTATACAGTACACATTCACCATGTCAAACAACAAATCTAACACTTTGCCCACTTTGATCGGCTACCAGAAAACAAGACAGTGGGTGGGGTGTACGATGGTTAAGCCTGGGGGGGCTGGGTGGGTGAGTGTCTGTGGGAGGGGAGTTACTGATTTGGGATATGGTGCCCAAAAAAAGTGCCCACTTCCCTCCCCTTCGGTGAGATGACAGGAGGAGAGTAGAGGGAAAAACAAAACACACTAATCTTCTGGCTTCGCAGGAAGCCACAAAGCATCATTTACACAGCGGAGTTAACAGAAGAGCACCAGGCTTCCTGATTTGCAGCAAGCAGCCTTGTTCTAGATAGAGATATTCAGACTGTCAGTATAAACTGCTTCTGTTTTCGTTTTGCATTTATTTCAATGCCAGACTCAGGGCATAAATTTTTCATCACCTGCTAAGCTATGAATAAAAGATTAAAAAAGGAACTGAGAGGGGAGTGGAGGGGAAGGAGGGAGGGACATAGGGAGAGAAAGAGAAAGAGAGAGATGGAGAAGAAGAAGGAGAGGTACAAAAAAGTCCTAACAGATGTGGCGCATGCAGTGCAACGTGCGAGCACTGTGTGTATAGTGAGAAGGTCTCTCTCTCCCCTTCCTCTTTGCCCCCACCTGTCCAACTCCCCCTACCACCACCATCCCAATATACCTCTAGGAAGAGAGCAGTGGCTGCGGTGCAGGGTAGAGATACTATAATGAGCAGAAGGCAGAGGAGCATCTCACCTTGGCTTTTTATAGGATTACCTGAGAGGTGAACTCTCTGCTCTATGAGAGGATTCATCAGTGCATCCTCTCTCTCTCTCTCCCTCAATCACTCTGTCTTGCTCTCTCTTTCTGCCCTCAGCGGTCTTTGACAGGCAGGGTGAGAGTGAGATGTCGAAGAGCAGCCAGAAAATTCTCAGCAATACAGTGCTGACAGGTTCAGGTGTGGGTTAAAGAAGGGAGAAAAAGAGAAGGGTGGAGGAAAGGATGAGGAAATGCATGGATAGGGAAAGAATGCATCTCACCCTCTAACCCTCCCTCTTTCTCTGGAATTTATGAAGCTGTACATTCTAACTCATATGGAATATAACAGTTAAATCTGTACTGTACCTCATACCATTACCCCCCTCCAATCAGTAGAGCTATACCATAAACGTATGCCACCCTTGAGAAGTACTGGTGTCACTTGCATTTTAATTTTCAGTTTTAGCTACAGATAATAAACACAGATTTTCTAATATGTCCAGTCATGGATGAATAAAATGTAGACAAAAAAACAGCTATTCTTAAGTATTTAGTTTTTATTATAATTATATATTTTTTAAAGTTGTGGTATTTAGTATGGTCTGCCAGGAGAATTATCCTCACACAAGATTGCTGATAAAAATAACCACTTGCTGTACATAGATGAGTACAAGGACTGGGCACATCAGCCCCACAGTCATACAGTTATATAGTATACAGTACATACCGTATACAGTCATATGAGTTTGTCTTAACACTAGATAATTTTTAGTTTGTACCTTACAGTTTTACTTTGAAGTTATTTTATTGCACCTATTATTTTGAACTCTGTGTTATCTCTGTCTGTTAATTAATTTAATCCTGAACCTTAACATTTAAAAAATGAATGCTATAACTCTCCTGAAGAGAGAAAAAGACAAAACACCTACCAACTGTGCTTGCAAACACACAGATGAGCACACAGGCATGCATGTGCGTTCATAACTCTTAGACAAACACACATAGGTGATCCCACATATACAGTACTGTTTATACATAAAGCTAGAAGGTTGTAGTGTATATGTGTGTATAGCATGGTTAGATGTAACATATCATGTTCCTGGTATCAATTTAAAATAATTAGTGTGAGACCTAGACATCAGCCTTACATTTGTGCATCTAAATGAGGCTGTGTGTGTTTTCATTTGTCTGCCTGCATTTTAGTGTTACCTACTGGAAACCATGTTGTTGACTGCCCAAACTGTCTCCAAAAGCCTCCACAAACCTCTGAAGTTATGTTTTATGCTACTGTAAACACGAGTGTCTTAATCCTAATTCAAAACACCAGATGCCTGTAGAGCCACAGTTTTCACAGATAGTGTGTTGAAATCATTATGATGACAGTCAAAGTTGCAAAATATAAGTCACTGTCAAAATATAAATTAAAGTCAAAATACTCTTACTGAGAAAATTGTAAGTTTTACTTCTCATAGGCCTTAGAAAACAGAAAGGTTTTAAGCTTAGTTTTAAACATAGGTGCAGTTTTATAGATCTCAGGTAAAGCATTTCAAAGGGAAGGTCCACAGCAAATAAATGCACTTTTACCAGTTCCTGATCTTATTCTGGGTACCGTGAGAAATCCATTTTCTGAGGACCCGAGAGGTCTAACAGGGCTCTAGTTAGTAAGCAGGTCAGAAATACTTACTACAGTCTCAGACCAAAAGCAGTAAGTCCTTCCTCTGACACCATCTCCACTCAGTAAGAAATAAGGGTGAAGGCCATGCCAGAAGGAGTTGGCATGAACCTGTCGCCCTACCATTCGTGCTTCCTCCTTCTGCCAGCCTGCTTAATCAAATTACCCCCCTCACAAATGCACATGCGAGCCCATTTCTCAATCAGCTTCCCTCTACGCTCCCTCCTCCTGTTCCTTCTTCTTCTCCTCTGCTAAACCTTGCTCCATTTGTTCTCTTTATCTGCCAGCATTTTTTGTTTTTGTGCATGTGTGACTTTGCTTGCATCCATGTGCTTGTGAGTGTGAACAGTACGACACATCATGAGTAAAACAATGGCTGAGGTTGCTGTTTCATCTTAATTAAATTTCCCTCCTCTTTTCTGCTTCCTTCCTGTGTACCCACTTGCCCACGCTCCAAATGTCAACAGGATTTGGGCACATGGAGTGGCATCTGGTGCCACATCACCCAACGCACATGGATACAAAAAACCTCACAGCATGCCGAGTTAACCTGGAGCGCTGCCAAGCCAGCAGCTACTCGCTACCTAAGTGCCACAGTGCTAGTCAAGTGCCCGTTCGGCTGTGCGCCCACCCGCATCACTGCATCGCTCACACACATACACACACTGGCACTTTCAACCCCCAATGGCACAAGGCGATGACAGGGAAACAGAAGGGCCTTGCCTTGCTGAAGCGGCCCCTGCCCCCAGCACATACTGTACAGATCTTTACCTAACTCCAGACCCATAATGTGTCTCCATACTTTTACTGGCAGCCTCTTAGTGTGGGCTACACGCAAACAAAGATGTGATATAAGCTCCCAATGTCTCCTCTTCACACAGACCTCACTACAACACTAGCTGCAAAATATACACATAGTGATGGAATCATATCTCCACAGACACACACTTACACAGTTACTCATACAGAGCTCTTCTTTGATATGTTTGAACTGTCTCGGTTCAAGCAACGATAAGAGGATGAGGTCTGGTCTCCCAACTACAGCTATGGGTATTTTTTTGGGTATTTTCACCAACAACCTTGTTACACAAAATTTCAATCAGGAGCTCTTGTGTCGATTAAACCAGAGGACAACAAAGAGAGATCATGTATGTATGAAAGCGAGTACGAGAGAAAGAGCATTATAGACAGAGAAAAAAAGTAACTGACAATGGCTAACTTGACATCAGCTGTTTCCAGTAAGGTAAAGTTAGAATGAGTGCAAGTGCTTTTGCTATGAGGATAAGGAATAAAGTAAAGGACAGCAGCCACAAGCAGAAGAAAAGAAAAATTTTTTTTAATTGATTTGGTTAATAATATTCTTTTTTTTAAAATACCAACAGAAAAGGTTAAATTCGACACCGCCATTTTCCTTCACCTCTCAGACTTTCTCAGTTTTTATGCAGATTAGAGTTGACTCTCAATTACAGTCCATCTCAAAGTGTAGATGACAGCGTGAAGCAGGTCCAAATAAAACACATCAGGCTTTTCAAATAGGCTGGTTCAGGACCACTGAGCAGCCAACAGTGCCAGCCAGCTATCCAGCCAACCAATTCCATATACATCCATGGCTTTGTGCAGGAGTTCAAGAAAGTTAGCCATGCAGCCTGAGCCTAACATATGTTCCATTCCAGTCTGTGTCACTCTTCATTTGCCTGGTCTTCTTCCTTGGTTTAGGCGACTCTCTCATTTCTCGTGTCTGTAATTTTCCTAATAATACAGCCCCCCTCTATCTCTCTTTCCAAATCATTTTCTCTCTATGATCTACCAATGCTCAACTCTATAAAGTTAGAAAAGAATACAAAAGAGCATCAGATCCTAGCTCATTTGGCAACTTAAAATGTACAAATTTGGCTTAGTTTTAACTGTGTGCATATGAAAACAGATGCAGTCATGCAAACAGAAAGACAGATAGAAATAGAACCTGGTAGCTGAAAGGAATGGGCTAAACAGAAAATCTATTGACTTGTTTGTGGAGGAGATGCCCAGTGCTATTTGTTTGGTGCTTGTCTTTCTATTGACTGAGATAATCAGAGAGTGATCATCTGATGTAGGAAAACACACAACCTCATTCTGTGCCTGCCAGCTAAGATGTGAACGCATAGAAAGCAACAGCACAGCTTTTCAGCTCCACGTGAAGTGATGCATTGTTTTATTGTATTTATTGTATCAGACACACATTGCACTTCTGCACGATTTCAAGTGCACATACAATATGTTAATGATAGAAGACTCGTAGTGGCAGTGGAAAGTGCTTGTGTGACATTGCTGAGATATACATCTGCAGGTGTGTATGTTTAGAGTGTGACCTGTACTTATGTGATTGAGAATGTCTGGATCTGGATAGCCACTCATACACCGAAGATAAAAAATCAACAACTGCTTCACCAGCTTAGTGCAGTCAGGACAGGCTGAGGAGTAACAGAGAGTTCATTACGAGATTTCCAGCCACCTGAAGTTCATTTGTCTCCCTAAAGCATCAAAAAATGATAATAAGGATAAGGGAGGAGGGAAATGGCAACAGTTTTTTTTCTCTCTTTAACAATTCTCTATTTTAAATACCAATGCCTTTTCATTCTTATCTGCTACATGTCTTTAAATTTCAATATGAAAATCTTTTTAATGCTTAACTGTCAAGGTTTATTCAGGGCAAACTGGTCTTCTTGCACAATGGTCAGCAGCGTAGATAAGGCAAATAAAATTACCACTTTCTTTTTGCTGTCCATTAAGTGCATGTTGTATAGCAGCATTTTTAGGTAATGCAAATTTAAAAGTATAACCACTTAATTTTCTTTCTGGTCAGTTCTCACACATTGATATAGATATTGATATGATTAGATTCCAAACCCATAACAAACCCAAAACAAAAGCATCTTTAAGAAAAGTCGTAACACAAAATGTAAGGTTTCAAAATTTAATGCACTGCTAAAAATGTACGCCTTTCTGCTTCTAGCAGTTACATAATTAATGAGGTTTAATAGTCATTTAGTTTCTGTTGCTGGCTTTCCACACTCAACGTGCTTCTGTACCTGCCTTACACACAAGCAGAGCTAAGGCTAATAAATATGTTTTTATAATCCTGTTGCTGGTGTCATCCAAGTGTCACTCCTGGACATAAGGCTGGGTGACAGTGGTCCACCCCTTGCAGTTTGCATGTGTGCGTGCTTAATTTGACTTTGCATGGATGAATGCATGGTTGTGAGTTTATGTTGAGTGCATGTGAATGTGTCTTTATTTGTGTGTATGCATATACTACACTGTGTGGCGTGCACGTCTGTGGGACTGATTAAGACACACTCTTCTCTGGTATGGTGGGACACCTGGTCTTAGTGGGAAAATGGGCTCTGGGCCACCAGGCCAAGAGGGTAGGCAAAGAAAGAAAAGCAGGGGGAGGTTGGAGGGAGGCAAGGTGAACTACAGGGAAACACTGTCATCCACTTCCGCACCAAAAGGACTTTTAATTTAGCCACAGTCAGATTAGACAAAGGCACATGGCACAGGTGGAGAGACACATTGCTGCCAAGCTATTAGGTAACAGTAGTGACAACACACAAATAGATAAATTATATATTATATGAACTCTTACTGACAAACATAGAGTTCATCAAGTCTTTTCATGTGACTTACAGTATACACTATCACAAAACATTAACTATTTCACTTAATTTTCTATATTTATAATTCAACAAAAAAGCTTGACAGACAAAGGCACAACCATAAGTTGTGTGACAAATTTGTTAAGGGGTTTGTGTTACTCAAATGGCTAGGTGTGTCTTGTAACTCCACCTAGATTGCATTACATTACCTAAATCATGCAATCTAATCTAATCTCATATCACATTTGTGCAAAAACAGCACTTTACATGCGGATCACTTTGTCACCTTTTTGACTCTGAAGAAAATAAATATTTGATTATTATTAGACGTTATTTACACCACTCTAAGATGTAATTTGACTAAGATAACCAACAAAAGGCCTTACCATAACTGCTGCAGTAAGTGGAGTGTTGGTTATCAATTACATTCATGTTAGTGTGCATGGAAGCTGCAGATTTGTGACACATACGTATAATCCAAATGCGTGAGGTTTATAGAAGCATGCATGCGTGCGCTCGCACACACACACACACACACACACACACACACACACACACACACACACACACACATTTACAGGAAACATAAAAAAGCCAGAGGCAGCTTGCAAGGATGAAGTAACAAA
>JAUBNQ010000028.1:9659879-9708153 GCA_032353495.1 Ctenopoma kingsleyae | reverse complement strand
ACACACACACACACACACACACTTTCAACATCAGCAAATGCTTTCAACCATCAACATCATAGACACCAGATAAGTGTGCCCCCTCTTTTGCAACAACCACTAGGGAGGTGAGAGGCCTTGTAGTCAACATGCTGAAAGACTACTCAATGATCAAAGACTCAGTAAAACATGACCCATGATGGTTTCTATGCGAAGACAGGAGAAAGGGGTAGCCAGAGCAGGTAAAAGGAGAAACAGTTGAAAGAAACATACAGTAAATAGCTGCAAAGGTAGAAGTGGGAATATAATATACTACCTAGTCACTACCTTTACAGTATGAAAACTACAGCTGGGCATCGATAGCTTGTCCTGAATTAGATGAGATTTTAAATACATAATTACACAGGCTGTATTAAGAATGTGGTTTTTGATTATTGAAAGTGAATTTTTGGTTTGCTGAGCTTCATTCATTGGTTTAATCTAGTTGGAGTTACTGTTGCAGTGAAAAGTACGGCTAGGATTAGCAGAAGGCATTACTGATGAGCAAAGCGTAAACATTAGGTGAAGTTATATTTTGCATGAGAGGTAGTCAGTTCTACATGCCAAACACATTTACTGCAGTGTGGTGTAAGAATGTTTTTGTTCATTCTACATTCTTTCCAAACAGAAACAAATAACACCTTGTCATTTATATCAAATGACTGTTAATGCCTGTCTACGCCTGCTGAAAATATGTGGTTTTGCATTCATATAACACTGTTTACATACATTTGAATTGAGGAATAGTAATCAACAAGCAGAATCTGAATCAGAGACAGTAAAATCCCAAACCCAACCATTATTACAATAATCTTCTATATTTATGGAAGTTAGGTAGTGAAGGCATGTGAAGGCAGGAAAACAGGGCTACATGTAAGAATAGAAGAGGATACAAATAAGAGCCAGTAGTGTGAGAGGAGAAAAGAGGCTGTCTATAGATTTGTCAAGACACGTGTCAAGATAAGTGCATCTCTGTGCTTACCTGTAACAGCACAGGGGCAGACGGGTAGGACAGGCTATTTCAATTCAGGGAAGGTGTTAGTGTATGTTTGTATGTGTGTATGATTGTGAGTGATTGCATTTGTGTATGTGTGAGACAAAAGAAAGAAAGAGAGAGAGAGTATGATGAAAAAAGGCAAAAACAAAGTGGAAACAAGTGTAGAGAGAGCTCCTGGACAAAAGGCAGAGGTGCAGAGTGCAAAGATGACCAGATTAGAATATGAATCCATGGCTTTGGGCACTCTTGGCACTTAAAGAGCCCCTGAAGTCAAGTGTCAACTATTATGTGCCATCAGTGGTGACACAGGGTCACAGAGCAGGACGGATGAGGTCAGCAACGGTGCTCACCCTCTCTCTCAACATGCACCATTAAACAGTCCCTCAGTGTGCAAAAAGGACTAGCTGTCATTTGGGTGGAAAATAGACTTATAGTGACAAGAACATCCAACTTTTTCCATAGGATTTCCTTGTACAAGATGAAACCCTGTCTATTCAATTAGGTGACCACAGTCAATATTTGCATAGACATATTCAGCTAATGATGGCATATTTTACATAATATGTGACATGTGTATTAAAAGCAGTAACATTACCAGATACACCTCATTTCCTCCGAATATCAAACAGGTATAAATAAGCCCACAGGTAAAATGCTGAATGTATAAATGCTTCAGCTGTTTGCTGCTAAACCAGCTCTGTAATTACCTGAAGGATGTTTTAATTGTCACATGTTCTACTCTTAATATTAGTCAACGCTTTAGCAGCTCCCCAAGTAAGATTGATTGAATAAATCAGTTGGAATTATGGGAAAATGGGAGGCCTGCCAATCAGTGGTGTACGGGTTTGTGTGTTTTCAGCATGCGTGTGGCTGTGGATGTGCCAGTGCATGGGCACATGTACATGTTTGTTGAGAATGTTTGTGTACCGATGTGTGTGTGTGAAAGTATATAGGGCTGACAGCTGGCCTTGTTCAAAAGGCTTACTGAGCATTCTGCCTGTCTGGGAAGGAAAAAGTGCACAGTCTATCTGAACAGGGATCTAAAACCTGTGTCAACAGCATAGTACAACTGGTGTAAACACCCACTGAGTCAACATGCTACCATTCGCATACCAATAGAGAGGCAGCTGATATATTTTAGTGTGACATGCTACAGTATTAGAGATAAAAAGATACAAAAGTCAGCTATATATTGGTCACAGGTCAAAAAGAGACTTAATAAAGACTAACACAATGCGTCAGCAGCAGATTTGGAGAAACATAACAAAGGTTATGTTAATGGAGTGTGCACATGCATGAGCATGTTTTCATGTATTTGTGAGACTGTATATAGTGCTTATGTGTGTGTTCAGGTAGTGTGTGTGCTTTTTGAGGTTTGTGGATGTGTGTGTATCAGATGCCAGTGTGTGTAGATGAGTATGATGCCTGTGTGTGTAAGTGTGTGTGTGTGTGTATAGACATGTGTGTCAGTCCATCAGCATGTCGGCGTCACAGCCCTTCACTAAGTCCCAGATTAACAGTGACAGGCAGAGATCCCTCTAATTATCTCTTCCTGGACCACATGCAAATGGCAAAGCTGAGCGGAGAGCAGCGATTGGCTGGGGCAGCTTGGGTGCTGCCGACGGGCTAATCAGCCTGGCGACAGGATGCAACCTCGTGATGTACCACCAAAACAAATTCTTACCGTCACATAGCCTCACACTCAGGAGCACTCATACAGAGATATTATGATTGGAGCATAGAATATGAGCAAGTCACTCTGGAGGCTCAGTGTCTGGAAAAAATATATATAACATGATGTCTGGCTGCCTGAAATAGAATCAATCTTTTAACTTTTTCTGGATGCTCTACAGCTAGGCTAGACTGGTGACCCCAGAAATACATATAGGCAGGTAAATACTAATTAAGATTTTATTTTGTTTATGAATTGTAAGTGTTAAGCTGCTATTACTCATTTAATAATTAATAATATCAGCAACACCATTAGTATTGTGTAACTGATAGCATATGCCGCACAGCTATCCTTGACAGCAGTATTGACTTACAGTAGTAAACAGAAATGTCACTATTAGTTTTTCAGTTGAACATTGAGTTTTGCAGTATAATCCTTCATCACACTCAACAAACACGCAAACATATTCTACATGATAAAGGCATAGTGCAGTGCCACCTCCAGGGGCTCCGAGTAAAGATGTCACTTGGAATAAAATAGTATGAAAAAACAAGAAGAACAGAACAAATGCAAGAAGGATACAATGATGAACTGAAACAGACGGTCACAGTCTGGCTCTTAACAATGGACTGCTGCAGTCAGCTAAAAAGTCAACTCAGTAAATCAGCAGGAAACATGGCAACAGCATCAAACAGACCATCATGTCTTCAATTGAGTCCCAGTTCATCTAAACTAGTTGACAAAACTAGTTCCAGTGGCAAAATATGGAATTATTTTCTTAACAGAGCTCACAAAAACAAATACCCAGTGGACATACTAGAATTTCTAAACACAAGTAGCCAAAAATCTCCCAAAGTGAGGTGTAGGAACAACATAGATAAAGGTTATAGCTATGATAAATAAGAAAACATTTTAGTGGCCACTGTGCTGTGACATTACTATGTATTTGTATTTTACTTTACTTGGCAGACGCTTTTATCCAAAGCGTATTTTCCATGTATTATAGCAACTTAGAATTTTTCATAACCTTAATATTATTACCGTATGGCTTGCAATACTGTGTAATACAAATTCAGTGAGCTCAATCAATCAATCAATCAGTCAATCAATAACAACTTCATTGTCCTGGTGGGGCAACTCTTTGCATAGCAGTACAGTATCACATGACACAGAGAAAACAGACACAGTCAACATAAAGTACATCAAGGGAAATGGTGACACTCTTGATGAGACATGGCTCAATTGAACTTTTACAAGATACACATTTCAAGTAGGTTGTAGAAGAGATGGTATATCTCTCACTTCACTTTGCATTACATGGACTCTTTGCTTGTGTAATTAAACAAACACAGTATGGTTGTCATTTCATGATGAAAAAAAAAACAGGGTGGCTGCTAAAAAAAAATGTTAAATAGGTCATGCAGTTCCTAAATCATGTCTCATTTTACATCTGTAAAAACTGGTTTGAATAGCTGCTCATTCAATTTGTGGAGCAAAAAGTGATTGCAAGGTATAGTTTTTCTGGTAATGTATGGTTTGTGAGGCTCCAACAGCACTAACAACAGTTTTACCCATACTGTAGACAGAGGCATAGCTTTCTATTGTGTGTGGAACACTGTCTTTACAGTTTTACCAAGTGTATTTGAGGAATCGTGGGACTTGCCATTTTTAATCAGGAACGGGTGGCTTTGTCTTGTCCCCTTTCCATCCAGCATTTCTATCCAACCTTAGAGGGCTTCGCAGTAGATTATGTGGCATTTTCATTTAGCTCTGGTATTACAGACACTCTCCAACTATTTATCCAGCCAGGGTTGGAAGTTGGAACAGTCACTGAGGTTGCTATTTTTATAATGAAATTATCTTAAATCACATTTTTAGGAACAGAAATCTAAAGAGGTCAGGTGCAGAGAGTTCATAATACACAAGGGATACCTAGATAATCCTGCTGAGAAACAAGGCTTATGACGTAAGTATCACACACTGGCAATTCTGTCAGTGAATATTGATCTTATTGTAACTACTTTTCACATATGGAACCAATTAAAACCCACTGACAGTGGAGACTGCGGCAGTGAAACCGTCAGGATATGATATGTGTACAGTAACCACATAACCAGAAAAACAATGGGAAACTCATTTTCACGACTTCATTCCTAGAAAGAAGACATGCATAATTTACACCTGAATGTACTCCTGAATGCCATGTAAATTAGATGAAAATGTTCTTAGTATGTCAGCATATATAATAAGAGCTGGGCATCAGTTTGACCAAAACAAAATCATTGTCCCTCTATTAATGTTCATAGATCTAAAGAATTTGAATGTTTTTAGGTTGTATACAAGGAAATATGGAAGGCCAATTGGAGGAAAATATTGTTCAATTGTACTAGACCACAGAGTAAAGTCTTCTGTAAGCACAGAGAACAGAGCAATGTGTAGCAGTAACTGATGTCTTGTGTCTCTACAATGGTTTGACCATGACTACTCTGAGAGAAAGATAAATTTGCCTCGACCATCCAGATCAATTTTAGGGGGACAAGACAAATATTTCAGATGTATCACACTGAGGTATCATGCTGGAGGGGAGTGGAAGTAAAAAGAGACTGAGAGATAAATACAACGGAGGGGGAAGAGAGAGAAAGGGGAGAGAGAGGAAAAGTGTGGCCTGCCTGCCTGCCTGGCTGACAGTTGACTCTGTTGGATGTGACTTTCACAGTCTGCTGGCGGTTTGTGTGGAAGCCATCACATCTGTGACTGGCCGTTTGATTAATGAGCCTCTCAGCTTGTCTGTGCAGTTTGAGGAGGGGCCACGGCCTTATCCCAGGCATCACTGATTTATTCGCCTTTAGAGCAAACCTCCAAATATCACACACACTGAAATATAAGAGTGAACATCTACACACATGCAGGCAGACACATGTACGCACTCCATGATATGCATACAGCATACAGTACAAGTTGGTGCACTGCAGATACACACAGGCAGGCGTGGAAACAGACTTGTAGAAACAGACACAAGCTAGTCCCTCTCTGCCACCTGCTTACAGCTAATGAAAACCTCAATGTGTCAGTGCTGTCCAGGGGTAGTGAAGACAAAACACACCATGTATAACCAAGCACACAAAAGATGTATTCTGTCTCCACCAACACAAACTCCCATCCCTAGCTGTCAGTCAGCAGAGGGGACACACACAAGGGGATCAACGAGAAAAGAAAGAAGCCCTTCCTCAATGACACATCACACTCTCTTGATTTTCAAGTGACAAGTCTTTTGAATTTCTGGCCTTGCAAGATGGAGAGCCTGATGATGGCTTGAGAGATTCTAGTTTCTTTGGCAGCAGGAGCCATGAAGTGTCACTCTGGTTAACCTTGAAGCTCTTTTCTGCTGTGTTGTTTAATGCTTCCAAGACTAGGGCAACCAACTTCTCAACGTGATATGGCAACATTGCCCTTTAGGTCAGATAAATGATTCCAGAAATACTTCTAGGTACATAAATGTGCGTTAGTATGTGCATACCCTCACAGGGACATGCACATGTGCTCACACATACACACACCCCTACCACCAACAAGCACACACTCCCTCTTTCCCTGAAGCGTAAAGTAAGACCATTAATCCAGACACACTGAGATTCAGCTTCTCCCCAGGTTGATCAGTGTCCGTGGAGGAAGATGAACATTCTGACATATTTGTTTTTATTTTATTCCCAGAGAAAAAGGCTCGCCATATGGCAGCGCCCAGGAACAGATGGCGATTGCCCACTTCCTGAAAGCACAAGCGTCTATCGCCGCAATTTAAGGAGCTGCTCAAGCAAGAGAATGCTACAGACTGGCATTTTTCCACAAACTGCTATTGTTATGGACCTGAGGGTAGCAGCAACAACGAGACAATGCAGAGAACATGCTTTAGTGTTCAGTACTTAACGTGTAGTTTACCATATTAAGATAACAAATCTATGTGTCAATGTTGCTAGTACTCTCTATGTGGGAAATAAAATTGTGAGTGCTTACTCACTATGAAACATCTATCTATCTTATTTTAAATATTCTGGTGACCAGTTTATGAAGTCTTTGTGTTGTCCCAGCCTCGTTTTAGGAAACTGTACTTGGAGCAGTGGATCATTGTTGTAGAGATAGACATGAATGTCCTTGGTTGATATTAGGTACTTATGATGGAGTGGAAGAGCTGCCCTGTGACACACGAAGTTTCATCACTCATACTTGGCTGCCCCTTATCAACCAGGTCAGAGGACCTTCTATGACATACGGATTCAAAGAAATGGTCTAAAAAGTCACCTTGGCAGACTAGGCCATAGTAACTCTTCATATGTTTTTTCAAAGATTTGGTTTGTTTTTCTTCAATGGAGAAGAAAAATTACATAGAAGCCTATAGTTCATAAAGGCCTTGTAACACAATCAGAGTAAATGAATGAAGAGAGAGAGGGCAGTATTGCTGCTGTTAATTCCAACCTACGATAGGCTGTGTTGCTTTTGACTGTTTTGTACAAAAGTACACTGTGACAGAGTTACAAGTGTTCTCTAAAGAAAGCAGAATTACACGTGTGACCAAGGACAAAGCAGATGAGTTATCCATTCATGTATCACTAGCTGAAAAGCAACTATTCAGTATCAGTTTATTCACTTAATACTTTGACTCTATCCCTCTATAACAAAGGGTGGCTCATAATGTAAAGTCAAAGAGCTAGACAGTGTGGGCACATTTCAATCAGTGGATCATGACAATTAACACAAACCCTTAGTGTGCAGTTTGTTCAAGGTGAAACATCAAGTGTATATTTAACCTGGGTATATCATGTCCTTGATTTTATTAGAGACAGATTTCCCAGATTTTGTCCCTTTTCACTGAGAAATCAATTGAATAAACATCAGGGTGGAGATATGAATCTGAAACATAGTGTGGTCCTGCTGAGGTATTTTAACACACAGACAAAAATTTCAATTATCCATCTACTATCGTTACTGCTTATGCTTTAGGTTGTGAAGGGCACTGGAGCCGATCCCAGCTGTCACTGGGCGAGAGGCGGGGTACATCCTGAGCAGATCGCCAATCTGTCACATGGCCACACTTAGAGACAGATACCCGTGCATACTCACATTCACACCTACAGGCAATTTTAGAGTCACCTAACCTGTATGTCTTTGGTCTGTGGGAGGAAACCAGAAAACTCAGAGGAAACACATGCAGGCACTGGGACAACATGTAACCTCCAAACAAAAATGTCAGCCCATGGGTTCAAACTCAGAACATTCTTGCTGTGAAGCAGTAGTGATAACCATTGCCCCACCGTGCTGCCCAAACTTCAGTTAATTAAACAAATTTCAGAAAATCATTTGCCACTGGCAATATAGTTAGTTATAGGTCTGTATACTTGAGATGTTTATTATTGTCTCTTGGGGTAAACTTATTTCTCCCTCAAATTCATAATTTAAAAGTAGAGTAAAGTACGATACAATTGAGGTGAATAGAATTCAGTTTGTTGTCCAGGATTTAAAAATGACATTTAAAAAATTCTAATTCAAAAGCAACATCTCATTTCAGACATTTTTACTCTGTCATTGTTTCTCAATAGTACAATCCACATCCACAGGTCACAATACTGTTTTCATCGGAGGTACTTGGTTCTGAAGAAATAGTTTCTGTGAAATCCGTTGGCAGTTGGCTGTTAAAAACCACTAAAATGCTATGAAAAAATGTGTTAAATGCAAGGAAATAAAACAAAACTCAAGACAAAAGCAAAAGTGCAAATTTCTAGGAGTTAAAGATTATGTAGGCACATTTTTCGGATTCTATATAGGTTCTGTATCATCAGAAAAAGGAGACTGGGAGTCTCAGTCTGGTCTATAAACCATCAGCAAAAAGTCAGTCAGTTACCCTCCCATTCAGTCCATCATCCATCAATCAATCCATTTTCAAGAACTGTCATTCATCAAAGCAGTCCAACAGGTTAGTCAGTCTCTCAGCCATTCACTCAAAATATCACTTAGTCTGTCATTAATACTCCTAAACCTTTCCACTAATCAAAAATTCTTGCATACACTATACCACCCAGCCATTACCTAACCAAGACTGCCTGCCATGTAATCAGCAAACAAGCAGGCTAAGAAGTTAGCCCTCCCACAAGTTGTCCATCTATCCAAGCAAACAGCCAGTCTGGCAGGAAGTCAGGTCAGTCAGTCAACCCTGGGGGGTCCTAGGGTAGTATTAATCAGTCTGGTTTCTGCTGAAAAGCTCAATCTGCAGATGATGGATGAGCCATCGTGCTGAGGGAACTGAAGTGACAGGTGACAAAGAAGGACACACACACACACCTGTATAAATCCCCTCTCCCTACTGTCTGGCCCCAATATTATATCGTCAAGGTAGCAGGGTGAAAGCGTGTGTGTGTGTGCAGGTGTAAGTGTCTCAGCATGTGTCCTGCTCTGCTAATGAAGTCATCTGAACAGTGATTTAACAGCCCTGGTGTAAAAGCCTACCGCCCTTAACTCATAGCCTTGCTCCATTAGAATGTGATATAAACCCTGGGCACAATAACTGTCCTGCCACTGTAACAATATATAGGAGGCCAATGGGCCACACTGCTAACTCATACAGTCTAGGCAGTGAAAAAAAATTATTGGCTGTGTACAGGGAAGAGAAGTCATCCAAGGAGACTAAAACTTATAAGATTGAAAATACAGATCACCACAAGGTCATAATGCTAGGTGTTTTTGTACAGCACACAGCAGCGTCATTACTAATAATATTGTCAGGTCCATAAGATTATATCCTGTGGTTTGTCCAGAGACAGGACATAGCAAAAGAGTAATTGTTGTGAAGCCTCTGTGGAAACAGCCGAGGGCACTTCAGTCTGTGGTTACACAGAAAGCATTATCCTTATCTGCACTAACAAATGGATCAGAGGATCAGACATCAGTGCGCTTATCCCATGAATGGCCTTCTATAGCTTGAGAGATATTTTTGAGTCGGAGATGGATCTGAGGAAAACTTTGACAGCTTACATGTCGCCAGCCGTGAAACTAACTTCCTGCTCTGTGCAAGAGTCTCAGACAGAACCAAAGCCATTCTCCAAATCCTCCATGAAATCTGCTCCTCTGGCCCAACAAAGAGAGGCTAATGAGGCAAATGACAGAATCTCAGACTTTGATACTGTGAGATTAGGGTGAATTATATAACCTTTACCCCGTCCCACTCCCATCATTCCTTCTACTTTTTGGTGCCTTGTCAGTGTCATTGCTCTCTCTCCTTCTCTCCCTCTCTCTCCATGTCACTCACAATCTCAAAATGCAAGTGCAATATCTCTCTCTCATCCTATCTGACTTCTTATCCACTTCATGCAGTTTCTATTCATGAATGCTCCAACACTAATTTGGCTCAGTCAAGCAATGACAGTATCTTTTTTTTAACATGCAACAAAGCAGCATATGAGGGGAGGAGGAGTGGAGAGTGTGTATGTGTGTGTGGGAAGATAGGGTAGAGACATGAAGGCGACAAAGCTCGTCACACTACAGCACAGAGCTGTGTACTTCACCCTTATTAGACCTGTGTCCTTGGCAGATGCAGAGCTTGCCCTTTGTTAGAAAGGTGTGTGTGTGTGTTACAATGGCGGTGATTTAGAATGGATTGGGAGTAGGCGTGGAGACAAGGTGCAGTAGCCCCATGGCTCCCTGATAGCTGGCAGTGTGACAGCTGTGAATGGAGAACAGGGAACAGCCTGAAGTATTGCCATCTAATATGTGTCACATACCTGCATAAATATTTATGCCCATGGCAGAGCAGAACAGGAGAGAAGGGGGGGAAGGGAAGGATGGGACAGGAGTAGTGGACTTGGGTGAAAATCTCCTCAATCAGGTGACACCAAGATCTAAGCCAATCGCTCTTTTTCAATGTTAAACTAGTTCTGTGTCTCAAGGCTTCGAAAGTGCCCAAAGAAGTGACATGCCTCAATTACCAAAATGTGCAAACATTTACTCATTCTCCCACTCACACACTCATGTGTATGTGCATTCAAAAAGACAGAATTACTTAATTCACCACACACAGCATGTTACAGTAGTCCAATTTCTTGTTTCCAAAGACTTCTTTCCACAGCTCAGCCTTTATTGTGAAAGCCACATGAGCCCTTGGACTTTGAATAAAGGGGAAGTTTAGACCTCTGATAGGGTTTTTTCCCCAATGAGTAAAGCCTATGCCAAAATTAAGTCAAAATGGAATTTGGAGACAGAACAATCTCAAGACTCCCAAGTGAACACCACATTTTGTACAGGTAAAGTCAGCAACACACACCTCTGTGGAGTGATGCTTTAATTTCATGTAAAGACAAAAACACAACAAAATACAACAAGAAACAGAAACACACCTGTCAGTGAACATGTAAATGTAACAAGTGAAATTACGGTTTTACCTGTTGGCCATCAGAGTTTTGAAGGTGACCTGACTCATGCCCTGATAGGCTGGCAACAGCCTTGGCCAGTCCCATGCCCAGTCGACCACGGCGCTCTGTTGATGTATGAGGATAGCGTATTGTTAGTTATTAATCAGGGTTAATACCATCAGTGCATTACCGCTCCAGCTGAGACCCACTAACAAAGGAGGAGGGGGGTCCCCAGTGCTGGCCACTGACACCAGACGATCAATCATGTCCACACAAGAAGGTTTTTATTCCAATAAGACAGCAATTAATTTATAAATCCATTTGGGAGATGTAGCCATCATTTATAGAAAGATAAATCAATTTTGGGAGGGAGTCGTTACTCTTCTGAGTGCTCTGTTTTTTTTCTCCATCTTAAATGGCTCCCCCCCCCTCCCCTTTTCTGTCTTTCCATCTCTTACTCTCTTTCTCTTTTCTTAAACAAACACACACGCACACACACACACACACACACACATCTGGCTTGACTAGAACCATATTGGGAAAGCAAATAAAAATCTGATTGCTTTGATTGCCAAAATGTCACTCTTAACTCCAGGCTGAGTTTTATTGACAAAAGGAGGAGAACTCTACTCGTTCCCTCAATCCACTTCCCCCCTCCATGCTCCTTCCTCATAGGTGATTGATGGATGTAACTTTTTTTGTCCTCCTCCCTCCATTTTATTTGACAAACAACACAGGCACCTGAAGCAGATGAGGCATTTTAATCATTATCTAAATAGGGTGTTTCTATGCAAAGCTATTCAGGCTCCTGTGATAAGCTGAAAGCAGGCCAAGTATTGGGACTAAAACATGTCTATTTAAAAAAAGAAAAACAATAGCAGCACATTCTAGGGCATCACAAATGTACAAATTCAATTAATGTATTTCTCAAAAGGAAAGAAATAAGGAGGAATGCTAAAATCTCATACACTGAACTACAGTTACCTGTAGCTACCCTTTAAGGAGAAAAACAAAAATCTAACAATTAACTGAACATCATGGTGGCACTCCTGGGGATAAGTTTGGTGTAAGAGGGTATATGGTTCAAAGCCTCAAAGAAGTGCACTTCAAGACGGCACTCTCCTTTAACATTACTCACTTTTTATGAAAAAAGAAAATCTCTGTCATCTTTTCACCGTTTCATTGTTCTTTCTTCCTGCCAGCCTAACTCCTGCTTGGAAAAGGCAGCGACCTATGGAGAATAGGGAAGCCGAGCCCCAGGAAGACCTGACAACTTCAGAGACTGCCAGAGTACCGAGTTCACTAGAGACTCAAACAGTTCCTAACCTTCAACATTAAGCTTCTGGCCTTGGGAGGAATTTAAAACAACACCACCTTGCATATCACAAGTACACCCACTCAGTACAAAGACTGGAGACATTAATAAGCTCAAATAATCACTAATATGTAAACTAAATAGTAAATAAATGATTCATTACTAAAATAAACTGTGATGAAAACCCAAAAATACCTGATCCAGCTTCTTCTTGCCAATGTGGTCAAATTGCTGTAAAGGGTTGAAACAAGATGTCTCCACAGGACTGTCAGTGCCAAGTGCAAAGTTTACCAAGTGAGGAGGATGATTTGGTGAGTCTGCAGTTCCACTCAGTTTAGACATCAACAGTTCCTGTAAGATCCAAGGAAAGAGAGGCTAGAAACACAGCAGAGACAGAGAGAACCAAGGCTGAAAAAGACATATTATGACTGACGGCTTTAAACAGACAAAAGAAAAAGTCTGACTAACTAGGGCTGACAACAGAGAGAGGCCAAAAAGTTATCTAAAAGTAAACTTCATCAAACTGAAAAATCAACTGAGCATATGCTAGGACATTCAGCATGCAGTGTACACAGTGTACTGACATTTAGAACAATTTTTAGTGCTGTATTTTCTTCACTTGCAATAATGATAATCAGCTTTTTCCTAACATCAAGCTTGACTGACCCAACAAAAGCACTAACCACTCAAGTTCAGACAGGATTTATATTATTTATACATTTATATTATATTATATATATTTGTTATATATTTATATTACACCTTCCCCACACAAACATAATGATGGGCAGAACAGTCTCTATTCATATATTCCATAATTGGTCAGACTTGATCAGACTGTACAGTATTATTTAAATTAATCATAACTGTTGAGAAATAAAATAATGACAAAACACAACAATTAGATCTAACATGAGTAGATGTAGAGAAATAGAGGGGTTGTCAGGGCAACAGAGCACTTTCTAAATTTGTCTCATTTGTCTCAACATTTACAGTGGACGTGTCTAGCAAGATGTACAGTATTGAATAGCAAGTGTGTGTACATGATGAGGTTGTGTGTACACGGGCATCCTGGTGTGAATTCACTATATTCCCATCCGTCAGCTTGACATGGCCTCCGAACCTCTTCTCCCTCCACCTCACCAGCAGCCCAGTCTGTCCCTGACCTGCGTATTCGTACCTCAACCTTGGTTGAGTATAGATACTTGAGCTGCCAGAAGGGTGACTTAGAGCCGAGTTGAGAATCCTATTCACATTCGTCCAAACTTCTATACAGAGTTAAAGCCGTTTATGGATTTCAGCAACAGCAGCATAATGTGTATGGTGGTTATGTTGGTGTTTTCCCTTACTGTTTCCTAATAGACAGTCTATATGAACACCATGTCAGGAAGAATCACAAGAGCATTATGTAAATGTAGCTTCTCCTACTGTAGCTCTACAGACACTTCTATTATCTACAGTATATACAGTATGTTATGCTGTCATGACCAATTAAGACTCTTCATTTTCTATTAATTTAATTGACCAAGCATTTGAGGCTTTTCATGGAGAGCCCACTCATACTTTAAGCATTTTCACTACTCGTGTACTTACAAATTACTATATTTTCCCTATACAGTAAATGATTTATATGTATTTATTCCAATTAACATGGGCACTTTCTAGAGAACTGCTACTTTTCGTGTTGTTAAACTTTTGTCTCTTAAGTGAATTCAGCTAAAATAACTTCCACTTGAGTTAAAAAAGAATGAGTGCTCTTCCTCGCTGTGATCTCCTCCAAAGGGCTCTGTACTAAATCTGGGAGCTGCATGTGGCTCCCTCTCCTCTACATCTGGTGAGCGTACAACACAGGAAATCGCTGTAGGTTTGCACCCTCGAGGTCACCTGAACAACAGAAGATCAAAACAAGCAGACTGCACACAAGAAGCAGCCCTCTTCCCTCCGTCTCCCCCTCCTGAACAGCCTGCGGCCTCAGGCCAGCAGCCACCTAATTGCTGGGGAGAGGGAGTGCTTCCCTACCTCATTGCCTTGGATGATGTGATAGATCTGCCTCAGGTAGTCGCTGCCACCTGCTTTGTGGCAGACCTCCAACAGCATCAGGCCTATTTTCTGCTCAGTCAGTTCAGCTGCAGCGACTCCACTCTCCTTTCCTTGCTCAAACACACTGAGAGAGAAACAGACATGGGAGAGAAAACGCAAAGATAAAAAAAACATAGAATGGGGCAAAGAGAAAGGAGAGGAATGGGGGTGACAGCTTTTACCTGAAAAAAAAAAAAACTCTGGCTACAGGGGTATTTTCTAGTCTGGAGAGGAATTTGGGCTAAAATTTAGAATTTGCTACACACAAGAAAATTAGGTGAATATGTTTAAAATCAATTTCCTTTCTTTTTTAGTTTTTGGAGAAACCATTCACTCCAGAGGGTAAATTAATTTAAAATGCAGTTCTTGGCAAGTCTATGTGCTCCAATATCTGTTTGAAAACCATGCCGTGTGGTCAAGGCCAACTCTGGTGAAAGTGAGCAAAAAAATACACGCAAATTACTGAGGGTTAGATAGCAAAATCATTTTCACTGTTTTCATTACCATTCATGAGATACATAGGGAATTTTGACCGAAGGATGCTGCTGCACTAAAAATGATTGGTGTTTTTAGGCGTGTATGTGTGTGTGTAATTGTGTGTCAAGGTCCTCATGCATGTATAGTCCCCAACCCGGGCAGGTGTCCGCATCATTTTCCTGCCCTTCCTGTATGGATGGATATCACACTAACGTCCATCAAACCGTCTCCTTCACATACACTTCCTGTCATTGTTCTCTCTCTCTTTTCTCTTTCTCTTTTTCCTCTCTCTTTTCCCCTTTGTAATTATAAGGTGGCAGAAACGGTGTCGCCTGTCAGCCAGCCATTGGCTCCTTGACATTGAGAGTGGCAAAGGAAGAGGAGTCCCGTCTCGTCCATATACATTCCCTCATTCTTTCGCTTGGCGGCCCAGCAGTGGTGTTTTCTGCGATGGTGGCTGTGCATCCGTGTCAGCACCTGCGCTGTATCCTTTCCTGTCCATCACTGTGCAGGTGAAGCAGATGATTGGATTCAGTCAGCGGGGTGATTAATGAGGGCCCCTCCAGATTTGGGACAGCCTATCAATCATGTCATTAGGGCCAATGTGCCCTGAAAGAGGCAGACCTCCGCCAAGGAATAACTGCATTCATCTTCATCTGTGTATGCATCCCGTCAGCCCAGCCAGGGTCACCATGATGGAGAACAATAATCTTCTCCTCTACAAATTACTTTGCAAAGACAAGGTGGGTGGTGTGTGGAGGGGGGGTTACAGTTGGAAAAGGAACGAGGGAAAGTGGAATGAGGGAACAGAGGTGGGAGGGCTCGCAGGGGCAAATGTTCTTTGTAGAGGGTTTTACATAGTGTATGTGTGTGTGTGTGTTTATGAGTGAGATGCCAGTGAGTGAAGTGCCAGTAGTTTTTGGAGTTATTGCACCCACCGCTCTGCCTCTCTCTCTCTCCCTGACACTGTATTCTGATTGTTTACAAGCCAGGCGTCACTTCCCTGTGAAGGTTAGTTTAATGAATAGTAATGATCCCACTGAATGCCTCTGACAGGTGATATATAATCACTCTTCTTTCACTTCTGCATTCAACCTCTTCCCCACCCTATCTCTATCTACTCTTTCTCCCCCCATCACGCCCCTCTTCCTGTCACTGAAAAAGACAGCACTTCCTAGAAATGGCCATAATCTACTCAGTGTTTTTATTTATTTTATTCTTTTTTTTTTAATTGTACATGTTGTACAATGGGGCGGAATCACCTATTTTATGAGGATTGATGCATTCAGAGTTTGTTGTTATGATGAAGTGATACCAAAGATGCAATTTCTGGGAATGAGCTACAAAAACGCGAAGACAAAGGTCACAAAGCTGCTCAAAGTGAAAGCTGTTTTCCCATCACTCCAGCCTGTGGTCCACTCAGTCAAACTTTATGTCCATCATTTACCACAACAAACATCTGAGCTTCATTGATTTTACTCATAGAGCTTTTCAGTGAAAAATGATCTTGATGATACGATACATCAGAATTTGAATGTTCAATTAAAAAAAGCATATCTAAGCTGAACCATTTTTATTGTTTTATTTAGTATATTGAATGTCAAATGGCTGCCATCAGTTTGCACCTCCTACCTCACCAGACTATCAGACGCCCTCAACCTCCATCTTACTATTGATAAATCACTAAAATTATGTTCTGGTAAATTCATTTTATAAAAAGCTGCTGATCAAAATGCTTTAAATATAATTACATCTAATTTTTGTTGGAGGTTCACATGAATTATCAATATAACTGAGACTAATGATGAATAATACAATTTCTGAATACATGAAAACAATATAAATTACATCAATATTATTTTGACCTTGAACTCTAAATCCCTGCAGTTGACCTCTCACCTGTCTGAACAGAGCTTGCGGGCCTTCTGCAGCTGCATGTTTATCCATTTGGGTCTTTTTTCCTCAAGAATCTGCATCACTTTTTGCACTGTGGGTTTGGGAACACCCTGCCAGACACATAACAGATCATCAAGGTAAATGATGATATTAGAGTTTTAAAATGTATTATATTATAATTATTATTAATAACATATACACAAGAACAACATTTTTGTTAAAATGTATACATTAAAGCTTGCATTTGTTTAGATTTTAGGGGCACCCAGTATGTTAGTATTAGTAGCAGTAGTAGTAGTAGTACTTTTTGCTGGATGCCCATAGTAGCCTGTAAGCACTCAGCCACCAGGGAGAGGCGGTCCTTTGCCCCGCGGTCCACGGCCAGACCACTCATCTGTTCTAGTGTGTCCAGGTCCTCGAGGCCATGGATCAGGCAGCCTAGCACGGTCCAGAGCAATAGACCCATCACCCGCAGCTGCCGGGCATGCTGGGAGAGGTGTGTCTCTGCCACTTGGAACAGGTATCGAATGGTGAGAGGCACAGACCCTACAGTTAAGGGCAGGTTGGTGAAAATGAAAGACAAAGCTTGAACTGCTAGGGATATGACACCTGGAAGAAGAAAGAAAAGTTACTTGTTAGTTTTGGTGAGACATCCCAAAACCAGCTTCTAATGTATCTTTAAAATGTGACACCCTGTCTTACTCTTAGCCTCCTTTCCCCGGGCTCCCAGTGGTATGTAGTTCCACTCCTTGGGTATTTTAGCCAGAACACATTCAGGCACCTTCCACTTGAACAACGCTCCGCTAAGTTCCTCTGTGACCTGCCAGCCCATCACCATGGAAACCAGGTGTACAAGGAGGCTGTTGGTAGACTTGGTGACTATACCCCGGACACAGCTGATGAGTGAAGGGACTGTCCGTGTTGTGTCTGACAAAAATGGTAAAATATGCCACAGGTTAAAAAAGGGTGGCTAACAATATATTCTGTACACTTGAGACTTTACAAATACTATTTATCGTTGCTTCATTGATCATTGAAACAAACGCTGAGAAAGATTAGCTGATAAAATGAATTTTGGTGCTGTAAGAAAGACCAGGCTAGCAAAGAAGAAACATAAGTAACAGGTTTCAAAATGCCTGAACAAAACTGACTGACTTGTGATATAATCTCAGCCATAATGTTTTGTTTTTTTTTATTTGAGAGTGCCAACTTACAAAGTGACTATTTACTTTCAAGAATTAAGAGAAATCAAGTGATTAAAGAATTTACAGTATCTTCTGTTGAATTTCCTGTTCAATGTTCAATTCAATTCAGTTTATTTATATAGTGCCAAATCACAAGTCATCTTGAGGCACCTCACATTTTAAAGTCCTTAAACACTTATATATAGAGAGAAACCCAACAACCCCCTTTAAAACTCCCTTTAATAAAAGAAACCTCCAACAGAACCAAGGTCATGGTGAGTAGCCATCTGCCTCGACTATTATTCTATTACCATACAAGGATATTACTATGATAGTTCTTGAATCATAAAAGTTGTGGATTTATAAACTTGTTAAAGATACAGAGACATGTCATACTATCGACATCGTAATCTGAGTAGGTTGTATTTCATATCATGGATACTGTATTAGGCTTTACAAAGATGACAAATAAGCAATAGTCCACCAAGTGTATTATGCACTCACTTTGTGCCAGAAATAACTATTCAAACAATGGAAACATACAGAGGCATGAATAGCTAGAAAATCCATTGTGCTAAGGTATTCTGTTTAAGTATCCACACTAAAAGTAAGCAATATAATGTTAAATTCAAATGTTCTCAATGAAACCCAGGGGGCTGACAATAGAAATCTTACCATTTTCTCCAGGTGTACTGTGGGTTTTATCACTTTACCCATTCACATCCTGCTTACATTAACAGCAGGGAAGCTACAGCATAAATTTGTATGGCCCCTATAAACTTCCTACATTGTTTGCTGTAAAACCAAAGACAGAGAGCTATAGTACTACAACAGTATTCTAAGCGTACCTAAATCTCTAGGACATTTAAAAAATCTGTAACCTAATCTCCACAGAAAAAGAGAAGAGTGGAAACAGGAGGTTATTTAGCTTTTCAAAGAAGAAGTATTCTGGCAGGTGAGACCTAGACCTATTTTTCAAAGTCACTCAAAGTCAGTTTTCAGACTTATACCACCCACTACTGTATTGACTAGTGTATTGATTTGAAACAAACTGCTACAGTGTGATGAAACATCAGTGTTAGTGGAGAAATAGTGAAACTCTCAACGTAATCTATGAAAGTTAAGTTAAGTTTAAATAGAAATGGGGGCACTGGGGGTATCCTGTAACCAAAATTATTATACAAAGATTTGGCACAGTCCAATAATTAAACTAATTACCCTGTGAGGATAAATCATGATTGGATGACATTGAGAATTTCTCCCTGGCTCACTCCCATTTTTTTTCTTTTTTTCCTCTTTCTCTCTGTCGACCCCTCTCTTGCTCTGTCTCCATCCAAATACTCTTCTCCAATCACATTAATTTATGCTACAATAATTACCACTCATCCAGGGTATAAAAATCATAACCAAAAAGAGTTCCACACACCACAGGAGTTATGATTAAGCTCTGTATCAAAGCCTGTAGCAGTGAGACACAGAAAGAAAGAAGAAGTTGGGGAGTAATTGCAGTTTTTGTAACAGCATATTAAAGTCATGCTTTAGCTCATGTACATGCAGTGTGAAAATGTGGCCAAATCACTAAATGAGACATCATGTTATCTCAGCGTCTTAGGAACTGATAGATGAATGTCAGTGTGTAGTAATGATCCTTGTACCACAAAGTCACACAGTAAATAGCTGCTACCTTACCTGCCAGTGTGTAGAGATGTTCCCATATATGTGCTCTCTCCAAGTATGGCTGAAGAGCCTGAGTCAAGGCCTTGGGAACATTATTCAGGCAACTGAGAAGGTTGAACAATGTAACTATGAAGTCATCTCCTGCCTTACAAGTCTCTGTAGACACTTCTAAGTCACTCTCCTGGCAAAAATCTAAAAAAAAACAAAAAGCAGGCAGTACGGTAGGACACTTTTGCACACAATACAAATAAATATTCAAAATGTCACTCAGTTTAAGAAATCTTGATATTCTGAAGCACTTGACTCATACAAACAATAGGATCCACAAAGATAAAAAGGCTTACTCATACGCACACATACATTACAATAGTGGTGTGTAGGTGTGTGTAAAATCTGACTGTTTTTTGAATTATGATTCAGAAAATATCAACCTTATGTAGGTAGGTAGGACAAGATGTAAAACTATATCTTATGAAACAGCATCTTGATTTCTTCGCACAAAACACATTGGAAAATGTCAAGGCTGCCCGACCTGACACATGTTAACAGAAAGGCTGAACAAAAGGCATTGTGGAATAGAAGGGAAAGAAAAACCACATCTGTGTTATATGGGGAAAAAACAGGGAAGAAAAAAAACAGAAAAAGAAACAGATTTCAAAGCCCCTGGCTGTGGGATCTGCAGCACATGGAGACAGGAAGTGAAAAGGAAGAGGTTTTGACAGGGTGTCCTTGTGGGGGTTGCTGTCTGAGCACAGGGTTGAAGATGGAGGTGTGTGCGTGTAGTGCGTGTATAACCCATATGGATGTCTATATATGTGTTTTGTGTGCTTGTAAATGTGTGTGTGTTAAGTTGACAGGGGTTGCTGAGGAAAGGCCCATTGCGCCAGAGGTGGCAGACATCCAGCGGTCTGTCAGTCTGCTATGTGGGAGATGACAGCTATCTGAACAGGAGAGTGGATGCAACACAGCAGTCAAGTCAAGTGAGAGGGGTGCTGTGGTGGAGGGCATCATGACTTCCTTCTGACTAATGCTAGACTATTTTAAAATGACAGGGCCAAATTAGCTGCTGCATTACAGGGGCAGTAATATCAGCCAGCTTAGTAACAGGCAGGTAGGGAGTATACTGCCACTGCCACTCAAGGTCCAAATTAGAACGCGACCAAAGTCCAGATGACAAGAGGATCTCCAAGTCCCCTTCATGTCCCTCACTCACTTCTTTTCTTTCACTGTCACGCATTTAACACATACATTTAAAAGCGGTCAACCACCCTGACCTACAATCAGTCTGTTAGACGGCTATGTGGGTTATACCAGCATCTTGTTCTCTGCCTGTCTGGTAATTGGTCCTTAAGGAGAATGTGTTCTAGATATCACTGCTGTAGCTGAAATGGATCGAGCAAACAGGGGTGACTAACATTAATTTCCACTTGGGGTGCTGGAGACCATGACAGGTTAACAAGGTGCCTTTTAATAATGATCCCATTAAGGAGCAGCTGATGACTTGAGAAAAAACACATGATAGTGCACTGGCACATCTCTGCGGAGTTTCCACTACTGCTGCAGCACACAATGATTCCAATGTGTTTGCATTTCTGCTAATTTCTCTTCCACTTTTTACTTTTCCTCACTCTTTTGTACTCCCTCTCTGTCAACCTTGATACATAGCCAATACATACACCTGTTTATCTTCGGACAACAAGTCAGCTAGACAGAAAAGTCCTGTCTGCAAATCTCTGTAATTGGAAGCAGACAGACTGATGATAATAAAAAGGTTGTGTGAATGTGTATGGAAGTGTGTGTGTGTGTGTGTGTGTGTGTACCAGAAGTTGTGTACAATCTCATTTAGGGGAAGTTTTGTAAAAACAAAAATTGTTATTGTATATATTGAGGAGGCATTATCGATTTCAAATAATTACATTTTCAAATCACCAGACCACCAATATATACTGAACATACAGTATACGTGGAAGTACAGTGGCTTAAAGGGGTATAGGTGTTCAGTCAAGCTGTTCGTTCGGTCTGTCTGCTCCCTGGTTAATTAGCCCGTCACCATGATAACACACGAGAGTCAGCGCTTCCAGTGCTGATTTACAGCAGCACGCAGGAAGAGGCATTGCAGGGCCCCTGAGCCTGACTCAGGCCGCGCAAGCGAACGAGACAGTGAGAGTTGTTATTAATGAGGTCGCTATAATGTGAATTAATGTGCGAGTGCACAACAGTCTTTAAAGGTTAGACTATTGCTAGTGTGGAGGAGAGAATAAGGAAGGAAAAATCTTTAAAGGTCAGCCTATGTGCTCCGCCTGGGTCTGTTGAGTGTTTATTACTGTGCTCTATTGATTTAATAATGATGATGACCAAGGTGAAAATGATGATGATGGCAAAGATGCTGATGATAACTTCATAAAATGGATGGTGCTCATCTAAGGTCTGTATAACTCGCTTAGGATCTTAGAGTACTATAATTAAGTTAGAGGTAAACACCTTCCCACACATGGCCCTTGACTCTCTAGATCTAGTGTTATAAAAAAAAAAAGGGAAAACTTTTCCACAATTAACTTACATAACCTTAATTTTCTCCTAAAAGACAACCAGCTGGGCATGTACACAGTGCACATACCACCATTCCATTATTTATACCATCCATCAGTGTACACAAAAGAAGAGACTTACAAGAGTTTTCCAGGAGTATTCTGGGCAGGTGACAGTCTCTGTGCAGTAGCAATCGCAGTAGCAACTTGGGATTGTGTCCTGGGTCAGAGGTCAGCAGCCTCAGCTGACATGCAAAGGCTGTCTGGCCCATAAGGCCATCTCTGAGAGCGGAAAGAAGGAAAACAAAGTTGACAGTTCTGCAGTGTCAGGTGAGTGTACAGATAGCAGTCCATTTAGCAAAAGACAATAAAGAAGGGGAAAAAAGGTTTCAAGTGAAAGACAAAGACAGAAGTCACAGTTGTCTTGGATGACAGTCTGGGAGGAAATAGTGTTTATGCCACAATTTCCTTCAGTGTCACTCACTCCTGATACAAGCTTAGTCTGCAAATGCCTTCACTCTCGCTTACTTATAGTGTGTACCAGGAAGGAATTAGCTCTAATCTTGGCCAGCTAAAAGCAAATTAACATTTGGGAGACAGCCAAATACATGAATATACAGCAGTACCCCCCTCCTACATCTTTTGTATAACCAAGAGGCTGCAGCCAGCTGTGGGTAATGAGCCATATCCTTGGATTGTGTGTGTGTAAGTGTGTGTGTGCATGTGCAACGTTCAGTGCCTATGTTTGTGGTTGTGCATGTGTGCAAGTGTGAGAGCGTGCTGACTGCATGTTACTTTATACATCTCAATAAAATCGAATGGAAGGAATGGAAAGAGTTTGTCTGAAGAGCGCAGGAGGCGGGAGGCTGTACAAGGGGTGTCAGAAATTAACTATTCCATTTGAGCCAGAAAGCAAGAGCAGGGTGCACCCTGTTGCTTGACTGAAGAAAACTATGCCTCAATCTGACAGCACAATTTATGATGTCACTAGGACTGCAAATCCAGAAGAAATCCTCTTTTAACTGCTCTGATAAATCTACCCAGCTACAGCGCAGGGTCAGCTTTCAAAACAAGGCACAGATACATTCAGACACACATACGTGCAAAGCCAAAAAGAAAAGTGCAGAGCACTAATGTGTGCAAATACAGAAACACACATAGGGCCATACAACTTAACTTCAGATGCTTTTTACAGTCTGTAATGCTGGATGATTTATTTATGTGCTTTGTGATTTTATTATTGTTTTATTTAATAATCATAACAATATGTTTTCTTTTAATGGGATGGAGAAATATTTGGCCACAGAGGATGGGGATGAAGACCTGTGAATCTGGCCAATGGCCACTGGCAAGACCCTGGAACTCATACATGCAGTGCAGGAGGTAGAAGCAGAGAAATAAAGAGGTCATAAAAATAAACTAATTTCATCTCTTATGCTCCATCAGCATGAAATGACGTCACCTCTGCCTGTGAAGGAGATGGGGGGAGGAGAGTGGAGTCAGAGAAAGTGGCAGACTGAACTGTGGAGGTCACCACACGAACTGGACACACATGTACGCATGTATACAGGAATGTGCGTATGTGCTGTTGGTGCCTCAACAGAATACGGAAAACCCTCAGCAACCATCAGCATAAACAAAATTAGTGTCAGTGGCAACAGTAGTTTTTTTTTTTTTTTCTTTCTCAACTTACATCTGTGTTATATTACAACAGCAACTGCAGCCTGAAGCTCAGAGTGCTGGATAAGTCTGGTTATATATCCACACATACAATATATGCCTATAACACACATGGTTTTCTATATAGTTGGTGGAAGTGTGTATGATTTAGCATAGCAGAGTGTGCGTGTATGTGTATTTGGGTATAGTGTAATGTATTGACTACATGTTGGGTTCATATGATTGCATGAGTGTGTATTTTACATACTCGTTCGCCTGCTCTGTGAAGAAGTTAGGGTTGACAGCATTTAGCCAGTGTGCAACAGGGCTGTCGGGCTGGTGTGGCGTAGACTCCATCGCAGGAATAATTATAAATGTCCTGGATAAATTCAGATAGCACATAGCAGTTTTAAGCAATCCAGCTCCTCAACTAACTATTGCAATGTTACTATTTCACTGAGTGATTTCATTAAATATATCTTTCTGCGTATGACTTCCTTTATTTATACCTTCCACAGCCTATTTATGTCGTCATAAAATTTACTGTGGAGTTGATGGACATTTAAGACATGCTTGATGTCAAAGTCAACAGCTACACCTACATGATCGTCTCTGGTCATGAAGGGAACAAAGTACAAAACTTTGGTGTAGTTGGATCATATTTTACTGGAATGTAGATTTAATAACAAATAACACAAAGTGCATACAAACCTATACAGCAAAGATAGGGGTGCTGTGACAATGACGAGAACTGTCAGGAGCTGCTCACATAGGCTGTGGATTTGGCGTGGCCAGTCCGAACCCCCAGCTATTATGACAATCGTTGAAGAAGCACTGGAGCGCACCAAGGCCTCGGGACTTTCACACAAACTCCACATAAGCTGCTCCACATACAGCAACACCACTGTAATGTCACATCTTGGACACACAGTAAGCAAACAGAAAAGGTGAATGCATAGATGAAAAGAGAAAAGATGAGATATGAGGGAATATGTGAGAACACATAAGGAGAGATGCTAAGGCACTGTTAGAGAACATCTCTAGGCTGGCTTCAAAGGCTGGTGTCCACCATTACATCATGACATAATTGTCTCACTGCACAGCCCATTAGATAACAGAACCTCCTGGTGATTTTATTGTTGGAAAGTTAGGGTACTGCTGGCATTGGATTTCACTATAAAAGTCATCGCTTTTACGTTTAAACACCCATAAATCTGTTTCCTCAATTGGTTGTGGAGAGCTACTTATCATCTCACATCTCCTCATGCCTCCCTATGGCCTAGATCATTATTAGACATATAGAAGGATGGACTGATACAGGAGATGTGAGGTAACATAAGAGGACCCATGCGAGTGCTATACACATAGGAAACTTAGAGAAGCTTTGAAAAGCCATCTGTTTAGCCTAGCCTTACAACTTAACAACATCTCCAAGCAACATAAACCAGGCTTAGTGTTGACATCATGCAGTGCTGCACTTTGTCTATGTCACTTTCATCCTCTAACTTTGTGTCAGTTTAGTCTGTTCATTGTTATCATTTGGCTTTTGGTAAGAAAAAGACAAAAAAGCAGATGTAAAGGAAAACCAGACTGTGTGTGTGCCAGTTAATTCATTTCAATTCATTTCTGTTTATTTGTATAGTGCCAAATCACAACAAAAGTAATCTCAAGGCATTTTACATTGTAAGGCTAAGACCTTACAGAATTTGTGGTACATATACAGTACTGATATATAGAATTATATAAATAAAAAAGCAAACAACAAATCCCCCATGAGCAAGCGCTAGGCAACAGTGGAGAGGAAAGATTCGCTTTAATGGAAGAAACCTCCAGCAGAACTAGGCTCAGGGTGATGCTAAAACTACATCAGGCCTCCACTATCAGAACCATAGCAGCTGAATAAAACCAGACAAAGGTGAGAGAGATGAAAACATATAGGGCTTTGTCCAAGGGTATATAATTAAGGGTGCCATTATATACATTACACTAAAGTTTATATTCATTATACAGTATACTGTATCTGCATCTACATTCATTTAGGTATACAATTACATATGTGAGGAAACCACAAATTAATGAAGTTTAAAAAAAGGTGATAAATTTTTATCATCCATTCCTGTGATTCAAAGTTCACTTTTGACCTTGCAAACCGCAACTGATAAAACAATCTTACTACAAGAGTAGCTTTTTATATCACAACACAAACGTCATCACATGATAAAGTACCTGATTTGCAGGTGTCTCTTGTATGAAGGACAAGCCCTGGCATATCTTTGCACCAGCAGCTGTAACGTCTCTGACAGCACCTGACCGAGCAGCTCCTTGGCCAACTCTGCCGGAAGGACCGCCCATAGGTCACTACGAAGACCACACAGGAAGTAGAACCACATCTGCACTGAGAAGGAACAGCGCTCACCCTGTGTGAGAAAATGGTGAATGGAAAGTGGGGGTGTCAGATGAAGATAAATTGTGTCATGGTCATTGCCGGTGAAGAAAAACAAAGAGAAGATGAGAAAAAAAAAATAATGGGAGAGAAAGAGAGAGTGAGTCAGAAAACATGAAGGAGAAGAATAAGAGAAACAGAGACAGGTCTGTCAACACCAGGATGTCTCAGTGGTCACGCCACCTGCACTCTGCACCTGGGTTTCTTCCCCCACTGGGACTTTAGACTGCTTTAAAGTCCTAAACTGGAGAACACATCACAACAGGCACACGCACATATAAGCTCACACATACAGACAGAGAAAAAGAGAGAAGAAGGACTTTGAGAGTGAGAAGTATGAGAGATAAACTTAAAAGGAAGGAGGACAGATGGAGAGACAAGGATTATTATTCTGGCATCCTGCAGCCTTGTTGGAAAGTATATAGAAGAAGTGATACATTAAACCTGCCTCTTCTACCTTACCAAAACTCCTTAAGCTAACTAATGAACTGTGTGTGTAGCAGAGATACTGCCACGTCCCCAACCTCATATTTAACCCATTTTAAACTTATTCTACCCTCCCAGTCCCTTCTCATTTTTTCCCCACTTCACCTTAGTTTTCTGCAGACAGTATTTGAATTCTCTCCTTCCTCTCACTCCTCTTCCCTGCAGCAAGTCATTTAGGGATTGCTGGTTGATGGGAAGCATGACCGAGCCCTGTGTATGCAATTTCTTAACCATCCTTGGCCTGTGGACTCCGATCTAAACCAAGAGCAGTCAGAGCTATATATATATGTTTTATATATTGATGTAAGTCAATTTTTATTTAAATAGCCAGGTCAAGCATATTAGGGATGACGGCCTGGTAAGAGCGAAGGCTAAATCTGGGAAAAGGGAATTAGGATTGGGATAAACTTGGAAACCTTTTTTGTAACCTTTTTTTCAGATTAAATTCAGCATTTGGCTATGACGGCTAGGAATGCAAAATCCTGACAAGGAAGATGGCCAAGGTCATGTTCTAAACTCGTCTGATTGCTTTAACTGACCTCATACACTGTTTTTATAAAGTTTTATATTAAATATTTCTCTGCCAACAGCTATTCATGTGCCAATATTGATGGAAAATAACAAAAGGAAAGTAAAATGCAAGCTGAAGAAATGTCTCTCTGGAGCTGCACTTAAAGAACTAAGGCACAAGGCTGGGAATTCAGGAGACAGAAACCTGATGCATCCATCAGCACATATACAACAGACATAAAAAAGAAATCTAGATACATAGGTGCATACACATAACAAATGAAATGCACATCATGAGATGCTGCTGCACATCCATACATGCATTCATCTGTACAGATGCGCAGGCATGCTTGAACAAAAGCATACACCTGCACACAGTCTGACACCAATGACCCAGGGAAGAAGGAGGAACAAAAGGGGGGAAAGGCAAAAGCAGGGTAAAGTAAAAAAGAGAAGGAAGGTTTAGATTGGTTTAAGGGCATAAGGATAGGGGAGTTCCAGGGGCCCTCTGCTGTTTCCAGACAGTCCCAGTGTAGACTACAGACTTCAGACAGTCGAATCCCTAGAGCCCCTGGGGCAGCATGGAAGCCACAGATGTTCTCAGGGAGCTCAGAGTAGAAGGCTCAGGTAGAAAAGGGAAAGTGGGAGGTAAAGGTGTATTGTGGGAATGAAAAGAAGACGTGAGAAAGCTCTAGAGTATAATTCCTAGAGTTTCTCAAAATTTACAGAACCAATCTGTTAAGACACAAGGCATTAGAATTTCAACTTTTTACAATGATAGAAATGAAATAAACACCAAATATACTGGGGTTGTTGTATGTGTCACTGACTTTTCTCCACTTATATAATTTCAGAAATCTAAACTCTAAGATGCTGTGAATGGTAAAAATATTTTTTACCTCATAGAAGGGTTTGGGATCAGCCCAGTGGTGACTCTCTGCGTCCTGAAGAATGCATGTCGAACAAACCTGGATACAGTAGCTGATCAGCTGGTCTTTCAAGGCCACTACTGTATCTTGGTATTTTTGGATAGGCAGTAGTGTCAGAGGTCTAGGCACAGACGGAGGAAGCAGATCTTTAACAATGATGAAAAAAAAAATACAAAGAAATATACAGCTCTGGAAAAAATTATGAAACCACTGCATGAAAGCTGCGATTGCAAATCAGGGTTATTCCACTATAAAATGTAAATTTTACTCAAAAATATACCTTTAAATAGCAAAATCAGAGAAACTGATAATTTTGCAGTGGTCTCTTAATTTCTTCCAGAGCTGTATAATCCAAATATAATACACACGGTATAGTAAGAAAAAAAACAAAATGGGACTGCTGAGGTCAGGAGTCCAATAGGTCACAATCCTGTAATTCACACATAATTGACTACTGTATATTCTGAGAGCTATCAAACAAACATGAGGTGAAAAGAAAGAACAGATGATTTATTCTAAAAGCTCAGTGTGACATTTCTTATTCTTTAAACCTGCCTGTCTTGATACTTTCCAGAGACAAGTAAGAGTTTAACAGGGGTGCTGGGGGCTTAAAACCAGGGGGACTGAATTGTGTAGACCAAAGGGGGCACAGTGCGTGTGCAGGTGGAGGGGTGCATAGGGCCAGAGGTTGGGCAACAGGAGCACAGAGGGCACCAGGCATGCCTTTAGAGGGGATCTGCAGAGAACAGAGGTCAAGCAAGTATTATGGGGCATATAAACTCACCAGATGTAGACACAATATGGGTGTCATTATCACCTGTCAATCATTTCCACTGTTTAAGAAAAAAAAACTCTTGAATGGAGGTTCCCTTCATTTTCATCTGAAATCTACAATTTCTATGACATTTTAAATGTTTCCAAAATATTTTCTATGTTCCATGTTATTGATTTAGTCTGTGGTAAAATTGAACAGCAGCATTGGAACAGTGATTAATCTTCAGGGTACATGTGGCAGTGGTGAGAGGGTTCAGGTTTTGAACCAAACATGACACAACATTTGTATGTTCTATCATGTTAACGAGTGGTGTACTCACTTTCATACTCAAATAAGCTTTTGTAGCAACAGACATTTGATGTCTGTCTGATCACTGTGACAGCACAGCCTAACGTCCTCTAGAGTCACCATGTGTCTGGTTATACATCAGTAAATTTGGCCCCAGTAATTATCACTGTAATTATTAAGCATTTGTAACTTCGATATTTGGTTCTTCTTTGGCTTTTCAACAAACCCATCTCCATGTGTATGGTGATTAGCATAACCAGCCAGCACAATTCAATCAATAACCATTAACAATTTATACCATGCATTCCATACATGTTGAAATCGATCATAGATAGCTGGACAGACAGACAGGCAAATACTGACGCTAGTAAAACAAACATTTACTGTACATAATTCACTCCAGCCTCCACAATTCCACCAACACTGACAAATGCACCTACTCTGTCCTTACATTTTAGCTGCAGTGGTATTTGCATCTTTCAGCCTGGCATGGTAATGCTCCAGTCGTTGGTGCACGTAAATGCAAGTGGACAGCAGAGCAGGCAGGTTCTTCAGAGGTGCAGAGGATGGTACCTCCAGGGCCCTCTCCTGCAAACGACCCAACATGGCAAACGCTGCCTTGCCACAAGCCTCTACAAAGCTTGACTGCACCTCCAGGAGAGAGCTATCCCTGCAAGATGCTGCCAAAGGTAGCAAGGCATCCAACTCAGCCATGATTGTTCCACAGAACTGGAGAGAGATGGCACAAAATGATCTCAATAAAAGAGTGAAAATCTATCAGTAAGAACAGAAAACAGAAACAGAAACAGAAAAAAACATTAGAAAGTAATAATGTAAATAATGGAACATTAGTGACGAGTCATCAGAATGACAAGGTCTTGAGATTGAAATTAGTATTCTGTGCAAGGTATTACACGTGAAAAGCAAACATCAGTGTAAATGTAAAATACAGATGTTCCAGGACAAGCCACCCACATAAAGTTTGCTGCTGAACATGCATAACTGGTATCAGGTCAAACAGATCCGTTACTTCTGAGCATACATGAGCACATATATAGTTTTAGTTTTATAACAGCATGCACTGTGTTAGCTATATTCAAACAGAAATGTGACACTATACAGACGAGGTAGCACATCAGACATCCTGAGAAGAACGAAAAAGAAAAGGTCAGGCAAAGGTGAGAGTGAGAGAGAGCGTGAGATAGACAACTGTTTTAGCAATGTGGACGACCTACAGCTTATTCTGTAAACTGCCAGAGCTACAAGCTAGACTTATCACATTTCTCCACATTTGTCCTGGAGAATAGCCTACAGGGACAAGTCTGCTTACACCTTTCCCTCTCTAGGGACTGGGAGGTTAGCTGATCAAGTGACTTTACAATTTGTTGAGTGTGTGCGATTGTTGAGACAAATACACATCATGTTTTTTTTTTCCTGGTTTAATAAAAGCTGAGATCTTTAATTATTTAATGACTATAATGATAGCATGATCAGTCATCACAGCTATATCTATACTTCACTCTTCTTCTAGTTAACAATTTCACAAAAAATGCACTAGACAAGTAGTTTGAACTTGCTAAGCTGATTAACAGGAAATGTTAAGTGTGTGGGTGTGTGTCTGTGTGTGTTACTGATAACTCATGGACACAATATATATGCAGTTGCATACCAAGGCATAAACATGCATACTTTAACACCACTGCCTCTATTACTTTACCTCATGTGCTTCCTATTGGCATCCTACTGAGAACAGTGAAAGACGAGTGCCTTGGAGTCACACGTGTGCAAGTTCAAATTCAAATTTATACAGCTATATGTGTGAGTTATGAGCCGAGAAGATTCAAAAAAAGAGTTAAAACAAAGCATATTTCCAATATTCCCTGGGGCTACCAAGCGAGGTCACACTGAAGGCACAAAAAACCCCTCAACTTAAAAATCTCTTTGCCAGTTTGATCAGTCAATAAATCAATTGCAGTATCTATTAATTGCATCTAGGGTCTCACACTCTATTACTTGACTTACTGTATAGGTTGACTGGAAGGTTCGATATTATGTCAGATCAGGGCTCCAGCGTGTGTACACAATTGACAATCTCACAATCTCTTTACACACTTTTCTCCATAAAAGCTTCCTGTGGGGTTAAAAGGACTGGGAACAATGACCATTTGGACAATTAAGTCAATAATCTGACTGCATTTAGTAATTAGGAGCTTTGAGATAGGGAAAGCAGAGACAGACACAACAATCAGCATTACCAGGGTGATGGAGAGACACTGGAGAAACATCTCATACACATAAAGCACACAGACACACACAAACTAAGCAGAGAGTCATGCTCACACGCACACTCAAACAATAAAAACCACACGTATGCGTCCACATTGAAGTCAGGCTGAAACCTTAACTAGCTAAGATCAAAGCTTTGGATCCCACCAGGACTACTGCAGCAAGGTGAAAGAGATTGTATAAAGTTTTAAGTGCTAGGGAGGCCTGTTTGTGTGTGCAGAATTTGGAGTACGCAGACAAGTGGAGAACTGAACACACAGGTAAGGGATTCACTGATGTCTGAATACAGAGTAGGCACTTCTGTTGCTATAATAGAGTGCTAGCATCAAGGTTAGAAGGGCCCACCCAAACAAGGAGAGTTCAATCTCAGGTTCTGACAGGAGGTCGGATTCCATCTGTTGAACAGAGGGTATTTGGCATTCAGCACACATCTGACTGCAAATGTAAAAAGATGTACACTCTCTAAAGTGCTCTGATGGATGAAGAGTATCATCACAGCCTGCATATGTATGGTAATACAAACAGTGGAGTGGGTTCACGTGAAAAAAGTGAGGACTGAGGTATGAACATATGAATATAAATGTGTGAAATATTGATCCATCATAATGTCTTTGAACCGCCCATATTTCATGCTTAGGTCTTGTATAGTAATTTTCTCTCTGCTCAAACACTAGAGCATGTGTCAAAAAATGATGGGGAGGAAAAATATATATATAATATCTTATGATCTTGTCTTGGCTATCTGTCTGGCTCGGTTTATTGAATGCAAATGCATGCATGTATAACCTTTGGGCTGAAAGGCTCTCATCTTTGAAGCGTTGACCTACACATAAATATGTTGTACAGGTCCTGAGCACAGACAAATTCTGACACTCGTTAGCAATAAGAGCCGCAAATACTGTCAGTGTAAAAGGGCTGGAGGAGGAGGAGGAGGAGGAAAAGAGGCGAGGTAGTAATGATAAGTCTGTACAGTGTGCAGCATGGAGCAGAGTAGCAGAAGAGTTGAGAGGAAGATGTAAGAGCGTGAGTTAGAAAAGTTTCAGGGTGTTTCAGGAGAAAAAAGTTGCTCAGTAATAGTGAAATACTAAAGAAAATTAAGAGGAGCTCTAGGAAAAAACAGCATCTTGTCATTTTAAATAGCAACATCCAGCAGTCCACCCTGAAACACTGAAAAAACCTTTGGTGAATTAGATACTAAGCCTGGTCTCACATCAGACACTGGTCTTCCTCCTGAGAACAGCCAATCTCTAGTGTCTCCTTCACCTCTCCCTTCATTTCCCAGGCCCTCTTTTTTCATCTCTCCTCTCAGACTATCCCTCCTTTATCCTGCTCTCTATCCTCTTTCCATTCTAACATTTGTATATCCTAAACTTTCCCCTATTCAGCACCTTTCTCTACATAACACTTAGACCTCATAATATCACCCATTGGTTTCCTTTCGTCTCTCTTTTAACTGAGAGAAAACTGATGACTCTTCCCACAGTCATTTCTGATTCATAGTGCCAACTGTGTCAGGAGTTCAAATTCACAGATAAAGTCTAATATTACACATTTTGGAACAAAACAATGGTCACAAGTGAATACTGATGAAATGTTGATGTTGGAATGGGATGTTGATTTTAATTTAAAAAAAAATGTAAAAAATATTTCTAGAAAGAAATGCTTGATGTCACAAGATAACTAAGTAACAACAAAATCAGAGAAATACAGCATAATAATGCAGAGCATGCATCTTAATTAAGTTCCATTCCATCCAATGAAGAAACAAATATGAATGGAGTAGTCATATAATGAGCACATACATTCAATTAATGGTCAAAATGGAGTTGTTATTGCAAAGTTGAATACATCTTAAAGCTTTAAATGTCTGGTTTACTGTCAACAGACACTGCTATATTACATCTGACTTCCACATTTTGACAGTTTATCAGAGGAGGTTTTGTCATTTTAGTCAGTATCCTTACTTGTCAAACTTGTCAATCAATCTAGAGGAGATAGCACGCTCTGATACTGTCTTTTTTTTTATTTTGGTAGTGAACTTACCACACTGCTTACATTGGGATTGAAGACTGTGCATTTGAGGTGAAAACTAAACTAAAGGGATAAGTCAGATGTGTTTTCCCTCTTTTGTGTTTCTGTATAACTTAGGTGATCCAGGTTGCAGCCTACTCACTGTGAAGCCCTCACACAGTGATAGTGGATTTTGACTCAAATGGCAATAATTCATCTTGTGTATTTCCCCTAATCTGGAGTGCATGTAGCCGTTTGTGACCTAACATAAAGGCATTTCATTGCTATTAATTACTTATAAACTACTTTCATTGCAATTAAAACTTACAGTGAACTACAGCACACTTAATAAAGAATAAGTAAAACAGTGATAGTATCTAGTATCTAATCAATCAATCAAATGTGTAAAAACGATATTTTTATATATGAGAATACCTTAGCTATCATTTTGGGAGTCTCTCTCTCTGAATAGGTGTAGAATGTGTCTTCTCTGAGATGTGTTGTGGTGGAAGCGTTGGCAGTGTTGCCACTTGTGCGACTCAGGGTGATGGTGGTGTGTCCTGAAGAATGAAAGGCTTCTTCCTGCTGTAGACTTTTAATACAAACATCATCCAGCACCACTTTAATACAGTGCTCCATATGAGGGACCAGCCCCCTAAATGCTGACCTCCAGTTAAACTCCAGAACATGCGCCTGTAAAAAAAGATGAGGCAACAGCCAATTAATTTCTGAATATTAGATCTATTTTAGATCTACAAACTGGCTAGCCTCTTTGTAATTTTAGAAAAAGAGAAAAAAGGCTGAATGACACTGACTACTTTTAACTGAATAGAAACTTTCTTGTAGGGTCACACAAAGGAACAGTTGCAAAAGTCTCACCTCCGGAGTGTGGTGAAGTGTTTCTGCTGTGGATTTCTTGCCATCTGTTGTCATGTCTGAATCCTCTCGACTCTTTTTCAAGATGCCTAGATAACCAGTACATTGTAATGCACATATCATTTAATAGATCTTAAAAGACATCAACCAGTAACACGGTAACACTGCCCTTTCAAGCTTATTTTAGTTCCAAATGTAAAGTTATGTGGCGGTGGTTCAAATCATCTTTCAAACCTATGCATTTTTTACCCTGAATGTGTGCATTCCACGCATCATTATGTGTTAAAAGACTGACTAACTAAATAGAACTACATTCCAAACATGGCCATAATGAAGCAACTGTACATGCTGTAACTCAAAATGTGCAGTGGCCATAAGCAGAAATGGGCAGGAAATGCTGATGGCAATGACTTAATAAGTCTAAATACTGGGCTTAGATTTGATTTGAGCCCAGACAACATTAACTATATTTGGGGTAATTCCATGAGGAAAGACTTTGTGGATTTGTGGGGAGATGGGAGAGTGTGGGAGGATGAGTGAAGACAAGCGTACAGGATGTTGGGTTGGGCTACAATTAAAAAGCGTGAACATCAAGGCCACAGACTCCTAATCAGAAGGCGAAGAGTGAGACCCCAGGCAAGGCAATTTAGCTGAACAAGACCACATGGAATGGAAGAAGAAGGAAGCAGCAAGCGCATCACTTTTTGACCTTTAAGCCCATCTGATGAATTTCTGGTAATTAAGCCGTTTGATTGCCTGGAATTAATGATTTGGATAACTGCCCTTTAAAGGCTGTTTACCTCTCTGTAAATTGAGCCTTTCTGCAAGTCTTGTTTTTGTAAATGTAACCTTTATCGAAATTACTCCATGCACCAAAAGCTTTCATTTAACATTGCTGCAGCGGCAGTTCAAAGGGGAGAGTGGGAAAAGATACTAAAGGGTTATATAACACCCAAGATAATTCACAACTAAAATAACACATTTCTTCAGAACCAACTCAGATGCCCCAATAGAACAAAGAACAATGTGTGCACAAGCGTGTGATGGTGGGTAACTTCACTGTTTATGCCTGGAGGAGTGGCATATATGCAGGGCCATAGGTTTAGAAATTCTGATGTCCCCTACTGTGACCCCAACACACTTATTTTAATTACTCCCATGTTATTTATACATTATCTGTTCGATAACTTGATAAATTAAAACTACCTATTTTGTCTTACTAATTAGTTTTTAAAACTCAGTCAGGCTCATGAGGAAACACAGATTTTTCCTTTTTTTTTACATTTTTGGCTACAATTTAGTGACGATAATGAATAATGAATCAGCCTTTAAAGTATCTGCCATCTGAAAACGGAAACTGTGCCTGAGGTTGTTAACATTTTCCAAATTCTGAAAGTACAACTGCAATGATAGCTACAGACCTGATTACATGTCTAATATGGAGACAAATATGTATAATTGGAAAGATTCATACCTTTTACACAAGGAGTGTCTCCTGTACAGTTAGTGAACGTCAGGTTAGTGACCAGTTCCTTCACATTTCTCTCAAACCCCAGCAAAATGCAGGCCAGTTGGGTTAACGCCCTCAGCTGGTGGAAGGTCAAACTGAAGCTCCTGCTATTCATGTGAAGCTCTATTGGCGCTGTGAAGGGGAAAAAAACAAATAATGTAAAAGAGGAAAGAAATTAAATAAGGATTTTTATGCGACACTTGTGAATGTATGACTGACAGAGAGATAGAGGCGTGAGAGCTGCACTACAGTGTACAGTTCAGTAAAGGAATAAACAATTTCATGAAAATAGGTTTTCAACCCAACCTACACGCGCTCATCAGAAAACACCCCCTGCTAAAGTCTTGCCTCGCACGACACCTCTTATAAATATCGACCCATTCATGTTTTCCCAATACACTGCATAAACAAAGAGACAGTGAAGAAATATGCAAAACTTTGCTCCCTGAGAAGTCACACATGCACATCCTTCTCTCTCGGCACAAAACTTTTCTCCCCCTAACCCGCCAATGACCTCCTCGGCATATATGGATTTCCCATTTTGGAGGCTGCCAAAGCCATCACCCAAGGGATGTTCCGCATTAAGCTGGAGAATGGGCGGCGGGGAGATGCGTTGCCATACTTGCAGACACGTGCACAAATAGTTTTGTGTGTCCGCTTAAATGAACTCCTCCACTGCAAAGGCATTTGGGAATGGATGAGCTCAGTATTAGCCTTAACTCTGAAAGCACCGAGATGATTGAGCATTGAGAAGAGAAGAAAGAAGACGGGGGCCCTTTTCCAATAATTGTAACATTATTGCTTCCTAATGTAATTTTGCCATATTGTTAAACAAAATCTGACAATATGACAACACACTGTCCCCAAGGCTGGCTGGTTTAATCATATATGAGGCTTGATGCAGTGTGTATGTAGGCACTTGTGGGCCTCTCCCACATAAACAGTGTTTATGAGGGAGGGTCGATGAGTTTTTGTGTGTTTGTTTCTGCTGGGTGAGCACACACATGTTTATGTGCATGTGATGCAGGTCATTATGAATAGCTTGATTTGTACACTTTCACACACATTTGCACATGTCAGTCTTGCAGGATAATTGCCACACTGCAACCAGACACTGTGGTCACTGTGGAATATATTCTGACCTCAAGTTTGTTTGTGTTTACAAGTGCATACTTGTATTTGTGTGTTAGTGTGTGTTCATGCATGTATGAAATTGCATGTGAATAGCTATGTAATTATTTGCTGTGTGTTAAAACGTGTGTGCATGTATTTGGGTATATGTGTTTGTGTAATAAAGCTGCGTGGGTCCACAGCTCAGCAGCTCCTCTGTAATGGGGTCCAGTGGGAGTCTGCTAGAGAAACTCATACTGCATGTGTGCATGCATGACCTGGCTGACACCCACGTGCAAGCCTCGTTCTCAAGCTTGCGCATTCATGCACACACCGCCAATCATGCCTGTTTCTGAAGTCACCAGCAAACCAACGGAGCTTTCCGTGCCTAAACGCCAGGGCAAACTTAAGTTGTCAACAACTCAAGAGTAAACTGTCTAAACTGGATGAGACAGGGACAAAATTGAGAGAGGGGGAGCTGTTGGATTCTCTAAAAAACTATCACTATTACAACACTCCCCCACCCCAGCCCCATTGCACCTTGTCTGTGGCATTCATCTGAGCATACTCTAGCAGCCATTATCCCCCACTATCTGGCACATCGCCTTTTCTAAAGCATTACCTCTATCTCTTTCCTTTTTCACCATTCATTCTTTTCATTCCCTCAACCCTGTGACCCTATGACTGGTTTACTTGCTCACTAAGTCACACTCTAAGTAGTCACACATGACCTTGATGTTTAGTAGTGTTCTGCCTCAGCCTCTCATCAAGTTCTGCCACCCAGGCTATATAGGTATTTATAGTCGCCTCCCTAGCCTAATAGCCTTATAGCCATAGCAGTCTAGTACACAGCCATCTAAACCTCATTATACCTTTGTCACAACAGTGAGGCCAAATGGAGGCTCTCATAGCCAGTTGATGAAGAGGGTGTGCTTAAAAGCACCCAGGTGTGTCATATAGCATAGTGCATAGCATGTCTCATCAAGTGGAATGAGGAAGGGCAGCAGCAGACAGAAGAGTTCAAACAAAGGTCAGTGTAGTAAGAATCAATAAGGGAGGGCTGGTGCTCAAAGGAGGGCAAAGATTATGCAGTATGTTTATATTGGAGCTCCTCCATTTAACATTATAGTGTGAAAATGTTCTTATGAACAAAAAGAAAATCAGTGGTTAGCTATATTGATTACCACAAAGCAGTATGTATCGGAAGCCCTCAAAGCAAGCAAGCACACATCAAGCAATATGTCATTCAACAAAATGTGTGACGCAGAAAAGAGTTTGATTGTGGAACAGGAACATTGCAAAAAGATGTCTGAAAATACCAAACTCTGCAGGTCTACAGTGGCCAGTTTCAGTTTGTAGCTTTTAACAATGACAACAATGTAACAAAAGGAAAAACAAACAAACAAACATAGCAGGTATTTTTGGCGAGCCATCAGTCTTCTCCTTGTCTGTCTCTCCTGTGGGTTTCACCATCAGCTCCACAGCACACTCTCTCTCACGCACAAATACACGAGCGCACACACACTGCTCTTGACTGGCAGGGAACAGAGAGAAAGGGGAGAGAGGAAGAGATCTAGGGGAATGGAAAGGGGTGGTGGTTAGGGATGAAAACATGGGGAAGCGAGGGAGGGAATAAGAGGGAGGGGCGGGATAAGGGAATTCCCTTAGCAGTTGTTATTGATTCCGGTGTTTACGGGCGAATAGTTTAGTGCCGTTTACAAAACAGAACAGATGCAGCCAGTGAGCAAAAAGGTAAACAATTGCTGTGTGGCGGGCTGCCAAATCCCCAGTCTGATGTATTAAACTCACGGTGAAGAGCATTTCCCCTTTGGCTGCACTTATTGCCACTTCATTTCCTCTTTGCTCACATACACACTCTCTCCTTCTTGCCATCTCTTCCCTTCTCTGTGTGTCTCTCTTTCTCTGTCATTCCCTCATTTATCTGAAGGAAAAAATGGAGAAGGGCGCAGGGCTTTTTGCCGTCTGGCTATTTTCTGTCCTTCTCTGACCCAGGAGGCCCAGTTTTTCCTAACAGAGCCATTAGTAGGGGGAATTGCATGTGTCTGACATGGCCGAAAACCAATTATTAGACACTTTCTACCAAATGATGCCCAAGTCTTTGGGGAATGGGCAATCATGCAATAATTTAGCCACTGATTTAATTTCTCTCCAGCACAGCATCTCTTCCTCTCTCTTCCTCTGCCTCTCATTTTCCTCTCTTTCTCTCATTCTGTCTCTCTGTAATGTAAATCAGACTATCAAAGGGACAGGCTCCCTCAGAGGACAGTCGAATAGTGTGGCAACACTATTCAACTTATCATGTGATCACAACATGTGATGAAGAGTTTTCTGTGTGTAGTGTTGTACAACACCCTCTACAGGTGACGTAAGTATTTAAATTTCAGAAGACAAGGTAATTAAGGCCAGTGATTATCTATATTTTTGACTGAGGGACACAGCCAACACAGTTAACACTAATGTTACCCCATCAACTGATAGTGAACTTCTAGAAACTAGTTGTGCTTATCAAGGCAGATACATAGATGTTACAATGAATGGGAGAGTCTGTCCTTATTGCAGGAAAGATGAGCTGCATCACCAGTCCATGATGTCCACTACAGAGCACTTCCTTTTCCGATGTTAACTTTGTACTAGTTGAAAAGGTAAAGGTAAAAAGTTCACAAACATGCACAGCAACCTCAAAATACTGTGAAAATAATGGCCACTATTAATCCGTGGAAATGCTTATAAACAACAATATTTTTCATTATGAAAAAAACACGTCATCCAGTGTAATGCTGTGGCTCACTTATTTACACAATTTATTTTAATACTTTTCAGACAACAGTCGAGGTATATAGTACGTTGTAATTCATTATTGATTTTATTCCAATGTTGCAGACTTTGAAGGTATGTCACATATTGAATAAAATGCATAAACAAAATTAGACCAAAAACATGAAAAGTGCACAACAAATTGTATGTCTGATTTAGCATATAAGGTAGAGTCTTCTAAGACAAGCCAATGCAGAGACCTAAAAGAGACTACTGAAAATAATCTAACCAGTTGGAAATAAAATAATGGATCAGCTTTTTGCTATTGTGTGAATATGAAAAATCTGATTTGAATCTATATTCCTGCCTGATACAAGACTAATGTTGTAACTGATGATGTTACTAAAATTGTTATCTGAGCCCAAAAGCTGTCAAGCTACATGTTAACTTTACTCTGTTCTGTGTGTTGAAAACAATTAGTTTATATATTTGTTGAAATCGTTCTTGGCACATCTGTTCATTCATTTGTAAAAATAAATATATAATGTTAGGTTATAGAGACCAGGCTAATGAGATATACTGTAAAGAACACTTCATGATTTAGGTTTTACAATTCTGTAACATTGTCAGACTACCAGTGGACACTTCCAAAACATATCAAAACTGATAGAGAAAATCTATTTTTTAGTTCATCCATTCTTTCCCTCATCAAAATGTATCCAATGTAGCCTTGAGCCAGTAGCTTCAAGCAGACATGAGAAAGAAACTAATTGTAAGATTATGTCCTTCTAACTCCTGACACCCTGATTCCATTCTCAGGCTAGCTTTTAGCCTTGTCCCATGCTGACACAATTTAAGTTACTTGAAGAAATTTATCAGAGATTTATCAGACTCTATTGAGCCTTAAAAATGGTTTATACAACTTTTTTCACTACTTGCAGTAGTACTCCTAAAGACCTGTAAGCAGACTTTAATGTCTAAAATCTATTCCCTTTTCATTATACCTTATAGAGATAATGAAGCATATAGATATTGAACATAAAAGGTTACTTAAAAGTATTAACCTTTGTGGCACTCCATGGGACATAGAAGCTTATCAACTAAACTGCCAACTGGAACAAAATATTGTATTTCATCTACTACAAATCAACAATTCATGCAAACAACGAAAGAAGCACTGCAAAGGGCAGAGCATCAGCATTCAAGATGAAGCTCAGCCTGCAGACAAACCTGTCCACCAGCTGAAGCTCAGAAGAAGCTCAATGATGCAGCAGGAAAATGACCCTAAATCTACTACATAAGGACTTCTACTCCACAGCTACTAGACAGTACAGGAAGTGCTTGCTTGAGGTTATTCCTGTAAAAGGTGGGATGACTGGTCAACCAGTTATTAAAACACTGTTGCCATTTGTTTTTCACCATCATGAAAAAGTAGACCTGAAAGACCATGACTGTTTGGTGTGTGTCTTAGCAGCTTAGAAATATTGTGTCTGTTGATATTTGTGACTTTGGTGAAGATCACATCACATTTTATGACCAATTTATGCAGAAAACCAGGAAATTGCAAATAGTGACATTACTTTTTCATTCTGTCATAGAGCTTCATTCTAGGGGACACTGCGTTTTCTGTGTATTCATGCCACCTTGTGTGTTCATCTCATAGGATGTCAAGCAGGGCCATGTGGGTGCCTTGGGGTATGTCTGTGTAAGTACTGTATGTGTGTGTATGTGGATGGAGAGATGTGCCACTGTGGACCACCCGCTAGGCCTTGTGACAGCTGGGGTCCTCTTCGTCAGTTGCGGCCCACTGCACGCTCAGACAGCCTTATTATGGGAGGCCTCCTGCTGTGGCTCCCCAATACACAGTATGACACATGCGCACACACACACACACACACACACACATGCACTCGAACCACCTTAGATCTGGTCTCTTGTGGCCCTTTCCCTAGGTGCTGTCCAACCAGGCCACATGGGCCAGCCACCTTTCACAGAAGGGGAAAGTAGCCATATTTGTTATTTCAATTAAGTTCCCTTATCAAGAAGCAATGCAGTTGTCATAGTGGTTTTTTTTGGTAGTGACAGTCAGTCATAGCTAACTTTATTTTTTAGTTTTCTTATCTGCATCCATGTCTGTTTTTGTTTCCGGTTCTCCTTATGGCAAATATTGCAGTGACAGTGAAATGGGGGTTAACATTTCTCTGGCTTCCTCCACGTACTTGAACTGTGCAGCTTGGACGAAGAACACAGGGGAAAGTATTGTCTTGATGGGAGCATTTCATTAAAACCCACTTGTTTAGTGCCCTTGTTCGCATTATTGTTTTCAAGCCTTTGGCGAATCACACTCACTCTTCATCAGAAAGTGCTGGCTGCTCTCAATAAGCCAGCCATTTTTGTCTTTGCTTTCTCAATAGAAATGTTCATATCCTTGAGCTTTTCAAGAGTGATACACAAAAGCCATTGTGACCACACGCAGGAAGTGGAGGGAGAAATAAATGGCAAGCATAATACACATTCTCAAGGGCCATGAAACATATTCTAATCTATTATTTCATTGGAGCCATGATGAACATTAGTAAACAACCACATGCTCTATGTAGTAACTTTCTTAAACAGGGCTCATTGTCAACAGGGACAGAAAATGTGCAAAATAAAAAAGAATCATCCATAAACTGTAAGCATCACGTAAACACACATGCCAATGTGCATGCAGACACACACAGACCACACTACCTAGCCCATAACTACATGGCAGCATGCAGGTGCACGTCCCCGTCTGACAGTGTGTATAAACTCAGGCAGAGATATGATCTAGTGAGGAGCTGCACTTATTAAATATTAACAAACGCCATTCCCAAGTAGCCTCAATCCCCTCAAGCACCTCCAATGCCAGTCAGAGCCTCAGCCTAGCTATCTCACGTCACTACAGAACCTCTTTCCCCACTGAATAGGCTGCTGTGCTTTCTCTAAGAAAGAGTTCAAAGAGCTAGAAAGGGTGAGGGGGTTGGAGGGTGAATGTGCTTGCTATACATGTTCTAACTCAATCCTTTTTTATCTATTGGGAGCTGCCGACATAGTCATATGGGGAAATTAGTGGAAGTAGAATTTAAATCAGGGCTATCAGAATGTTGCAAAGTGTTGGAACTGAATTTCGTAACCTCAACTTCACCCCAGTGCTTGATTGTTAGGGAATAAATTGTATGTGTGTATGTAGGGAAGTTGGAATACAGGCTTTTGATGTCCTACAAAAACATGGATCTCCTATGTATACATATGCAAATTGATTATGCCATATGGAAATTTAATGATGCATTTTTAAAAGGGAAGGATTAAATGACTCTTGATCACACAATTTTCTAAGTGAGTCTGCAATTACAGAGTGCACACACTAGCATCGATTACAAGACAAATGTGCAGACATGCACCTGACCCATGTTCAAAGGTGAATGACAAGACACATGCGTACTTCACCTACATAGTGGCCTAAACAGACAAGCACATATCAGGGCAAAATGTAAAATTAAAACACACTAAACCTGCACCAGCAAATGCTTATAATTATCATACATTAGGGGTGGGTGCATGTTTTGGCATGGAATCATTCCAACTTTATCTAAAGGGTGTGCAAATTCGGGACCAATAACTAGATACAGGGTGCAACTTAATGGAGAATCTTTATCTAATGTAACTTTAACTGTAGAAAATCATAAATTTAAATAACTTTGACAACTGCTTAAAAGTATTAAAACTGTGACTAATGGTTATTAGCTTTTATCCTTCAATACTTTTAGAGAACTAGAAAACTGGGAAGTTTGAAATGTGAAAAAAACTACAGTATTTGCTTTGTTTTGGCAAAATCTAGCACACATGTACATGCAGTGACAGAAAGACTTGCCCACCCACTCGCCTGCAGACTCAGTGAGGTGTGTCAGTAAGGTTTAAAGCCGGTATTGTTCCTGACCAGTCAACCTATCTAGCACACTCCCCAGTTTCACTGCTCACCCCATTGCATTTGGAAAACTACAGGAAAATGGCAAAAGACAAGAAATGAAACAGGGAGAGGAAGTGGACACAGGAGAGAAGAAAAAGATGAAAAAAACACGGCTAAAATCCTTCACATCTGTCTAGGTACAATGTCAGAGCCTGCCTTTGAGTTGGTGGGGTTAAAAGAAGAGGTAGATCTCTCCATGAATGCTGTTAAATGGTTCAGTGGTTTGACAGTGGCTGATGCTAGAGACAGCGCTGCTCCCCTGGGAGACTGCATAGTCTCCCAGGCATGGATCTTATCAAAATATATCTCTGCCTGCCTCTACTACGGAAATAAACAATAACACAGCAGGGAAGGATGGAGAGATCTAAGGAGTCACTGGATGCTTATGAAAACAGAATTCCTTTTTTTTCCACTGTCATAATTGTTTTGACAATTATGGGTGTAGCATACAGTATAGACAGTAAAGCGTGAAAGCAGATTATGCATTAATGTTTAAGCTTTGGCTCTTTAGGAGCCACAGGAGTTTGGGTGGTGGATATATCGGTTGTTGAGCTTTTTTTTTTCTATTAGTTGGGGGGGTGGGGGTTAAAACACGAACAACAAAAATGTAATCCCAGTTGTAGCCCTTAAAGCTGTGTTGCAGTTGATAGTCAAACACACATACATACACACAAAAACACACACAAGTGTAACCAGCACAGGCAAAACTGCTCCATTTTACCATCATTACACAGCACGGGTCCCCCGCTCCCTTTGGAGCCGTGTTCTGCCTCCGGTGCTACATTTGACGGTTTGTTGAGCGGCACGTAGGTGTGTAGCCTCCACCACGTTACGTGATCAAACAGCCCAACTGACGCATGGCCAATTATCCTGGCTGCCTCCTCTCATCTCACGTTTAAGGAGAGGGGAAGTAAAAAACAGAGAGCGAGATGGAAAGAGAGAGATGGAGAGAGGGAGGGGAGAAACAGAAGCAAGGCTGGTGGTGTGTTTATCGAAGAATGGCAGATGTAAAAGCACTCTTTCCCCCATCCCACAGGGAGGCTGACATGTGCACAATTTTTAAAAAAGTAAACAATGGCTCACACAGTTTACATTTTTTTATTGCAAAGCTTTATCCTCAGCAAGCCGTAATATGAATAGCAGAATATGGGAGCAATTATGTATCAAAAGTGACACAGCGTGTGAAGGTCTATGCTCTTATCTAGACTCAGTGTAGAACATCGCTGCAAGTCCCATCACAGTGACACATTCTGCATTAGTGGAAAATGTTAAAAGTACTTCATCATATTCTTTTCTCTCAAATATTGATCCCCTTTTGTAAGGTCAAGAGAATGCTGAGCCTTGCTCGTACTCCTCCACCCACTCTTTTTCAACCCTATGTTGTTCTTCCTTTACGGCTATGTCACTGCTCAAAAGTAAGTAGGGTTAAGATTAATCACAGTCTGTAAGGTCATAAGGTTGTGTGAAAGTGCTGCTGCTCTCTCCTTGTCATATAACTTTATTTAGATTTTTTATGGAATTCCTATGAAGAGCACAGTCAAGCTATGGTTATCAACACACAAAAACATTGGCACAATACATACTGACTTAAGTTGAAGTGAAATAACTCAGGCTTAAACACACTGTTAACAGACCTTGGGTATGGAATGGACCTTTTTTGTGATAATCACTCATCACAATTAGAGATAAAGTACACGGTCAATAATGTCAAGTTTCAAAAGAAGCCTTGGCCTTAGAAGTAGTGCTTTTTTTGTTTGCTGGTAAGGTGGAGTAAGGCAGATGGAAAAGGGGCCGTAAAAAGAAAACAATTACAATGGAAACAGCAGTTACTGACAATCACATACAGAGGTCTTGGCTGTGGATCAGATAACTGCAGACTACACATAGAAAGTAACAGAAAAGCAAAAATGAAGGAGCAAGAGGAAAAAAAAAAGATTAGCTTTTGTCGGGTAACTATCAGAAGAAGGAAGTCAGGAAAGATGGTAGAAAGCTATAAAACACATCTACTTAAACTTTGAAAGACAGAGAAAGACAAGAAATAATGAGCAGAAAGAGCAAATAACAGATTTTTAAATTATTTAAAATAAGCCACTTACCCACGGTTGCACGTGACCTGGCTGAATATTTTTTTATCTTGCTACTGAGTGTGGTGTTATCCCTCAGGGCCGTCTCACATTCTCTCTCCAGCAGGGAGGTCAGTTCTCTGGCCACAGTGCTGAGGTAGACTGCATTAAGGAAACCGAGGATTGTATGGGGGTCTGCTAGCCTTGTAAGGACATAGAGCTCCTCTCTGAGCGCTTGGAACAGAGCTGGGACCACAGAGTGAATACTCAGTACCAGTCTATCGAAGCCAGTCTCACCACCTGGGCTGCTGCTCAGTGCGGAGTGCATCATAACCAGCACTGACTGACTTCTTAGGCTCTGTATAAACAGCAAAAAGCATATTACAGCGAAATCATTCCTATACTTCTGCATTATAATGGTACAGCAAATTCACTAAGTTCATTTATAAAATTATGGAACATTTAATTATTCTTCAACACTGTAATTTTCCACACCTGGTAATGTGTGAGCACTTCAGATTCAGGATAAAGAAATAATAGCTGTTGCAGACATTGGACCCGTTCAGGAATGGACAGAGACGACATATGTCTGGGTCCAGGATGCTCTGGGTTGTAGGAAGACAGCCGGTCCAGTAGGTGACGCCGCAGCTGGAGACGCACATCATCCCATGCCTCCTGGATCTATACGAAATAATAAAATGAAGAGTAAGCGCAAAAACATACAATATTTAGAAGGTATCTGAATTTTCATCTTTGGCGGTAATCAGTGCCATTATTCAGGTACAGTACAGCAAGAATAGCCTAAGCAGCTAAGCAAATTTTCATTTCAATACACTCAACTGCCAAATAACACATTAAATTAATTTACTGAATAGCAGACTGAGTACTGTACGGACTGGCCCTGAACTGAATCAAAAATGGTGTATTACCCCTAATGAAGCATCATCTCTGACTGTATGCACCAAGTGGATGGAGGAGGCAGTCAGCTGAGGATGAGGAGGGGAAAACGAGGACAAACAAGAAGGGGTACAAGGAAAGCAAACACCACACTGGGCAGACAGATTCAGCAGTAGTTGAAGTGTCGTCTCCACTTTCCCTTCTTCGTCAGATCTCAGGTACTGTTGCTGAATTGAGAAGAGGAGTGAAGACGTTAGTGTCACAGGAGGAAGAAGACACTGTACACTGTTCAGAGGATGAGGGGTTCTTGGACAAGTATTTTTGCAGTTAAAAATATTTACCTTGTTAATAAGACTGAAGATCAACACATAGCTAAATGTCAGGTAATGACTGCTTGTACAATAAAGTGGTAAACTGGGGACAAAATAATATGAATGAAGTTTAATGAAATTATGGAGAACCTTGACAGCTGAATGGTTACAGTGTATGCCGTGTAATCACAGATTCCCTGGTTCAAGTCTGGCTGGGGACATTTGCTGCATGTCAGTGTCAAATATTGTGATGTATTACCAAAGCTCTGAGGAAGTCCATGAGCTCTTGATGTCCAGTGGTAACAGGTCTGACACTAGTGTGTGCTCTGAGATTGAAACACTGCAGGATCTCTGAAGGGCTGAGTGGACGCTCCCCTGTATGGGAATCTCCCAGTTTGGCCTGGAGCTCCTTCAGCTGTTGTTCAATGCTGAATGAAAGAGAGATACATTGTGAGAGTCTGAGAGATAATGGCCACAACAGTAAAGCTTTCAGCAAAATAAATGTTAACTTAGGAAACCAAGTTGAAATTTAACAACCACTTTTAATTTTTGTTTCTTATGTTTAACTCTACAAACAAGAGACGGAGTGAATAATAAGACAGATGACAATTTAAACCAAATTTAGTGTCAATTTAACAATATTTCTTGTTAAAAAGATGGGACTAAAGAGGTTCCTGTTATCTACACTATCTAAACTCCTCTTTCAATCATTTGGGACTGACTGTCATGTTCTCCTGGGACACCATGAAGAATATTGTGAGATTAAGTGCACCCCATTCGGTTGAACATACAGTACACATTTAAACAAATGAAGACAATGCCGCGTCACAGTCGTACAAATACACATACACCATAGTGAAAATACACAAGGCCTACACAGTGCATCATATGTGGCTTCCCTTTACTTTCATTCAATGTCTGTATCATGAGAAGACAGATACAGCATCAACAGTAATAAACACAGACATCGATATATCAAGTGTGTGAGTGTGCGCTAAGCATCTGGTGTGAAGTGGAGTTACAGGCATCGGCAAGCATCTGAGACACATGCTTCTCGCTGTTGCACGTCTTACTCTTCCCCTTGATACACACACACACACACACACACACACACACACA
>JAUBNQ010000028.1:9631326-9641668 GCA_032353495.1 Ctenopoma kingsleyae | reverse complement strand
TTGGCATGATGTTGGGTATTGGATTTATCAAAAGAGCTGGTACAGGTCATAAAGTTTGCGAGGAACCAGATGACCCCTTTATCTTTCATTTTGGACTGAAAACATTAAACTGTTTTACTGTGACTCGAGGCTGCTGTACAATGAGAACGAGTGAATGTGCTCCTTCTGCACTAACAGACAGCCTGGCATTTGGGCACATGTCCAAACCATCCCAAGCTGACAGGACGGCTGATTGACCGACTGTTTAGATGGCTGTTTGACTTGCCGGCTGGCTGCGTGTCAGTGAATGCTGTTAGCAGAAGGGAAGCTGTAATTAAACTGAGGTTGTCTTCCTGCTGGCTTAATCAAGCTCTGTGCATTGCTGATATCTTTTCATACCATTTGACTATGTCATTACTTTGGCTCCATCTTTCTGACTCGACCTGTAAATAATCAGTGTCAGCTAGATTTCAGAAAAGCCTGAAAATAGATCAACTCCACTAATATTTTGACTTAAGAGACGTATAAAATGGATTTATTATTGCTATGGCATCTTAGCAAAGTTAAAGCAATTAGTGCAAATACGAAATGGAATGATTACGTAGCTTTCTCTTGTTATGGCATTGGATGCACACTTCCTATTACTTTTGTTATTGCTTAAAAGTTTCTTGAGAGTCGGCCATGGGCACACACTGGCCTAAGCCCAGAATTGATAGCTGGCCTGCTGACAGCATGCTGTCCTCCTGAGGTAGACCCTGAGGAAAGGAGAGACCTGAGTCTACACAAGCCAAGTACTGTCAACCTCCACTGCTGCAAGCCCATATGGACGAGGGACACTTGGGTGAAGTGGTTTGAGATGAGAAGTGGTATGCCCTCATCCTAGACACTGTTATGGACTGTCTCACAAAAGCACACATACACACAGAGCTCGTCTCATCTCTTCACAGCCTTGTCCCTGCTAATAACAAGCAACGTGACAGGACGTGTGTTTCCCCCTCACTGCTGGGAGCTTCTTCCTGGCTTCTGAACAAGCCAATTACCAGGGAACAAGCCTCTTCCCTGTAATACGGATGGCAGTCTGCTTCAATGCGACGCACGCGCACATGCACAGACGTATACACAGAAGACACCTGTCAGGCTTCTTGCAGGCAGATCTCCCATACCCACTCACAGGACTAGTGACAGCCCACAGCTATTAGCACGCCACCACTTTGAAGAGGCTTCACTTTCTTTTACTAGTTATTCCTCCTAATGTGCTTGCTCACATCGAATTCTCCGTCTCTGCGTTTGAGGCGTTAAGTGGGAGGAAAAGTGCTTTGGAGACGAGAATGGAGGATTGGGTGTGTGAAGTGTGTGTGTGTGGCCAACACAGTAGGGATTTGACAGATATTGTCGGATTTTATATAAGAAGATACAGCACCATGAGGGATTCATTTGCTAATGGCACTTTTCACAGCACAGCGATGTCCATTTCACTTTCTGTACCACTGGGTCTACTCTGTCAGGCTAAAAGGGTCAGCTGTTGACATATTGGACTTGCTTATGTGAATTATGGGTAATCACCTATTGAATTAGGTTTAGTATATACATGTATATTTTCTCATAACCACTTTGACCATGCCATTTGTCTCCATACAGAAGTCCGAGCTCTTTGGTGAATAAAACAAATCAGGAGAAAGAAAACATCCCCAGAGGTTTGAACAGAGTCAACGCAGCAGGTATGGCGTATTCACGCACGCACGCACGCACGCACGCATGCACACACACCACCACTGAACAATATAGCTTCAAATTTGCAAGGATTGGAATTTTAATGGACTGTTGCACTGCACTAGGTCATCAGTAAAGAGGGACATGATAGCTCTGTCATCACTTTCAGTTTAATGAAGAGCGTATAATGTATGGAGAGAGTGATTGATTTGCATCGGACCACGCATCCATCTAGTCAGAGCCCGTCTAGTTTAAGGGCAACTTAGCTGCATAAGTAGGATTGTAGTGTATGTTCGGGGCAGAATTTGTGCCATATCAACACCTCTGTATCACACATCCTCCTCCACTTATTCACATTGAAATTCAACGCTGTGCTCTTTGTTTTGTTTTCCTCATGTCTTATTCACCTTTTAAAAAAGTAGTAGATAAATAAATAAATGGCATGGACAGAAATAATGGGTTTCTGCACAAAACAATAACACATATTAGTAAGCACACTGTGCCTCAGATCTCCATTTTAGGAATATTAAATGCTGCAATTAGGTTAGTGCTGCAGATGTACAGTGGCTGCACTGGTGGAACTTCCTGCAATTACAGGCATGGCACTCTGTGTGAACTCTTGGAAGGTGTCAGAGCTCATATACCCTACCTCCACCTGATCAGAAAGGCCCTGTGCTGGTGCAAAGGAGGGGTGGAGGGTAAAGGAGAGGGAGTGGGGGAGAGAGGGCTGAGGCAGGAGACTCAAGGCTGTTGGCATGTGTTGTTTTTGCACAACGTGATCTCTATACCGATGCAGTTGGCATTAATTTTTGATGAAGCATCGGCACAGCATTCTCCCCTCTCGCCCTCTCATCCCATCCTATTCTCTCTCTCCCTTCCTCTCTTTCTCTTAGAGGTTTTTCCCCCCACACATGTAAGCTCCTTTCTTATATCCTGCACTTCTCTGCTTTGGAACTTCTGCCTTTCCTCCTGGAACCTCTGTATCTTTGTCACAGTAGCTGAGAGGGGTTGAGGGATTTGGGATGAACTTCTCTTTCAGTCCCGTGTTCCCTCCCGGAAGCTCAGCAGAGATTTCAATTTAAATCAGCCTGAATAAACCACTGTATGTAGTGTGTGAAACAAGAACTTCTGTGTGTTTTTTGTTGCATAAAATTGGTTTGCTTTTAGCTTTGTGTCATTCGTGAAACACACTGTTTAAGTTATCATTCACGCATCATCATTCATAGACTGGGTTGACTGTTCTTGGGAACAAAAAGTCAACTTTATCCATCAAGAACAGATTATTAGAAAATTGCTGCTTTAATTTATCAAACTGTATTATTTTTAAGTACATTTAACACAGTTACCAACATAACACTTGAATTACTAAGGCTGTTCTAATGTTCTAAGCTGACTGAAGACAGGTATTGTCACAAGGTCCATTAGTAATTTTTGGGGGAGCTTTTCAATTGTATCACACTGTCTTCCTCAACAGAAGTTGTCATGGAATTGTAAATCAGTCTTAGTATTTAATGGTCGACTAAAAAGGTACGATTGAAAGTTCATACCTGACCCTAAGCTGCTGTCTGAACAGTCTCACAAGACAGATATTATATTACTACTCTTAATATCAGTACATGGAGTTTGCTGACCTTATGTAATTTACAGTATAGCACCACCTAACTGAGTGGAGGTGTAGTCAGCCCAAGCATACTGAAGAACCGACCTGCAACTGTAAATGTACATCTACAGTATGAATTAAAAGATTCAGTCACTGACACTCTGACAGATTGTATTTGTGTCTTATTGATTCTTGTTGCTAGAGGAGAGAGCTTTAAGAGTCTTTGTATCTCTTTTTCTTTTTTGAGTAAGTAAATGAAGGTAATCCTACTTTAAAATCTTCACTAGAGGATTTTTTTTTAAATGATGTCACTTTAAGACCAGCAAATACTTTTGAGGCAGACTGAAAGCTGCAGTAATTTTGATTTGGGGGAATTATTATACCACCACTGGTCTCAGAGCCAGCAACAGCAGTAGCCTTCAAATAAGTTTAAATACATCCAGTAACTGGCACAGAATACCTTTCTAACGCATTCCTGACAAATAGCATTGATATTGGCCTCCAGCAGGGATCAGTGGGCCAAGCAGCACTTTACAGGAGTGTAGCTAGCAGACTGAGGGGTATAAAGAGCAACACATACATTTAACTTTTCTATTAAAGTGTGAAACGGGGAATTTATAGAAAAGGACAGGCGGATTTATCCTTTCCGTGCTTGTAAATGCTGAGCATGCAATTACCCCTATAATAGAGGCGTTGTGTCCAAATTGGAGCCATTAAAGTGATTTAACTGTGCGTGGATTGGCCCTGGCATTTGCGAGGATGTGTACACATGGAGTGTAGTGGAATGGTTGTTTAATCACAGCGTTTAAGAGTCCCTAATAGAAGAGCAGCCCATGTAGAACACTGACTTGCCACACAGTACAGCTTACTCATTAGGGACTGTAGTTTGGACTGAACTCCACGCAGTTTGGGTGTTTTTGATTTTTAGATTGATTATGATACTGCACAACTACCAGATTGTCTGCCGTCTTAAGTTCACAAATGACTATTCCCTATATGTGCTAGTATCTTAATAGTATTTTTACCATGTGACACATATTTTCAGAAATCAATTCAGAGTGGAAACATATCACACACTGAATAGCAATTAGTGACGTGTAATTTTGTGGTAGTAGTATCTAATTGGCGTTGGCCTTTTCTGCTAAACATTTGCAAGGGCTTGGGGATAGGATGTACTAAAATAGAACTGTCAAAAGTTTTTGTCTGAAAGTCACACATTTTATTGTTTTTAGCCATTTGTTGTGCTAAACACATAAAAAGATCATTTGCATGTATAAAAACACATACGCTGCAACTGATGAAGTGCTTGAAATAAGTACCTGCTTCATCAACCTGTGTTGTGCGGAGTGTTTGTGTTTTATATTTTAAATACAGTAATACACAATATTGTAAATAAGTGACTGAAAATATGTGTCACATGGTAAAAATACTATTAAGATACTAGCACATATAGGGAATAGTCATTCTATCCATAGATTTCACTTGATATTGATCCTCAATATCAACGCTTTTACTATATTCTAAATACTATTTTATAATTTAGTAGAGAGTAGGGCTCTGGCACACTACTACACTAACTGTTAACCATCTACTACATTATCATACTATGTAATCCTGTCATTAATTGTAGAGGTTTGGTTTGTGTGAGAAATGTTAAATTACACTGTTTTTATTTAAATGGCATTTGTTGTGAACTAGATAATCAGAATTTTAAAAAAGGTTTTCAAAACTTTTAAATTACTTCTAGGTTTTGCGTTTAAATTCTAGGGAGAACATGAATTATCTTCTTTTTGATAAACAGTCCTTCCATTTCCACATTTTTTTCCCACTCTTCAACCTCTTTACTTTTTTTTTTTTTTAGCAGCAAATGGCATTTAATGCATCTTCTGCATCCTCAAAGACACATCCAGGAAGAAAGGAATTCTTAAATGAATGAATAGGATCCAGCATTTTCAATATTTTCACTACATGCTTTGAAATGCAAGAAACCCTTTCACACTCTCCTTCACTGCTTCTTCTTTCTAGACATCCTGATTTCTCCCCCACTCTCCTCCTCCACCACTTCTTTTTGCCCCAGACTGTGCTCTGTGTGCGCTGGAGTGAAGCCCCTGTACAGGCGTGGCATCCTGGGGAGAGCTAGTAAAGCATTTATTATGGGCTTTGCAGTCCTGTATTATACTGGCAACCACAAAGCCACTCAAGCTTGGCCTTTAACTTCCCTCTGAAGTTCAGCCATACATGAAAAGAGGGGGCTCTGGACCAATAATATATTCCTGATTTACCATTGTATCAGGAAAAAGTGAGACATGGTGTTCAGATGAAAAAAAGAAAGGGGGGGTGGGTATTGTATTTAAAAATATAAATGTAGTCCTTGAGAGTTTTTTTCATGCCTGTTCACTGGTAGTTTGCTTATTAAATATCACGTGGTGACACTGGCAATGCCCAGCGGAGCTTTTGAACCTTGGATCTGTGAAGAATCCCTTTCGAGGCTTTGTGCGTGGGCTGTCTACCATAACTTCCTCTCAAGTAACAATGTAGGGATGAGCAGACAGGAAGCCTACTTTCTCACCACTACATTCGTTTACTCATCGACTGCCCCGATATTAACTTTGATGGGTTTGGTCTGTAAGTGGGAAATCTTTGTGTCTATATGAAAGGGAAATAGCGAGGCGAATTAGCCCAACTTTCAATCTAAAATTTTTTTCTCCCTTTTTTCCCTTGAAAGATCTCCCCCTTTTCTCATCACTCTTCTTAAATCGCATCCTCATTGGCGGGTCGTACTTTTTTAGGTCAGGCATTGTTTTGGTGTTTGGGGACATTTCTGTGGTATTTTATTGGTCTGTTCACCATATGAAGGGGGACAATGGGCAGGACATCAGGCACACCCTAATTTTGATTTTTTTGTTTTTTCTCTTCTCTTTCGCCTCTTCTCTCTTTTGGGTGTGTTTGTCCATTGTATGTCCTGGTCGAAGGAGAGACCCTCCTCCACAGAGCTTGTAAGAGGAACCAAGTGGAAACAGTGCTTCAGATCCTGGCGCTTCCTGGCACGGATGTCAACGTTAAAGGTAAGACTTTTTCGCTTAGCTTTTTACTGTAACCTCTGTCTCACTTCTCTCACTGTTCCAGGATTTCGAAGAGCGATTAACATGGGGGGAGGAATAGGAGTGTGTGTGCGTCATCATTGAGGTTAACCTTTAGCTAAAATGTAAAGGGTGTGTCTAGGAAGAGCAGGATGGGTTCGGAGGCTCAGATTTATAGATTTACAGTCACTTTGCTAAGTGAATTGAATGACTTTTGATATTTCAGAGTGTCTTTCTTTTGTCCCTTTAGGTCAAATATAATGACTTGCCCTCCTTTTATGGAAATGTTGTGCTGTTTCAAAGGTTTCTCCAATTTTGTGATCGCCTTTATTGCAGCCGAAATTAACGTGCATCTTGGCAGGGTGCTTATGCAAGAGGTGATATCCAAAATGTGACAAAATGGTAAAATTACCGCTATCACCTTGCATGTGTTTCTCAAAATGGGGCCCATACCATATTAATTGAGGCTGAACATTTGCGGTTGTACTCTTCACGTGAGATACAACAAATCTGCTTTACGATATTTTTCAAGTGGGCTATTTTTTCCTCGGGAATACTCTATTATTTAAGTTTTGAAAGTATGCTGTAAAACTTGAAAAAGTGGGCTAAGCTGTTTTAATGTTTTGTGTAATATGTAGGGTACTTGAACCGTGTTGTCTATAAGTAGTCATAACACCCTTCGTTCAGTTGTGTTAATGAGCTTTTCTTATGGCAATGGAATAGACAGATAAATCGTTGATCTTATTTTTCAAATTTGTTAAAAAAGATAACTTACATTCAAAGTATAGTATGGTGTATGTGGTCTGCATCATTTACAGCAATAATATATATGTCTGATCAAGTTCCTTCAAATAGCCCATGCTAGCCTAGTTGCTAACCAAGTTATTACTTCTCAGGACTAAACAACAGCTTAGCTACTGCTGAGTGGGTTATCCCACTTCAACCAAATTTGCATATCATCATGACACTCCAGTGAGCCTTTAAGATTGTCCTATACCATACTTTTGTTTGTTTGTTCAACTACTTGGTACTTCAAATTCTTTATCTATCTCTGTGTGTCTTTTGTTTTGTTAATTATGTAGACTTTGCAGGCTGGACTCCCCTGCATGAAGCGTGTAATCATGGCAGCACTGCATGTGTGGAGGCTTTGCTACGTCACCACCCCACCCCTGTGCTTAATAATCAGGTGGGTGGAGTCAGTCCGCTGTACGACGCCTTGCTAAATGGGTACATGGACATCGCCAAAATGTTACTGATGCATGGAGGTACGTAAACTTACACCATAGAAAGTATAAAGTGTGACACAAACTGTTGGATCCTCAAGATGGATCTAAAAATTTATTCTAATTATAAGTACCAAAATAATAATATAAATATTATTATTAGAATATTATTCTTTTAAGCATTAGTGGTCTGAAGCATTGCATTCATAAACTAAATTGTGGTTAGGACATACATTTTATAATCCTTACAATGAAAAATGAAACTCCTTTGTGTATCCAGCTTCTTATTTATTACATTAAGCTAATGCTTATCATGATACTCATTCTTATTCTTATACTTCATCATTTTTTAAAGCTCTTGATGCTTTACTTTGTCAGTACCATTACTTAGGCAGGGACAATTAAAAACTGCTCCTCTAACTGCATGTTACATGTTGGTATTTCCTAATTTGATGGCATATACTCAACTATTTTCATATGTCCTCAGGTAATCAATCTTCCTCGGAATGATTCATTAAACCAAATGGTCTCCATCACATTTATGGAATCATATAATGTTAAAATAAAATACCTTTAACACGTTTGGCCAGTTTGTTGCCAAGCAAGGTAATATGTAGAATTAGCCATTTAGCTAATGATTTAGTTCAGTGGTGGGCTACATGTCACTGCTACTGTTGCCAAGACAAGCTTTCAATTTAATGTAGCCAACAAATGCAAGAGAGCTTTTACTGACAGATTGAATGCTGCTTTTGACCTTATTAGCAGGGACTTTTTTATCTTAACTAGCCTCCTGATAGAATGAGGTACCTGTTGATTGGGCTTTTAAAGGGGAACTCGGCCACTTTTGCACATCAAGTTTAGTTTTTAACATGTCCTCTGTGGTTTGGAGGGAGCTTCTGAAAAAATAAAAAATTGCCTGTGGTCCGATTTCAAAGATATCTACACAAAGACTGGTTTCTCATTGGCATACCCCTTTAATGCTTGTGATTATGTTGTGCTTGGTTATCTGAAGGTATTTTCGTTGGTAGCATTGGTGAGTACTACAAATGCCAACTTTATTGGAACTGGTATTTGTACTTAGTTGCATTATCCACAGAATTATGTGCTGCACATTTACAATTTGCCTAAGACAAACAGAAATGGTAGTGGACCCCAGAGTGAATAGCAGTTGTCTAGTTTTTTGCTGTATTAATTCGAGATCTACACCATCTTACCCTCTGCCTCCACCAATTGTCTTCATAATCCTCATACAATCCTGCGCTGCAGTGTCTGTCCAAACAGATTACAGCATCACATCATAACATGTCTGTAAATGTCTTTTTGATGAGATTAAAGGAGTCGGGATTCGCCGCTTGCAAAATTCACATGCAGGTTTTTGTAGAGATGTGTCACAACACAACTAGTTTGGTGTCTGCATGTTTGCGTGCCACATACAGTCTGAGCTCAGGAGGGTTGAAGTGAGCCTGACGGGTGTCGGCGCCCAGGAGAAAGTGGCGTAGCTGAGTGTGTGACAGCAGGTAGCAGAGGAAGTGTGCATATATGTGTAGGAGTGTGTGCGTGTGTTTGTGGGGAGGGGTGCCATCTCGCAGCGTTGAACAAGTCTCCCATGTAACATACCTTTGCCTCACTTCTCAGTTTGACTAATTATAGTTAATTTGATTCGACTTTCCCATTAACACATGTACATATTCTGTCCTCAAAAAGTAAATTAGACTGGGATTGTTTAGTCCCGGAGAGGAAACAAGAGAGCACTGCTTCCCCCCCCCTTTCCTTCCTCAGTAACAGGAGGGAGAGCAAATTAAAAGAGGTCAGATGAAGAAGCAGCTATCTGTATCAGTGAAATTAGAAGAGAAAGAGAGAGAGTCCGTGTGTGTCTGTGCTGCAGACGTCTGGCCTGCTGTCTAGGCCAGGTCTCCTCACAGGGACCCAGCAGAACAACAGGAATGAGAATAGTTTCAATTTGAAACACCTGCAGGCTTGTACATTATACTTCTTTTTCTCACTTGCTCTCTCCTGACTGTTTGCTATTTGCGCACGCGGCTTGTCTAAAGGCTACAGCATGGAGTTAGTGAGGAGGTGGTCCTCTTCACTCCAGGCCATACTGTCTCTCTTGGTCTTTTTTGCATGATCCATCTGGTTGCCATGGACACCATCAATAGGCTTAGTCATTTTTTCACCTTCTTTTTTAGATCCTTAAGTCCAGGCTGTTAAATGTGGAAAGTTTTGCCTTTGGGGACTACATCATGCTTAGTTACCCTAACCATGTTTATGTTTTTGCTCACTCCAGTGTTCTCTCTAAACTTAAGCAGGACCTTTGTGTTTGTGGCTGTATTTCTAACACCCATACATCTAACTACTTTCATAAATTTGGTCAGGGAGACTTGACACATAATCCCATGATAGGAAAACAGGCTAGTGGCCCACTTGCATTTCCCTTTCCACTCTCTCTATTTATTATATCCCTGTATTTTATTCTCTAAGCGCCTCCTGCATCTCCTGAAACTATATTTTTCATTGAGGCATTCACCCTGTTGTCCTAGTTGTTTCCAACAGACAGGCTGAACCTAGTTGCCAAGGTTTCGATAGGCCAGGGAGGGCAACACTGACACTGGCACACCAACAAAGCTTTTATTTGGGAATGATCTCACCCCTTTGTAAGCCTGTCTGCTTGGAGGCCTGTGCTCTGTATGTATGTGTGTGTTTGTGTGTCTGTATTTGTAGGGTTGAATTGTGTGTGTGTGTGTGTGTGT
>JAUBNQ010000028.1:9620673-9631226 GCA_032353495.1 Ctenopoma kingsleyae | reverse complement strand
GGCCTGTGCTCTGTATGTATGTGTGTGTTTGTGTGTCTGTATTTGTAGGGTTGAATTGTGTGTGTGTGTGTGTGTGTTGGGGTGGGGGGGTAGATCCTACCCCCTCCCCCTCCCCTCTCTACCTCAGTCCCTGCAGGCTTGTGGAGCTGGCAAGAAAAGGATGCCATGGCTGAGGGCAAGGCTGACTCTGCTCCCCTTCCCCCTCCTTCCATTGCCCAAGGCTGCCCCACATGACCCTATATAGAAATGTGTGCATGCAGGTGTGTGTACTTGGCTTATTTTTCCACAGTATGGAAGTGTCCTTGGCTGTATATTTTGGTGTATATGTATGTATGCACAAATGTTTTCCTGAATCTCAGCTGCTGTAATGAGCGTATCCTGGCTTGGAATTAAGTATCCGTAAGTGTGTGTGTGTGTGTGTGTGTGTGTGTGTGTGTGTGTGCACTGATGCTCCCTGTGCCCCTTCCTCAGCTGGTAGGAGTGTTTAAATTTTGCAGGGTGGCCAGGGCAGCTGGTATTCCTGATTGGAATGGAAAATGACCCAGAGCCTTTAGCTGTGCAGTTTAGAGCTGGCACACACACACACACAAACACACACAGACACACAAAGAGGCGTGTCAGTGAGCAAAAGGGGGTGGAGAAATAAAGAAGGAAGCCTTTAAGCTGTCACCAATCTGCCCTGTGACCATAATCGCTGATGCCATTTTCTCAATACAGCCCACCGTGTTAGTAAGCACAGCAAGCCCCCCTCAACTTGTAAACACACACACACACATTCGTTGTCTTCTTTACTGTAGATGCTCGAAGAGGAAAGATTATAGAAGCAGAAAGAATTGTTCAGATATGTGTAAATGTGGCCCTTGTGTGTTTTTAATCATTTGACTAGTAATTTGTCCAGAGTTCATGTTCAAGAAAGCAGGAGAGGTTGCTACATGACAGCCTCTCCTGGAGCAGAAAGATGTCATTTGCTCAGTGACACAGGAAACAACTGTAATCGGTCATGTTTGTCTCTGTCTGTTTGTCACAGTGTCAGAGAGTTCGTTTGACTTAGACCAAACAGGACAAAAACATTAGAAACAAATTCTACCTCTATAGAAGAATCACCTTTATGACAGATTCAACAAAAGCTAAGAAAGTATAACTCTGTAAAAGTAGAATTCATGAGGTGTACCTAATAAAGTGGCCAGTGAGTGTATAAACACAGGTAGTGCTTTAGCCACACTTGGGCCTCTTTGCTATCAGCATGGTAAAGAAAGTTCATTCTGCTCAGCACTTATTTCCCTGTGGGTCGTAAACTGGCAGCTTCGAGGAGCCGAGCACTCATACTATTAGAGGTGAGGCTGTGTTAGGAGCCCTCGGCTTCATTCGGGTGTGTTGCTGTTTCAACTGCAGGTTTCTTTAGGCTGTATTTCAAGGACTTCCCTCGCTGGGAGTTTTCACCTAGATTCTTCTTCTTTCTCTTTTCCTGCCTGTCTCTGGCTATGCACCCCCCAACCTTTCTTTCTGCGTTTTTCGGGTGGTTGCCAGGATTAAGTCTGAAGCTTGATCCAACAGTATCCCCGGTTGTTCTTCACAGAACTCCGAGAGGAGGGTGAGACCCTTTTTCAGATAAAGCCTGCGTATTTTTATACAGATGAGGATAGATAGATGTGATTTGTTACTAAAGGTGTCTTGGAGGCTACTTGTGCCCAGCACCTCATTTGTAATGCATAAACACGCACGTCTTGCTCTTTTTTCCCCCCTTTTTAAACTACTACAGCATTTAGTGAGCATGAAGGCCACCTGGAGCTAGCTTTTGTGAAAAGGAAAGGGCAGAGGCCAAGGAACATTAAACAATTTTTATTTATTCCGTTGTTCTCTTTCACCACAAGGTTTGTTGGAGTTTTAGTTTAATGTTGTATATTTATTTGTAAGGGTTACATGATAATTGAACATGGCGAATTTGTGTTCAAAACATGCTCCTTTCATCCACAAACAAAGCTGAGTTTCAAGGTTTAGGTCGTTCTTTTGTTGGCTTCCGGGTGGATTGAAAAGGAAAAATGGCATGGTCACAGGCCAGAGATGATTTTGTTTTGTTGGCCATGAAGATCGTTCTCTGTCTCAGAGTTCCAACCCTGAACCTAAATCATCATACAATCTATTAAATTAGAACATTTGCCAACAACAGGAAGGAATTCAATAGTATATTGAAAAAAGCATGTCCATAGAAAACACAGGCAAGAAAAGAATGTGTGCTTATTTGAAATTAATTCGCAAAAATCAACAATGGGTGTTGAAAGTCAACAATGGGTTGTGTGTGAACTCTGGTGGAGTGGTTCATATAGTGTAAATAAAGACATTCAACAGAAGTTAAGTGTGTCTGCTTGAATAGTGTTTTCAATGACAAGTTCAACCCTGCACTGTATGTAGAGTGTTTTACTTTTAATTGTTTTAGTTGTAAAGATCACCTCCAGCTCACCTCTAAGTTCTGAAGTCTGCTAAAGAAAAGAGTTGGGGTTAACACGAGGCTGGTGCATACAGTAGAATTATTATGGATTAGATGAGTGTTAAGATAGTCTGAAGTTCTCAGCTCCAAGTTAAGGTGTAGTGTGCAGTGAAATGTGACAGTATTGTTACTGCCGCAGTAGCTTGTGCAACGTACTTATGATTGCAACAACTGGCATTTTTTTTATAGCAATCCTTTGTATACACAACTATCGAGAGTAATGCTTTTTAAAATGACTTGATTGTTTACTTATTCCTATTAGATTTAATCCAAATGACCTCAGTTATTTCTGAGGATTTCATATCACAGTTTAAAAGGTCTATTGCCTTCAATAACCCTTAGAAGAAGAGAGAGGGTGGAACGAATGAGAATTAACTTTTATTTGACAGAACATTTATTTATGTATCTATTGAATGTTTCACAACAGTGTTCCGTCTTCATGGATGGAGTATATCGACATACCATATTTTGTAAGCTCATTTCACTCTTCTTTTATCAAATTAATTTCCAAACACTCCTTGTATCTATGTTGTGTGAATATTAATGACATCATAGGAAAGTGTTTATTTTCTTGTACAGTACATACGGACTAGCTAGAGAACAGCTGATAGCAATGATTAGCCTTTTCTGATTCATGAGACCAGTAAAGAGTTCATTTAGGGCTCGGCTTTCATTATTTAAGATGCTAATTGACTGATGTTCAGCATCCTGTAAATCAGAGTATATCTGATGGCCTCTCTCACCAGAGATGTTGGAGTGGCAGGGGATTACACAAAGCTAGCAGCTGGTGTCCGTGCCTCCACATCATACTTTATCTGCTCCACCTCCTCCAAAAGACTATGATCTCACTGTAATCTGTGCCTGACCAGACTGTGTTTGGGTAGACAGCCCAGCAACATGTTAATCACACAACCTGTTTAGATGTCACTCCCCTGTGACTTCTACAGGCTATTTTGACATTAGTATGATTTAAGCTGAGTTCAGAAGATAAGTAAAGCAGAGGCAATGCCTCACTGTTCCTCGTCTCCTGATATTGGATATTGACATGACTGATGCAACCTTCACAGGCTCTCCCCTCCATCTTTTTCATATTCTTAATATCGAGGTTTTAAAATGGGACAAAAACATCACTGAGTGTTCAGACACTGTTGCTAAAGCAAAAGGGCATTTTAGCAAACTCTTATGTCTGGCTGGTTTTTCTTTTTCCTGCATCTGATGCCCCTCTACTGGCTGCGTGGTGCTTTACTTGGTTGGTCTAGTCGCTAGCTTGCAGCTCCCTCTGGACATGTGATGCCGTGCCCCTGGCTGCAGTTCACACAGTCACACTGCCTCCCTTTTTCGGTCAGTTAGAGGGAAAGAGAGAGAGGGAGAGAGTGAGGATGTTTACCATGCTGTGGAGCTGCCTGCTTCCCAGCTTGTCTGCCTCTGCCTCAGACTGGAGACTGAGAGAGAGACATAGGGGGAGGGAGCACTGCATCTTTCTTTCCATCCCTCCCTCCTTGTTTTTGCGCCAATTTTCCCCTCCTCCACTCTCACTTTAATATTTCTTGTCTTCGCCTGCCCTCTAAAGGCCAAAGGGCTTTGCGTGTGTGTGTGTGTGTGTGTAGCAGACTGCATCTGGCTGGTGCATCATGCAGTGGCTTTTTTCCTCCCTTTGCTTCAGCTTCAGAGCTGAGGTCTTAGTGGAGTGTTTTCACATTAATGTACACACAAACATAATTTCGTTTGCTCTCCTGGAATCCCGCAGGTGTTGTATTTATCTCGGCTATAGCATATCTGACACCCAGCACCAATACCTGGATTCACTTCAGTCAGTGGCTCCGCACCAACACCATGCCTCAACCTCTAGTCTCAAAACTGTGTGTAAATATATCTGTTTGTGTTACATTGTAAATAGTACATGATGCTATTTTCATGTTTTCAATATATAATTTAGCACATCTGTACTACTGTAAATATAGCTGAGCAGAGTTCTGGGACTTCAAAGTGTGTTTTATATTCTATGATAGACAATAAGGAGCAGCCTATACATGAAACATTCACGTATAGGCAGGGAGTACAGCAAATGTAAAATCCTAGTAACACAATTTGATGCTTAATGGTAATGAAAGAGCGAAAGTCAAGCAGGTAAATATGCAAATGTGACTAAAGGGAGGCAGCACACATCGACAGTTAGCTTTTAGGCAGAAAGATCTACAATCAAACATGCAGCTGTACAGTCAGTCACACAGGCTTTCAGGTGAGCTGAGCCCAGGGCCGTGCTGCAGGGGCCCTCTCCTCCCCACACCAGTGTTATTCTTGTGGTTGCAGCCTGTCTATCAGCCAGGTTTGATACGATAATTGTGGGAACCTGGAACCTGTGCTCAATCTTGAGTTTCTTTCTCTCGTGCTGATGCCTTGATGTTAGAGCAAACAGGGCTTTAGTCGATGTGGTCAAACTTTTTTCAGATAATCAATGGGCATTCTTAGACTGACTGAACATAAAACAATTATTAATTTAGAAATTTGATTCTTTCCTGCACATTTGAGTATTTTTCATTTGAATTTTGCTGTTTCTTGTGTACTCTACATTGAGCTGCATTTAAAATGCCTCTGTGTTTATTATAGTTGCTATAATTATTTTTGATGAAAGAAGAAGGGCCCAGAACTGATGTTTTTTTTCAGAGCTCATCTGGAAGGGACAAAGATGGATCCATTTCTCAGCATACCTTGAGTTGTATGTGCCCATGTGTCTGTATGGGATACTAATAGGGTATAGTAGTGGGGTTTTGTTTTTTTTAATCCACAGTACTGATGGACCTGAACCTTTCAACAATTTGTCAAGCCATGGTTGGCTTCACACATTACAGCCACTCCTACTGGATAAGCATAATAGCGAGGACAGCTTGTTATAGAAACCTGGTGATTATGACCTGCTGTGAACAACCTCACTCTTCTCTCACACACCACGTCGCTCTGTCTCCCTCACCCCTCCCCTCTGCCTTTCTCTTGTGGCCACTTTGATCAAATCTGTGCTCTTACGTCCTTGACTGCTGCCCCCGATGCCTGACCTCTGCATTTGAAATTTCCCTGCTTATGTAAAAGTTTATGTAGATTAATGCCACAATTTATGCAGATTGAGTTTTTGCCACTCAGGCTTGAAGCACTAAAAGGTAGATGAGCACTGACCTTCCCCACTAACAACTACGTGAGCTCTCACCGATTATCTCATAACTGCTGCACACAGTGTTGGTTCTGTTGCAGACAGAGAGATAAAGAGCAATTTCAGAATTCATAACGTCACATTTCTAACCTTTTTTTAACAGTGTAATTTAAATCAAGGCTGTCTTTTTGTTGAAATGTCATTTGGGAGGCTGAGTAAGTGTGGTATATGTCACAATGCATCACACACACATAGTTGTCCGTCCTTTAAAACATTCTGCCTTCTGCAGCCCCACAGTGTCTGTCAAACAGAAGCAACTGCCGGCAGAGGTATCAAGCAGCCTTTCAGCCGTCTGTGTGTCACGGCGAGCCTCCACAGAGCCGTAAACTCGCTCACAAGTGGCAGCAGCATTGCCAAGGTTGAACAGTCAAGTGCCATCAAGAGCAGTTTGCTATAGAAGTGGGTCTATCTGAAAGCAAACAAAGGGCTTACACTTGACTTGACTCTCTCCATGTAGGCTAAGTGTGCACAGGCTTTCCTGACAAAGGAAAATGGTTTTCAGTTTGAAAAGACAAAGCAAATGAGTAGAGAGCAAAATCACCATTATAACTTTACTGGCTTTGTAGGGGAAAGAAAAAAACTTGTTACATTCAGCTGTGACTGTGAATGTAGTAAAGCAGTGGTGAAAGGGTAAAGTCAAGGTTACGGTAGATGATGTAGAAATCTGTATTATTCGTATGATTTTTAAAATAACATTATTGAGCTTCACTGAGGTTTTGAGCCTTGACACAGTACAAGCCTTCACCACAGTTAAAAATGACTTGGATTAATACGTTACAAATCATCCAAATCCAAACATTTAACTGAGAATTTTCTGATGTCACAGTCAAGGTCAACTGGAAGCTTGTCACTCCTCAGCAGCCCCCAGTGTTACTGCTGATAGCAATGAGCTAAATCGCAACATTACATTACAAAGCAAACAGAAAAGCAGAGCCCCACTCAGGTCACTAACCCTCTGCGCCTGTTACAGAAACACAAAGTGACCCACCAGTTACTCAGCTGGGACAAGGTGTCAGCTGAAGTTAGTGCCGAAGTGAGCTAAAAGCTCTGGCTGGCACTGAGGTCCAGTGGGAAAACAGCTGTTCATTTAAACTCCCTGCTTTACTCTGTGTGTGGATCCGTTTCTTTTAGCATGTGTGTACTATAGGACATGTTTGTGCGTTGCCATGCTTGATCCATGCAGTGTCTCCTCTGTCTTATATCATAGTAAGGCAGCAGCCTAAGGCAGCTTTGGCTGCATGTCAGTGTGATTAGTGACATGATGTTATCACTGAGTCTTCAGCTGGCTGGTGTTACTATATATCGCGGCTTCCCAAAATGCTAAAGCCACAGGTGGATATTGCCTAATATTGTTATTTTAAATCAGATTTAAAGCTCATCTCGAGCTGTTTTACGTCGCAATTGTTTAATAATCACTTTCACGTGACATCACTCATAGTCATTGCTTTAAATTTGGGGAGCAACTTAAATATGAGAAGGATCGTGGGCGAGTCATAGAGCATTTCGTTAAGTATTGTTTGCATTTAGATTTACTGTCTAGTGTCAGAGTGCCCATACATACACTATCGTTGAAGCACTCAACTGTCCTTGTGCATTTATACAGAGAGTGTTTGCATGTTGACGCATGCATTTCTACTGCAGGACTGTCATTGTGGAAATGCAAACTGTATTTTGTTGTAATATATACTGTAGTAGGCTTGGGCTGTGATAGAAATTTCTATAGTGAAAGATAGTAGAGGTTGCATGATCTGATCCTGTTCACCCCTATTCCCTTCAGGCTCAGTTCTCCTCCAGCAGACTGATGGAGATGGTCGGACTCCGCTGGATCTTGTCTCTACAGTAGGTCAAAGGGAGGATCTCCTCCGCAGTGCACAGGTTGGAGACTCTGCTCTGAGAAACGAAGTGACTGAGATCTCAAACCTTCCCCTCCTAGAGGCCGGCTCCTTTATACTGGCCCATCTCATTTCCTCATATCAGCAGGAGAGTGCCCTGCATGGCCACATGCAGCCCAGCAACAATGTCCAGCGCCTGGATTGCAGGCTGGTCAGAGCCCTGGAGACACACTCCTTCCAAATAGTGACTTTGGGCTGGACGGACCCACGGGCAGTGAGATTGGCAGAAGATGCAGAAACAATGTTAGAGCTCGCCAGAGGGAAATACCTGGGGCAGGTCTCTCAGGCTGTCAAAGAGTGTAAAGGAGAGAAGACAGAGTTCCTGATGAAGATACTGGGGAATCTAAAGTCTCAGGGAGAAGTGCTAATGACTGATTTGTGACAGGCTCAACAAGCACACATAAAAAAAAACTTAAATGCACAACTCATGATCGAAATGTTAACAACGGTCATCTTTGTCAGCTATATTAAACTATTACTTGACTAGATTATGCAGTATAATCCAGAAAATGCCTCCCAGACAATGCAGCCTTTTCTTGTCTTCCCATTCTGGCGATTGTGTAAGCATATTATTTTGTTAGATGCTTGCTTATTTCTGCGGAGATTTTATACTCATTTCAGTGTGGTTATATTCTGCTACCTTTAAAACATTACACATACAGATATTTCTGAAATGGAAAAATGTGTTTAGGTTGAATGATTTCAGTTGCATGTTTTAATGGTAACACTAACATTTCTGTACCTCAAGTTTTCTACTAGTGTTTATTTCTCAATGTTTAAAGATAAAGTTGTTTTTGCATGATAACTATTATTTATAACAAAATAAATGTATATACGTAAATTAGTTGATTATTAGACCTTGGTGCTTTGGTGTCAAATTCTGGTGGGTTTTTTATAAATGATGTCAGGGCAAAATGGCCTCTGAAGTTTTAGGCTGAAAGGTGGGCTGCCAGATGGAGTGACTTCATGTGGGGGCCGCAAAGGAAAAGTAAAACCAGTTCTCACAGAAGTCATCCTGGTTTAAGATAGTTGAGGCACTATGTGTATCCACACAGACAACAGTGAAGAATGAGCCACTTCCTCTAGATGAACATGAATACAAAGCGGGGCTTAGGGCTGTGTGCTGGGGTGTGTAAAATGAGTGATGGAAGGAGGGGGATTTGAACCCGAAATCTGAGCGTAGCTGGTGTCTAAGATTGAGATTAACAGTCCTATATTTCCTTTCCTGTTGTACATGTTTGCATTAATACCAGACCCTCTGAAGATGTTAAAAAATATTTAATCTCAGGTTCCTTCTTTTTTTTTTCAAAATAAGCAACATACATCAGATGCATTTAATTTCTCAAACCAGAAATATACATCATATTTTCTTTTGCCATATGAAGATGATATCACAGGCAGGCAACGTTGCAGGCGAAAAAAAAACTTATTTTAGAAAATTAGGCAGGCATACACCTACTTTACAATATCACCAGACCATCAACAGGCATACTGTATAAAATACAACCATAAATTACTGAGTAGTTAGAGAACTACAATATCATTTTAAAAATAGTCTCATTTCAGTTCTGCAAATAAAAGTGCTATTTTTTCCTTTACAGCTGTCAGTCTGATACATTCCTTTATATAATTAACTTTCTCTACAGCATACAAAATTAAAACTTTGGTTTGCTTGCAAACAGAAAACCAAATAAAAAATGACAAAACAAGAAAAAAAGCAGTATTTGGATGCAATGCCACACAAGAGTCACCATAATTTGCTGTAAAATAACTACATACAGTAGTACACACATACATATCAGGTATTCAAACAGTCCCTTCAGGCATTATAAAAAGCCATCCTTCACGAGCCACAGAGTGTGTTTGTTGAAGAGGCTATAATCAGTCTGCGATGCTGCTCTTGGGGGACAGTCTGTTATTGTCTTTCAAGTGGATTCCTCAGAACAACAAAACAAAATCAATGGCCCTCTGGAGTGACAGATCCGAGCCTGTTGATATTTAAGCATGGAGATAGATGGGTAAAGAGAGAGTGAGCAGGCAATAGCAAGCAGACAGACAGGATGGCGACATGGCGGAAGAGAGTTTTATTTACAGTGGAAAGGGGCTTTAAAGTGATAAAGACAGACAAACAGACAGCAAGACATGAACAGACAAAAGGTGGGAAAGGGAGCAAAAAGATGTGGGGGTGGAAGCAGGGATCTGGAGGATGAGAAGAGACCTCCTCAAATGTAGCCTGAGCTGTGATCTTTCAACAGATGCTCAGTGAGAAGCCCAGGAGACCGTTCCTTCAGACAGGGTCACAACCCCGCTCACTGACGAACGAGGGAAGCACAGAGAGCAAACGGAGAGAAGCACGATTGGAAGAAGGATGTGAAATAGCATAAAACACACATATATACTGTATACACACAACACTGTGTCCCTGACATCTCAGGCCTAAGTCCCCTCAGAGCCTTGTCTTGTCACTCAGCAACTTGCGGCTCATAAAGCTGGCGGCCCTCGACACCAGCAAACTCCACTCCTCTAAATAACAGCTGCTGCTACTTCTGCCCACCCCCCCCCACCCCCCCAACCCCACAACTGAATCTACGCATCAGTCTACAGCTGGAGGGGAGATGCAATTGTAACACACACCAGCGCTAAGAAAAGCAACACGTCTTTGATTGCATAAACGTGTATACACAAACACAGTTCACATACCCGAGCCTCTGTCTCTGGCAAATCAAAGTTGAGCTGTGGGCACAGGAGGTGGGGCAGATGGAGAGGGCGGCCAGCCTGGGGCACAGTATCACAGAGAGCGTGTTTGTCTGTGAGTGTGTGTGCCTGAGAGGGAGACAGAATGTGCCTGCTCAAATGGGATGTTATGTATTTATCTGTACGCAAGTAGATACAGTATGTGTATGAAGCAAGCAGTGTGCTCATGTGAGAGGAGAGCTTGCTTGTCTGTGTGTGTGTGTGTGTGTGTGTGTGTGTG
>JAUBNQ010000028.1:9600585-9620573 GCA_032353495.1 Ctenopoma kingsleyae | reverse complement strand
TGTGTTGCTGTCGGGGAAACACATGCAGAGATGAGAGGAAAGGAGACCAGCCTTTCAAACAACATTAGGACTGTTGCTGCCTAAAGGCCTGCCTGCCTGGCGACATTCTGCGTGCACTGGGTGACATCTATATTAGCACTAGCAGAGCAGAAGGCCCAGTCTGCTGCCCCCCCGACACAGATAGAAGGTCTTACTGTGTGATTGACTGATGGTGATTTTGACATGTTTTTACAGGGTTAAAAGAGGCTACAGAAATGTTATGTGGGCATTTGACTGTGATAACTCAGGCATAACAACAATTCACTATTACTTCACAGTACTGTTCTTTCCTCCTCTGGGTACTATTTAATGATCATTATGTAATCACAGTCTATTTTAAACACAGAATCACTTTAAATGCAACTGTCCACTGTGGTTAGATTTTTTGTTTTAGAGTCAATTCTTTGAAAAAGTAATTTTGGCTATTGTATTAAAAACACAGACTGATACCACCACAAGCCTGCAGCTTGTCAGTCCAATTTTGTGTTTGTGTAAAAAGACATATCTGCAGGCTACCGCCATAATTGCTAATCAACTTGGCTGGCTGAGTGAAACACAGACAATCCAAATTACTGCCAGTGAACACATCATTATCACATCCAAGAGAGGGGAAACAAAATATACCTCAGTACAAAAACAATTAGAAAATATAAACCTATGACCAAAATCATAAACTACAATATGAGCTAAAAATCTGTAGTCTATTGCAGAGTGATAATGCAAAATGTTTATATAAGGCTTGCATTTTGATTCACTGAATATGTTTTTGGATGGTTGCAATGTGTGACACTTTTGGTAAACAAATGGACAAACTCTTCTAGTAATGGAGAAACAAAATGGCTCACATGGCTGACAAAAAGGTAATTTCCTTCGTCTTTTCCACTTGCTTTTAGAACCAAAAGCAAAATGGCAATGATAATAGTTGAGATTTTGTGTTTTGTTTTGTACAAAAATGACACTTGAGGAAACTGTATTGTACACCATGAATAATCAAAGAAGGTTTAAGAGAAGAAAACAGGAGAGAAAAGGGGAAGCATAGCTGAGCTGCGCTGGTCCAGTGCAGTCTTCTTCTGTTCCTCAGTGTCCAGTAACGGACCAAGAGAAGAAAAGTGGAGAAAAGAGGAGTTGGTGGGCGGACACAGTCATCTACCCGGGGTTGTTTTTCTTCCTTTTATTTGGACTGGGATTGGGATCCAGTTTCAGCTCTCGGTACTGCACCTGTTAAAACACACAGAAACACACACGTGTGCAGACACACACACACACACCACCCGGTCAGGTGGAAAGAGCAAAGGATGCTTGAATTGCACAGAAACCCTCCAGAGGCTTTCTGAGTCCAGCTGTGTGGAACAGTCGCCTCGAGGAAGGGATTACACACTGATTACAACAAGCACACTCAAACACACACATAGAGACACGAACACAACCCATATACACTGTTCCAAACTCCAAATACACTCACGCTCGCACAGAGATGCACACAAATATACACGTACATACATACTTCCACAGATGTGGAACAGTGGCCTAAGGGATGGGATCACATAAACAAACAGAGCAGGGCAAGGGCTCATGGGAAAGCTTGGAGAGACAACAGAGTCATCTCAGCATGGCAACATAGAGAGGAGAGAAAGGGCAGAGAGAAGGAAGGAGACAAGGAAGAAAAAAACAAAAAGCCTTTCAAAGGTCTGTGCTTCGCTGTTATAGTTAATAAATACACACAAACACAATACTGATCATATGTAGATTGATACATACTGTGTGGACAGGTTTAAAGAAATAACTATACATTACTGAAATACGAAATCATTACCTTTCAGTTCATGTGCTGTTGAATAAAGAGCCAATTACAAAAGATGAGCAGACTTTCTTCCACCAAAAAACTCACTAATGTTCATTAGAAAACGTATACTGAACGGAGTTTAGCAAACAATAACAATGTATGCTTCATGGTACAAAAAATAGAAAAAAATTACAACATACGACATCTCTCCAGCCAGTCAGACTTTGTTTTTGTACAGATTAAATAAAGATATAAATTGGTAATTATTAAACCATGCAGGTGCTGACAGACAGATTTGTTCCCTTAGGACAATTGTTTCTAGGTCCCAGTCTTCTATGCTAGGCTAATCTAATCAATTACTGGTTGACAAAACAACATTAAAAATCTAATGACTTTTTTTTTTAATCAATCCTATGTCACTAAAAGTTAATGACAGACATTTTCATGACACAGGGCCATCACTTCAAAATAGGTTCTGCAATAATCATGAAAGAGTGACTGACTCACTTTTGATGTGATGCTGTGCAGTAGGTGAGTAGAGAAACTGCTCTTAAGTAAAGGACACTCGGATGCAAAAGCATCACAGTGGCTGAGCATCAACAACCAGACTCTGGCAGTCTCTCACTGTCAGATGTAAGTACACGTGCATGCACACACAAATACAGTTGCTAGCCTAGATGGATTCAAGACACTGACAAGCACTAGCCACTGGATCATAATACTAATAGAGAAAAAAAAACAAGATTTACAAAGAGCCAGTATTGTCTGTGGGATCCCACCAAGGCTGATGTACTGTAGGCTACTTTTCCTGTCTGACTGACTGACACCTTCTCTGATTCTCCAGGCAGACAACAAACTGACGTCAATATGGTTTCTCTGTTCTGTTCTCATGGTGGGTCTGTCTGCTGTGGACGTAAACAGTAGCATCTCTTAGTGCCGGCTGGGAACGAGCCTTTATCATCCCTCTTCCACTGGTTCCCACTGTCGCTTCAATCATGCCTTCCAGTATCTTCTGTCTGCAACGTACAAATCTGAGATGCAAAGAGATTATGTATGTTTGTGTGTGTGTGTGTGTCTGTGCTCAACTATACAGACACTTACATACGCATATGAATACCAGCTTGTCCACAGCTACATCGTACACATATGCAACAACCTGCCACCCTTTGCATCATTAAAATCACACACAAATCCACACACTGTACAAACACATAGACAGTGGATTACTTCTTTTCCTCTGTCTCTCAGCGGTGATCACCAATGTCCCGTTAAGATGCTTACAGGGTGGTTAGGCCAGCATGTGTTCCTCTCTACGCCTCACTAGGCAGCCAGACTGTACTGATTCAGGTGTGGATACTCCTCGCTGTCCACAAGGCAAACTAAAATCCTACTAAACAGCTGTACAAATACAATGGGTTTGCTGGATACAGGAGAACAAGTAATTCAAGTGAAGAAAACAAAGCCAAAAAGGAATGATGGGAAACAAGAGAAAGTAGGGACAGAAACTGACAAAAAGGTGAAAGCAAGAAGGGCAAAGGGTGGGACAAATCAACAAAGGAAAGGAGAGAAAAAATGTGAGTGAAGAAGAGACTCAGTGAGACAGAACGAGATCTGTGGACACTTGGGTGACGACAGATACTGTTCTCATGTGGGTGTGGATCCTTTTATAGCTCTGCCAACTAAAGCAGACAACGGAACAAAAACCCAGGGGACCAAGAGGGGTTTATATGGTCCCATCTGTGTGTATGTATTTGTGTAGTGGTACTTTCATTAGAGGAACATGACAGTCCTGGCAAAGTGCCCACATTGACTGTGATCAATGACAGTGGTGCAGTCATGGATGAAGAAGTGAGTTTATGGTTGAATGGGTTAATTCACTCACAAGTGAGAAAGTAACAGCAAACAGCAGTTACTTTGACATACTGTATATCTGTTAATGTCAAATGATTGCAAGCGAATTTGCAAAAAAACCTCCTACTTTATATAAATGTGTCTCCATATGCAACATATTCTCAGTCATTGTTTGCTGCACGCTTCAAACAAGCTACCATGGATCCAAAAGTAGGACAGGTATTTCGCGGGATCACTGGCTGTTAGTGGTCCCATTATACGGCCAAGTGCCTACAACAGCAAAAAGGAATACAGCAATTTAATTCTGCGCATTGACATTCCTGTCCAAACAAAACTCTTTGTGAGTGCACACAAACAAAGAAAAGTTTGCATGTCAGTAAAAAGTAGGGATTTTGTTTCTCATGAAGAGTAGCGAAGGGAATCAACAAAAAGAAAGGGTGCAGGAAAAAACAATATCTCAATCAAACAGGAGTTTCTCTGTGAAGAGCTGCCAGGCAAGGAGAGATGGGGCTCATGCGTCACAGGTTCAATTCCACCTTACAGGTGACAGGCCTGCCTGATGCTATACCCTTGGCTCCCCACTCACCTCACCTAATAACACATACATGCACAAAGACACACACAGGCACCAAACCAATGCACACAACAAGAGCTAGTTAAAGTCAAAAAGAGAAGAAACGGTAAAGGAGGCGAGGAGAAAGTGGGACGTTAGCAAAATAAAAGATGCTGGAATTGGGTGAAACTAAAAAGTGAAGTAATGCAGCAAGCACATAAGCAATTTGGTACACAAGTATGAAGCTTAAAGGGAACATCGACAGGAGCGGGTGTGGGTAAAGACCCAGTGCTGCTCAAAGGCTGCTCCACCCTCGCTCCTCTCCTCTCCTATCCCAAATGTTGACAGTACAAGTGCAAAACAGGCTTTGAAGTGTGCTCTGCTGAAGGGGCGCCGTGTACCGTGCATCGTGCTTCATTTAACTGTGTTACCCACAAAGCATCACGGGACCTGCTCCTCTCTGAGTCTCTCATTCTTTCTCTCTCTCTCCCTCATTGAACCTTTGACAGTGTTTTGATGATGCCAGTGTGGGCAGAGAGACAAGGTGAAACCATGATGGGTGACAGTGAGTGAAAAAAAAGGCAAGTAAATAAGTGAAGTAAAAAAAAAAAGCATGAGAGCTACATTTTAATGATACTGTGTTATTCTGTTTTCTAGTCCTTTCCAGAGAGCACTAAACCTAGAGGATGTCATCTCATGTGACATCTAACAGAGCATAAGGGTTATTAAATGTTTCCGGGGAAACATTAATGTGTAACGTTCAGACATCTGCAGGTCGAAAGATTCAGCACTCGTATATTTTTTGGGGGGAAGAAAATGCATGTCAAGGTGACATAAGTCAGTGAACAGAAAATTCATTACAAAAATCACAACATAAAGAAAGTTTTGCCTACTAGGTGCTGTGGCTCAGCGCATACTGAATAGTGACTAATTGGCCGCTTGCAATGAAATGTTTATATTTATCACAACAGCAGGGAAGGACTAAGTGAAGGAGACAGAGACCTCTGGTAAATGTGACTGATGGCATCTGGCAACATTTCAACCTTTAACTATCCTGCCTCTGTATATCCAATGAGGTTTCATCCCCAACATAAATGTTGTCAAAAAATATTAACCTGACTCCCCGATGTTCATTAGGCGCTAAATTGGAATTCATGCTTATTTTTGAACTGGGGGTTTGATCCAGCTCCTTTACACCGATCATAAAGGGCCACTTGGCATGCTAATTGCCTTGGCCCTACTTATGCACTCCCTAGCTCACATGGCTAATGGTGTCGTAAAACATACTAGTGCACTGACACCTCCCAAACGGCAGATAGGGAATACTTAGCACTATAAAGGTGCTTGGTTTGGCCTCGTTTAAGAGGACATGAAGGATTCCCTGGTAATGACCATAAATGCAGCTTTCGCTGGTACAAGATTCAAACCAGATCCAAAGACTGTTACCTAGTGAGGGACAGTGACTATTTCATACACACATGGACTACAAACCATACCAGACTTTAACACTGCCGCTCACACAGGGACATAATGATTTAAGTAAACTGTTCAGGTGGTAAAAAAGTAGCTCCGACTGCTGGAGCTTCCGTGCACCACTGGGGATTTAGTTTTTAAAAGGTGTTTGACAGCTGTTAGGGGCCCAGTATCAGTGATTTGAGGAGCTTGGTTTGTAAGACTAAAGCACCGTCTGTAACCTGCTGCTGCTAAATACAAAGTTTCTTTTATGTACTCTTTTTATGTATACTAAAAGGAGACATAAAAGTTAAAAAATGTGAGTCTGTAAGTCAAAATCTGTTTCACCGTTACTGTGTTGCTGTATAGCTATATGTGTTATGATAAACTGCGACCCAGTGTGGTTGCCCTTTGTATATAAAGTCATTAGAACCTCATCAGTTCTGGCTGCTCTGAAGCACCTCCAAATGATGCGGAACAGTACACTGAAGCACCCCCAACCCACCTCACATGCACTGCTGCTGGGAGAGTGTGTGTGATTATGTATGTGTGTTAGGTCACACCGGGGCCCTGAAATAGCACTTCATTAGTCATCCAGGGTGTCAGACATAGTGGGCCCCTGCACCAATGCCAGTGGGTGCCATAGACACGTGCCTGTGAGGGGACGCTCCATTTGGACCTCAGCACCTCTCTGTATCATCTGAGAGCCTCAAGGGCTTAATCCCCACAGACGGATTTGACCCATTAAGGCAGGGGCAGGCAATGAGGTGAACCCACAACCGGAGGCAGCAGCAGGACGCACCACAGAGCAGAACGTTCTGGTCTGTTTTTAGCCAACAACTGCAGAGTAGGGTGCCTTCAGAGAAAAATTACCTTTGGATTCAGTGAAAATGTAAGCAGCACAGGTCTCAGTTCTTTTTCAACTGAGCAACAAATCTAAATTTCTGTGACTTTATCTTACTGATGCAAATAAAACTACCCTTCTTCAAATGATCAACATTGTCTTTTTCAATTATTGCATTTTCTGTGCTCATTCGTCCTCATGTTTCTCTATTTCCATCTTTATGTTTTCTGCACTGATATCTACTCTTACTCTTTTCCCTTAGTGTTTCACCCTTATTACTTGGCAAGACTCCTTACTGACAGTGAAAACTGGCAACAATTATCATTGCAACAGCTGCAGCAGTAAGTGTTACAGTAGCACTTACAATATTCCTTATATAGTAGGCACAATTCCAGCAGCAGTCCAGACCAGTGCAGCATGTCTGCCCCCATCTTCCCTAGTCAGCAGGCCCTCATTAGGGCCTTGTAAAGGCCTTATACCAGCCGGGCTTGGGCCTCTTCACCACACCGCTCCTCTAGGCACCAGGTGTGTAAGGTGGCTGCACATGAGAGGGGACAGCTTGGGCTCATTTAAGCTGATGGATACCTGCCTTGGGCCTACAGCTGCAGCAGGCCCCAGTAAACTATGAAACTATAAAACTGCAAGGGGGCCAAAGGGGGGAGCATGCAGGAGGGTGCTGGGGTGTGTAGAGGAGCAAGGATTATGACCCTGTAAAGATGAAAGAGCTTGTGGCCAACAAGCGATCAAAGAGGAATTGTGTCAGCACTGATGTGGCAGTGAATTGGTCGTATCAGAGACCCTGGCTTTTTCAGCTACAACCTGAATGTACGTGTGTGTGCATACATGTGCATTCATGTGTATTGAACTTAGCACAGCAGGGCTTAACAGTCACAGCGGACACCCTCCATACTGGATAACATGGCAACTTTCACAAGCTGCTGCTTAATTGCAGTTTAAACTGCACTTTGTCCTGCGCAGCACAGTATGGTACAGATAACATACACACCTACAGTAAATGTTACCTAACAAAGCATCTGTAGTGTTCAACCACAAAGTTAATCTGATCTCACGGTTAATGTAGAAGCAAAACCGCATGGGGCTGAGTAACTGTTGGTTTACACTCTGTTCCAATTACTAACATAGCTGGAAAACAATAGCTAACTGTAATTGTGTGTGAGTGTATACAGTATGTATGGAGTCAATCAACCTAGTCACTGTATACACTGGACAGAACGCTCACTTAACCTTGTTATCTTATTACACAGCTCCAGCTATGAATGTGGAAATTGAATTAGACTGGGAAGCTATTAATAGGAAAACACAGAAACAACTGTGAAACAATTAGATTGGATGTCTGCATGGCTAAAACAATGGATAGTCAGTTAAGCATGCATGAAAAATACAATATAGAGCCAGCAGATAAAGGGCGGAAAGAGATAGAAAGCAGAGAAGATATAATAAAAGGAACCCTAAACATGTCTAGTCAAAGATATTAGACAAAAACAGAAAGTTCACCCACCACTTGTACATCTGAGGGCACTCTGGAGAGAAAGTCTAGCAGCTCGTTGTTATCAATGGTATAAGGGTCTCGCAACTTCTTGGTAAATTTATTCACACCTACAGTGTAATAAAAAAAAAATGGTATGGGCAGGTAGGGAAGAGTTGGGAAATAGATCAGCACACACTGTTGTTAAAGCTGTTATTGTTATTGTACTCTAAATTTTTCTTTCCTTATTACAATACATAAGACACAGTACATAGAAAAGGCATTACCCTTGCTGTATTTACCTTTTGAATTTAATTAACTATACTTACAGGACATGTTAAGACATTACAAATATTTGACTTTAGCTCACCCCAGGCCAACACAATGTATCGTAGAGGGATGAAGTAAATGATGATGGTGGCCACTCCGAGGGCCACAATGGCCAGCCAGCTTAAGAAAGGCACGGTCCAGTTAAATGTGCTGCAAAGAGAGAAGAATAGGGACTGTAAAAATTAGTAGACATAGATAAGCTCAGTTCAACCAAATATGCTAGAAAAATATAAAGAGGAGTCATTTTATCTTTATAGAAAATACACTACAAATGTTTCAGTTTCTATTTAAAATGTTTCTACCTGTAAAAGAGAAAAAAATCTGAGGGCTGATTCTTTCTGTATTACTACTTTTAAATCAAAACAACATTCCTGCCTTCCCTTTGCTTTGTATGTATAGGTAGGTGTAGGTGAAGGTGTATAATGAGTGTTTAATCAATATGTAACATTCAGTTAAGAGGTCATGCAGGGTTAAGTGAGATGTAATGGACGAACAGCCAGTGTCATGCTGGCAGTGTTTCCTGAGAGCAGTACTGAGTTATACTCAGGCTGGCAACAGGAAGCGGGGCAACCTGGCATTGCAGAGAGAAAAAAGAAAGCACAAGCACACTGGGACGCACAGAGCAGAGCACAGCGGAATGGGCCGGGTGCCGAGGACTGGGCTTACGACTCACTTTTTTATCCTCTCCCCATAGGAGGCCACTTCATCCAGTGCATTCTGCACACTGATGCACACGTCCTGAATGGCATAAAGCTTGTTCATGAAGCCCTTTCTCTCTGAGTCCTGCAAGAAGACAGATAGAGATGTAAGCGAGGGAGAAAGAAAGCGAGGGTGCTGGAGAAAGACATGGAGTAAGACAGAGAAGAGATGAGAGGAGAGAGAGGAGACAGAGGCTGGGCGCAGGCATCTTTGTGAAAACAATACATTTTAAATAGCGTCAAAGATTTGGAGCGGGGAGCCAAGTCACCGGATATCCTGCATGAACTGACGGAGAGTGTTCATTCCAGTCAGTAATAGAGATATGAAGTTGGCAGAACAAATCAAAATGTTTTTCTCCTTACAAAAGCTCATACAGGAAAATTTGAATATTTGAATAGAGATGCAGAATTAAACAGAAAGCTGAATGGATACATATGGATAGATCAATCTTTGGGCGCTCGGTATCTCGCTCTCTTTGTGCTGCCAAGAGAGCTAGGAAGACCGGGCAGAGCCCTCTTTTGTTCTGCTGGCTGCCACACTGTGATGATGTCACCAGTCATGACGTCATTATCATCCTTATTAACGCCATCACCTACCATGAAGAGCTCTTCCTTTTCAACTTTTGATGGTTGAGAACTTGGGAATATTGTGAAGAGTAAGGAGGAGAAACCACAACATAGGCAGACAATCTAAATCTACAAACGCCCTTCAGTCAAACAAAGTGAAGAATTTAAGAAGTCATGCAACAGTCAATGAGTTGCCTGCTGACTGGCTGACAGGCAGGAATGGGATGGATCTGGACAGAATGAGGTGACAGAGAGTGATCGAGTGCCGTTGGCTAAGTGAGGACATCAACACGCAGACAGGTTGTGCCTGGACGTGATTGGTGGGCATGCTTGGGAGACAAAAGGGGGGCATACAGTAACAAGAAGAGGAAGAGTGTAGTACAATCAGAAAGTGACAGTGTCCAGTGGTACTGTAATGAATGGTCAGTTTGCAATAGCAGGCGATAGCAGGGGAGTTTAAACCAGTTCCAGTACCTTGCCGGCACAAAGACTGCTCCAAAAGTTTTTCTTGCTGATATAGTGACAGTTTTCTTAGTGGTTTAATTCATATGTTGTATTTGTTAAATAGAAAATGTTTATTTTGTAAAGCTGGGACATTAGAACATTAGTTGATTCACCTGCTGAAAGAACAAAAAAAGATAAAGCTCAAGTAAAGATTTAGCAGTGTTTAGCAGTGGTTTGTGTTCTCGATATAGATGGATAGACATTGTTATATCCGAGAGGGAAAACTCTGAGTAATCCTTATCATTATACCTAAGGAAGACAGTGAAGCAGTCAAAGACATGAAACCTCTGGGACCCTAGAGGCATTTACCACATTTTGCTCCTTAAGGCCAGCCCTCCCACCTCACCACAACCCTCCCATTGAGACACAAAACAACCCCCCCACACACACACACACCTTCAAACCCACCCTCTCCTTTTGCTCTCCATCCAGGATCAGATAATGTGAAAAATGAACCATGGAGCAGCCAGGGAGACCACATGGCCTCCCCAGCAAACCCACACAAGACAAATAGATATAATTAGACAGCGTCCCTGGGTTATTTTTCTTCGCAAATATTTTACAAGACTCCGTTTCTTTCTTCCTCCCTCTCTCCTCCTCCTCCTCTCCGCCCTTTCCTCAGAGTCCATCTGTTTTTCATTGCTCGCTCAAACAAATCTCAGAATGCACAGTCTATTGTACTGGGTTGGGTTAGGCCAAGCCAAGCCGGGCTGGGCCGGGTCAGGTCGGTTGTTTTTCGGGGCCAGGCTCAGGGGAGAGTGTTTGAGGGCCAGGGGAGTGGTGTGAGAGAGCAGGCGGGGGTGGAGAGGATAGATCAGAGGTCATTGGAGTATAAACCATTGCCACATGCCCCTCGGACTGCGGTCTGACTCCTATTTCCTGTCTTCAAACACGGCTCAGGGAGGCGGGAGGTAGCAATAACACAGAAGGCCACGAACAACCTTGTTTTCCCAGCTTCCCCGCACACTGCGCACATATGGAGGCAGGCAACCTGTTCTTATACTGGAACATAATACGCAGACACACATACACCCTACAGCTATTAGATAAGGTTGATCTGCACACCTGGCCTTGCTGTGTGACTATACAAATGACATTACATCCCAGCACAGATTAGACAATATTCTTTTACTACAAGTTTGTTTCTCTACTGAGCAAGTTTGTTATGTACTGCAATACCATCACACAGAATTCGTGTGCGGACATCCACACATCAGAGTTAAAGTTAAAGGAAGCTCTGTGTTGGCTTGGATATTTAACTAAATCAAAACAAAACACATATCCCCACATAAAATGTGACCAGGACATATTTCCCTGTCTCGACCAGTAACAGGGAGTTGCAGGGTTGAAACACAGGGACCTTATCTTCATCTGTCCTTTCCTGTGTCTGTCAGGGAAACTAAGTGGGTTTGTTTGGAGACCTGAAGGCAAGGCTAATAAAATGAATTCTGTGAGGCCTCTCTCTTTGACTTGGCTACAGTTGCAAGTCATTCTAATGCGTAAAGTATGCTACAAATCCCTTGAATCATTCAGATAGATAGTGTAATAAGCCTGCCTAATGAGTTCAGCATCAAGCATTTTAATACGCTGCAACTATAGGTTCATATGCAATGTGTTCAAAGACATGATACAGTAACAGCCAGTCAACTGCAGTCTGTCACTGCAGTGGGATAACAGAACGTTTCTTCTTCAAGATTTCATCTACTGTATTGGTCTAAATGAATACTTACTGTCAGGTACCACATTTGACTGTATACATACTAGCAAAACTACATCAGCAAAACGTTTTGCGAGTGATCTCTTTTTTCTAAGAAAAAATGCACGGTCGAGAACAGACGGCTGTATTTAAATGAGCGTTTTGCATGCTGGTATCTGCCATGGAGAGTTGAGATGGAGAATGACCAGCACAAACGCAAGAAGAAAATCAATCCAGGGGAATTAAAGTTGTTAGTGGAAGAGGCTTTAATGAGCTAAAGCAATGCAATCTCAATATTGCAAGAAGAAATGCAATATGGAAAAAATGCTTCTATAACTTTTGGGAAGCCTGTGTTTCCTCATTCAGTCTGTCTTAGTGTGCAGAAACTTTATGTAATGGCCCATTCTCCATAACAAGGATTCAAAAACTTCGGACAACATACATGAAAATCTACTTTTGGAAACAGCAAGAGAAACTGCAAATGTGCACTGGAATGACCCAGATGCTCCTTCTAGTGGCTCTAAATAAGCACGTAGCTCACCCAGCAAATCCAAAAGCAGATTGCTGCACAGATGATATATTTGTATTTTTTCTTCTGTCATTTCAAATACTAACATGAATGGTAAACACACACTCAATGCATTCTTTCTGCATTTCTCGTATGCCTCCTCCTTGCCTGAACAACAGCATCCATCTGTGCACGTGCACAATACACCTGCCTTTTAAACTTATTTAAACAGACACAATCACAGCCATTTACTATCAGACTTGATAAATAACATTGCATGTGCTCAATTAATACATTTACATTTTCTGTTGTATTTAGAGCACGAAGCCAACCTCAGACACCAAAGGTGCAAAATCCACAGAGTGCGCTATATTGCTCATTTGAACGATGCAGTGCTCAGCGTGATAAGCACATCAGTATAATCGGCTACAGTAATAATAATAATAGATCAGTTTTTCAAATGAAAGAAAGCATTGTGACAATCTGATTACCCTCTGAATGAAATGTTTCTAAGTGCAGAAGAACATGTTTGACATCAATTAACTCTCATCAGGTTTGTAGCACAAATATTTAGTGAGTCAGTGAATCCTTTGTTGGCAGAAAGTTGCATGTTTTAATTCTATGTGTGCCATTTAAAGACAATAAATGTATCTTCTGTGGTTATGACCAAAGTTTGCATCATTGTTTGGATGTGTGGGGTATGATACGAAATCTCAGCAAAGCACCCATCAGTTTAGCACTGTGTGAAAGTGTGTGGAGCAAACTACATCATGCGAGTGCTCCCATCAGGGGAGAAGAGGTGGGAAAGCTCGTTAAAGTGATGTGAGTTGTTTGCATGAGTTAAGGAGAAACAACCCTCAGTGACACCAGTGAGAACAGTAAAGACACACTTTCTCTCTCTCTCACACACACACACACACACACACAGACACACACAGACACACACAGACACACACGCACAAACACACAGAAACAGTCAAGTCAGGCTAACCACATTGCATTTGCTGGTAAATTGTGGTAAACAAATGTGGTGAACTCCTTGAAACACTTGATTAAATATTTAACAAAGGAACAATGCACAATGCCTCCGTGTACTCGACAGCTCCATTTCTCTTTCAGAGAGATAGTACATAGCGAAGTACATCTATATGCAAAAGTGCAAAGTGAGCAGTTGTAAACTTTGCAAAGACAGTTTGTTCTTCACTGACCCAAGGCCTAGAGCTAAACAAGAGAGAGGTCACTGAGGACTTAGCCTATTACGATGGACTCAAATATCTGTCCTATATCTACTGGGTGGAAATAGAGAGTGCTATTTGAGACTGTTTTAACCTCTGATCATATTGTTCTCCCTGCTGAGTTACGCCATAAAAATGATAAACCTAACAGTTATAATGTAGCAGCATATATCCCATCACACCACAAAATGAGTCTGAACCACAAGTGGCTGCTCCTCATTGCTGCTGTGCTAAAATTGCACCTGTTTTTCTTTGTTTTTCTTTTTTGCCTCTCACTCTGGCAGCACAGTAAAAATTGAAATGTCATATAAAATGTGACAGGATGCTAATATGTAGATCCCAGAGGGCATCTGAAAGTGTTCTCGTTGATTTTGTAACTAGAGAAGGAGAGTCGGCATCCCTCCCATTTCCACCCCAAGAAGAAAAAAAAAAACGTTGAAAAGTTGAGGAATGCTTTAGGGGCACACAAATTCAATTTCAAAAAGTCTGTGCAGGAATTAGGAATGACAGAATAATAAATAAAAAGTGTGTACAATTAGTAATCTTCTGTATACTTTATTAGTTGTGTCGCAAAAGCTGTCCCTGAAAAACAAAAACATGAAATAATAATTTCATACCCATAAAAGAAATAATTGGCTTAATGCTGAATATTTTACTTATTGCAATTAAATTAATATAACATTTATTGATTGTAGAAAATGCAGCATTGTAGAACACAATGTGTTGATTGGTTCATTTGTACATATTGGTGGTTTACAGTACTATACATTAGGAACAACTGTGAGTTAAAGCAGGTAAATATTTATGTGGCCTGGCCAGGGGACAGTTCATAAAGAGCCAAGTCTGCAATTATATTTTCATTTCAATAAAGCTCATTTATAAATTAGTACAGTTAGAATTTTTTCTTTCACTTGTTAATTGGGAAATGTTTTTTCCAGACAAAATGTTAAAAAAGAAAGAAATCAAATAAATCCTTTGGATGGAAAGTGAAGTGCAGCATGAAGCATTTTCAATCTGTCATGTCATTTAAATAATTAAGCTCCTAATAAAAGCACATTATGTAAGTTTATAACTGCCCTTAAAAGGAAAACTAATATGTTTCATTGGTTTCTATTCTAAGCATTGGCAATTCCACTAGGAAGCAATAAGTCACCCATTGAGAGTTAAGCGTGGCCCCACCGGGAAAGAAAAAAAAAAAAGAGGACCTAGTGGCCTAGAAGAGCATCTCCCCTCTGTCAGGATATGATAACAATGAGGCAAAAGCCCTGCAACTGGCCTCAGACACCACCACACAACCTGGCACCTCGCCAGTGCCACATGAAAGAGGCAGATGCTGTTTTTTTGTAGTTTATTAAATAATTTATCCCATACAACAAATAATCCATGAGTAAATGGGGAGAATAAATCTCTTTCTCCCTCAGTTTTTTTTTTTTTTTATCATAAATGCATAAATATCTGTTTAACTAGGATGTTGAGATGCGCTGCACATTCCTCCTGGCCCTCATCAAGCGGATTGCACACAAAGGCCACGTTAAAGTGTAAGAGGACGTCCCACCCCCCATACTGTAGGCCCAGATGGATGAACGTGAGGAAAGTATAAGATGTACACAGGTTTCTTTGAGAATATCTGAGGCTACTCCCACAAAGCCAACCTCCAGTTAAGACTGTCAGCTGAAGGTGGACTAGACAGACACTATGCTCTATAGTAGTAATTAGTCTCTTCAGTCAGCCTGGTCCCACAGCAGGGATAAATATACACATATGTAAAACAGAGGGATAGAAGGAAAGAGAAAAATAGGGAATAAAGGGAAGGGGTGGTTGTAGTGACTTATTTTTAGTTTGACCCATGCTCTTCATCCTAAAAAAAAAGGTTTCTGGGGGGGGCAGGAGGTTGTTTGCCACTGATTGTCTTTACCCATCTCCTGGCTTCTCATCACCTCTAACACACCAGCCACTCCATCAGGCTCAAGGTCAGTCACACAAACCCACACAAACAGAAATGACTACCACCACAGAACTTCAGAGCTGGATCACATCCCCTTCTTTACCTCCTGCTGAACACTCTCTGACCCCCACCCGTACTGCACCTCTAGCCTGCCCAATTCTCCCCGACTTTGCATCACCTCTGCTCCCCTGCTCCAGCGCTCTCCTTCCCCTGTCCTTCCCAGGATCCAGCCGGGCAGTGTGTGATGAATGAGACAACATTACTCTTGTCCTCTGTTGGCCTGGTTTAGCTGCTCCAACCCATCTCCCCCGTCTGTGTGTCAGTTTGTTTCAGTTTGTCTCTCTGTGTTGTCCTCAAACTATGATGCTGCACAATTAAAACACTTTGTTTTGGCCATACCCCAGATAATGGTACAAATAGGCTTTTACTTGTTTAGATAACGTGCAAAAAATTAGGTGAGAGGTAAGTGTAGAAAGAGATGCATTTTAAAGGCACAGAATCTTTTGATTCTGCGTGGTGGAAATGTTAATTCTATTTATCAAATTAAGAGTTTAAACAATATTCCAGTTGAATTACGTCTAATCATCTACTGCAGGGCTGTAAAACTTTCTAACTTTGGCATACCTTTAATTACATATTCATGTTGAGAGAAACGCAGGCAATAGAAACAGCTGTAACATCCACTTTTTTAAACTTTGTTTTGAAAAAAAAAAAACCCACAGAGCGAGAGTGCATTGCTATGAAGTGAAGGGATCACATCTTCAAAAAAGTAAATCAAATATGCATCCTCTCTGTGCTCATTACAGATTTATGACTCTTGTTAAAAGAAAAGGTGGCGGCTGCCTTCTTACATGTCTGGCTTTCAAATTCAGACGACACTGCTGTCAAGTGTTGTGCTCCACATTCTGTCCAATGAGAGACTGGAAGGGCTGAGTGTGTGCCATCTTCAACATCCTATTCGGTGAGAGTCTTGAAGGAAGTTACTTTGGGTGGATGAGAGCACACAAGAACTCCTCACCTACAGTGCAACGAGTGCTCATTGTAATCCTTTGATGCATAGTTCATCAGTCAAAAAGTTCAGTTGGTTCATCCGCTTGTGTGTATGTGATTCAGAACAATAACAGTTGGGGGGGGGCAGACATTGTTGCATTAGGAATAATGAGCATTGGGATTTGCTTCAGCATTATGAAATAGTTTTGCTGTTTCCGTAGCAACTTTTAAGAAAAAGAGCTCACAAGCACATTAAAATCACCTCATCACCCACAAACCCAGACACACACAGACACACACAGTCAGGGCTCTGAAACTCATTAGAAAATTAGTTTGTTACATGCTTATTAAGAGTGACTTAGGGGTTATGTGATATGAAAACAATCATTAATCATGAGAAGAATGCAATTAGTGCCTAACAGTAAAAAATCTGAATCTAAAATTTATTTTTGGCAAGAAAGTACACTAAATCACTCTGTGAGGAGATTTTATACCCTTGTGATGCGTGTCACTGCACAGATTATTTCCACAACAGGTATAAATACACTCAAATCACTCTCAGTGCCGCCCTTTAGTAGTATAGAGCCAAAAGTAAAAGCAAAACAGCAAAACATAGTTAACACACCATTGCACCTCAATCGACAGCTGTCACACTGCTGTGTAACAGGCCTACAGTGCTACAGGATAGTAAGAAAAAAGATGAGAGCAGCCTTACATGCTGAAGCCCCATTAGTTTCCCCATCACCTTGAAGAGCAGGCAGAGGCAGAGGCCTCAAGGTGGGGCTGGGTTGTGGGCCAAACGTGCAATGCGTGGGTGTTAACTGAGACGCAGACAGGGGACAGGTACTCTACACAAACCCCAACAGGATGGCAGACAAAGGCCACCGGACAGACGATGAGCTAAATAGGAAACCGGAAGACAGCAACACACATCATCGGGAGTCACGGCCAGAGGGACACGCATGCCCACTTACCACCATCGTTCGTATCCACTCAAAGTGCCAGGAAGCCAACATATCCTCGAGGATATGGTTTTTATCACAGCTCTCCTCCCAGGGGTCTGGTTTAGGGTCCTTGTGAATAGATTACAGTGAGATTTTATCTTTACAACCCAGAGAAATTAAGGTAAAAGGGTTAAAGAAAAACTGTGCATGTTCTACAACAGCGGTCTTAGAGTTGATGTTTTGACCAATATAAATAGGCTGTAGTCTGTTGGCAAGAATAACATTGTTCTCACAAAAAGCACTGCAGAGACTGTAATCATAAGCACTAGACTGGAAACAGTTTTGGCCTTGCATTGAAAAGAGGAGAGAATAATTTATTTTTGCTGTACTTAATTTTGATTTGAAGCTCGATTTGATGGGTTCAAACTATCAAATCTATTAAAACTATTAAAATACATTTAAGGCTTGTATTATGCCACTGAACTATTGCAAAGTTATATCCAGCGGGGCACCCATGTCTACACTCTCTACAATGATACGTCAAAGGACAGTGTTAAAGCAAAAGTGTTAAGAGAATGACAGAGAGTCAGAGAATGAAGGAGAAATGAGAGAAAGCTAAATACATAGCAAGAGATATGTATTGAGATAGTGAGTAACGTTCTACCTAGTTTGTGCGTGTGTGTGTGACAAAGTGGAAAAACAAAGAAATAATGCATAGAGAGGCAATACCCCTGCATGCCTTTTTCATCCTCCTTTTTGTTTTCATTCCTCCCTCTATTAGCCAAACATGATTAAAATGCAGTTCATACCAGCTTCTCTGCTGAACAACGGGAAAAAAAAAACAGACAGTGATACGGAAAGAAAAAGGCAGAAAAGTCAAAAGCATCTTTTACAGCGTGATGCTTTTCATCCTTCACAGGCGGCAAGAAGAAAAGAACACAGACATTTAAACTTTTTTCTCTTCCCCATGCTCCCTCTGTACCTCTCTCTCCCCCCCATTCTCCTCAGCATCCAAAACTCCCTCCCCGATACCCGAGAACAACCCCTCTGCATCAAACGCTCTATAGCCTCCCCAGAACAACATTTCAGTCACACTTTTTTCCCAGAGCATTGATATAATTCCCAGTGCTCTCTTTAGTTCAGTTACATTATGCTATATTGCTATCTGAGCGATCAGCGCAGTGCCGTGACAGGGACTGAGAGGAGTGCTGTGGCTTGGGAAGGTGCTGCAGAGCTCCATGCTCCATGTTATCTGGAGAACAGTTTTTAACCATATTAACACTGAGACAAGGTGTGGGCCTTATTTAAGATTACATTGAGCAGATACATGAGCTTAGTTGCACATGGAAGAAGAGGCAGAAACTCAAAAACAGAGATGAGGAAAGAAACACAAGAGGCAGGCAGATACAAAAAGAGAAACAGAGACACACAGTATGTTAAAAGCAGCAGCTACTGTAAAAGAAATAAAAAAAAGACTATGAGACCTGCAGGGTGAAAACTGGATATGTGTGCTGATAGTAGCCATGTGCCAGGAGATATATTTTTGCCAGAGCCCCACTGATAAACACACACAAGATCTGTGTGTGTGTGTGTGTCTGTGTGTGTATACACATGTATGTGCATAAGTCATGCCTACAGGGAAAGCAGCAGAGAGTAGAACAGCTGTCTCAGCACTATAGATGAGAAGGATAAAGAGATAGGAGGATGACTGTGTAGCAGCAGAGATGAAGGAACAGATGATCATTCATGTTCAATCTTATATACACAGCAGACTTCTTAATAATACCACATCACTTCTAATACATGTTACAGAAAGTCATTACAAATTCCTCAAAACTGTATCGGAATCCCATATGGAATAATTATGATAAGCTTAACGCTGAAAAAAAGCTATTAGGTTACTGTTTGACCTTCAAATTGCATTAAGAAAACTGTTATTGGTGAGAAATGTATCTGAGAATTGGGACCATAAATAAGACTAAAAAACAGATTTTACAGATCAGTGTGTTCAAATTAATGAGTAATGTCAGGTTTACCATCAGCTCTGCAAATAAGTGAGGGAAAAAGAAAATGAGCAAAGAAATGGCAGAGGAGATTTTTCACAGGTGCACGTGTGGTTCTGTGTGTGAGAGTGAGATATAGACAGATAGACATTGAGAGAGAAAGAGAGGGGGAGTGCACCGAGCAGTAAACCCATGAGCAGGACATGATTGCAGTGTGTATCTTATCTGTGTCAAGTCCTCCTGAGGCTACTGGAGCCTACCTGAGCGGCGCACGAGCGCTTCAGTGACCAGTCAACCGTGCGAGGGTAATCTCCTCACTCTTTCAGACTGTCTCACTCTCTCTAACCCCTTTTCCAGTAAACACATTTACACTTGCAAACACTCACACCCCTGCAGAGCCTAAAGGTGACTGCCTCATGCCAGCTCTGGACAGTGAGCCTACAGGTGAGAGAAGACATCACAGACTACGTTGCATATTGCAGACAGTACAGCCAGTACAGCCAGTAGCCTGTAAATATATGTGAATTTCTTGTTTCTGCTCTCACACTGCCCAGGTCTCA